>CM026289.1:3165130-3765130 GCA_014851415.1 Cnaphalocrocis medinalis | reverse complement strand
AAAAACCTTTTCGGTCTACCCAGCAGCCAAGTGGTGGCATGACAAATTGACCATTTTATGTTTTGATTGACCTACCCTCATACCTATTCAAATGGTATACCAATGACTGTGATACGACCGCAGAGAAATCGGAAAAAGGACCGGTGGCGGAGGTAAATGTGTTGTTTTCCGAGATACAGGGGTACAAAAGCGCCAACAAAGAGAATTGTAACAAAAAAACTCAGGCACCCTTTTCATCTCAGACAAATTTTGGCTTGACCCGAAAATAGAACTCGGGGCTTTAATTACAGCTATTGCTTTAAAATGCAACCCACTAGCCACTGTGCGACAAAGGCAGGCCTTAGACAAGTTTAAAAAACCTATTATGTATGCAAACCGTCCCAGAATGGGATGAGTTAAACACCGATAAATGCCTCATTTAATGCAGTCATATCCATAAAGTCTAATTACAATACAAGTCAAAGAAACTGCGTTAAATTAGTGTAATGATTAAAGGCCGCCTAGATACCGTCTAGAATACTAATACATCGAATGAGGCTAGTTTGTTTTTTTTAATAGACAACAACTATATGGATGCCTACGCAATGCGATGCGGACAAACGGTGGCGATAACTTTACCATTTTATAACTGGTCTCTAGTAGGGCTGAGGAAATACAAGATTTAATTGAAAAATAATAAATAATAATAAATTCTTACAACGCATATTGATTGACCTGACTCCGTACTAAGTAGCTTATGCACTTGTGTTACAGATATCAGTAGCCTTACCATGAGTTTGAAATACTATCCTCGCTATCGAAAACTATCGCTTTGTCTCTTTTATTGTGATGCATTTGAAAGAACAGAGCAATAGTTTACGTTATGTCAGTCTTAGATGTCAACTCATGGTAGCGCAACTGAAAACAGAGGAAATACAAATGACCTACATGCGTGCATCTCGAATTTGACACAATTTGATATTTTTCATAGGATGATGATGAATTAAATAAACAAATAAATTAATTGATTTGATGAAACAAAAATAAACGTATGTAATAGGCTTTTTAAGCATCACAAACACTGACTGTTATTTGGTACACAGCATGTATACTTAGCCGTGTATTTTATGGATGTATAGAAGTTTTCCTGTTGCGAATACATGTACCTATAAAAAGTTGTGTTAAAGGTATTAATAATAATAAAATTATTTATTCCCTTTCCTTGTTACAGCCCTATCGACCCGCAATCTACCACTTACTGCGTGGTAGCGTCCCATGTGAAAAACTACACCTCGCTATGCGCAGCGCAATGCGCCGCCGCCGCCAGCCGCGAGAATAGATCCTACGACTCTGAAAGTCGGGAAGACTCGAGGCTTGACTCCAGATCAGACCTGAGAGCCGACTCGAGGCAGGACTGCGAGAGCGCTCAGACTGATAACAAGGTTGAACTGGATCCTTTTGGCATCTTCGAGGGGAATTTTAAGGCTGTGTTTAGAAGGAAAAAGTTTGGTAAGTTTCTTTGTATCATCCATTCGAGAATGTATTGCTAAAGCAGAGTATTGATGAGGATTATCGATAGAAATATTTCTTTATTATCCTTACTAATCCTTACTAATATTATAAATGCAAAAGTAACTCTGTCTGTCTGTCTGTCTGTTACTCTTTCACGCCAAAACTTCTAAACGGATTTAAATGAAATTTGGTATACAGATGATCTAGACCCTGAGAAAGAACATAGGCTACTTTTTAGTGCGAAAAGGGGGTTATAAGGGGTTAAAAGGGGGGTAAAAGGTTACTAAATCCACGCGGAAGAAGTCGCGGGCGGCCGCTAGTATGGATATATTTCTAAAAGCTTCGAGTACTATCGAAACATTGCAGACTATTAGATAGTGTAAAACTATTCCTAGTATCAATTATTTTGGCATGTGGCAAATACGATCGATAGATTATCGATATTATATTTTTTCTCTTATTATCGCCAGAGTAAATTACTCCACCAGTAGGGAATCAATGTCATCTATTATTTTTATATGCAGTTTTTTTCAGCACTAATTCAATTGTTTACTTTCAGGAAGAAGTACGAAAATAAGTGATGAAGATCCAGTAATCGCATGCGTTGGAGACAGAACTCATCACCTGATTGAAAACTTGGACCCCAGCAAGGTAATGTATTGTTTGGACGCAATTAAGGACTTCGAAGGAGGGTAGACCGATATGTCGGCCAGCAACAACTTACCTGCAAGAAATTTCAGTTACACCATCCCCATGGCGCTTGCAACAGTAGCGAAATATCGGAAACTCAAAAATAAGGTTTATCCCAGCAAGGTATTTTTTGATGTGATAGGTAGGTGGCAGACGAGCCCACATCACCTTGATGGTAATGCGATTGTAAACACCAGTGGAGTCACAACTTGTCACAAGCACGTTGCTAACCTCTGAACTCACCTTCTCCATAATGAAGCCTCCATCCAACTCACTCAGTCGGCAAAACCGAACGCTGGCGTTGCTTTACGATCACGCTGTGGCTAAGTATTGCACGTGTGAAAGTTTTAGGGTTCAATTCTCGTCATTTTCAGTAATTGGAAAACGTACTTTTCCAAATCATCTCGGATCTGGATGAATTTTATTATGCGACACTCCAGCATGATAATCTACTATGTACATAGTACTTACAGGGAATACCTATTATAGGTACAATCGGGGACAATTTCGGTTAACGACGTTAAGAGCGATGTTGCGTTGTACGCAGCGCGATTTCTCTAACGCGTTAACCAATTATGAAGAATTTTTGTAACCAACTGTTTCACCGTTAAATTCCCGATAGTACGTAAAGTAAATTAACTTCAAACAAATTTTCTCCGATTTCGCGGCACAGATTCTCAAACTAAAACCTTATATGTTTTATTTATTAACTAGATACTCAGGTTCGAGACAGTTGGGAAAGTTGTTTACTAAGCTGACCTAACCGAAAACCTAATTTAGAGGGTAGCAAAACTTGTAATGTAATCTGTACTCATATAAAGACCTACATACATACTTTACACAGTGGTTACCCTAGTAACTATCACAAAATTACCAGCAAAATTCGTCCGTTAGACCAAATGAAACAAGTTGGGGTTTCAACCTTAACTAGGGTTGCCAGGCATCCGGAAAAAAACTGACAACATTTTTCATCAACCAAGATGCAACTCATCTGAACTTAGTTTATACCGAAAGGATTTGTTCCATGGGAGATCCACGCGTCAGTTTGAATAGGCCTAATGGGCTTCATCTAGTAGGTAAGTAATGAGAGTCTGTATCGGAACAAAATTTGGGGAAAGGGAGAAAGGGGACATTCTCAGCGCACCTGCCCGGGTATCTATGAGCAGCGACAATGTAACACATTTGGTGATTTCTTCTATCACAAAAAAAAAAACAAAAACCGGGACCGTTTACCTCACGG
The DNA here is from genome assembly GCA_014851415.1 of Cnaphalocrocis medinalis. NCBI lineage: Eukaryota > Metazoa > Arthropoda > Insecta > Lepidoptera > Crambidae > Cnaphalocrocis > Cnaphalocrocis medinalis. Next base: position 3,761,709 of record CM026289.1, on the reverse strand, counting down.
GACAAAATCTGTCAAGGTAAAGTTTGCCAGCAGCGTCAACGCTTAGTTACGCGTTGGCAGTGACAAACTTTTTTGCAAAAAATACATCGTTAATCCTGCTGTTCCATGTATTATTGCTGGGTGAATATAAGAATATTATTTTTCGTATGGAACAGCTCTGCCTGTTACACACAAGTATGCTATTTTAAATTAGATGAGTTACGCGTAACCAGTGCGAAATACTCTTAAAAAGTGTGATCTATATGGCACTAAAGACAGTTTAAAAAAAAAGTGTATCAATGAGCCAGAAACTCATATGACAAATTCGTTTAACTTAATTTTTTATCGTTGCAGCCATGCCTAACTCATTCAATTTGAAGTTAACAGAGATAGGCATCATACACCAATAAATTCTGTTACTTAATCTAAATCTGTTAACTTGAAGTTGAAATAGTTACGCGTGGTCACTCGATGCGCGCGGAACAGTGGGCGGCGTGCACCTTGCGGCCATTTATTTCTTTACAATTCATGTCATTCATCATCAGCAACCCACACTCGTCTACTGCTGGACATAGGTCTCACCTAATATACGTCACTGCTCCAGATTTTCGGCCATTCTCATCCAGCCCACACCAGCCAGCCTTCCAATGTCATCATCCCATCTTGTCGCAGGGCGTCCAACACTTGGCTCACCGAGTCGCGATCTCCACTCAAGGACTTTACGGCTCCAATGGTTGTCAATTCTGCGGCTAATGTGACCAGCCTATTGCCACTTCAGTTTGCTAATTCGGTGGGCTATGTCTGTGACTCTGGACTCTGGTTTTCTGTCGGATTACATCATTTCTGATGCGATCCTTCAGAGATACTCTGAGCATAGCCCTTTTCATAGCTCTTTGAGCGACTTTAAACAAGTGGACTAGTCCAGCCGTGAGTGTCCACGTCTCGGCATCGAAAGTCATGACCTGGAGGACGCACTAGTTGAAGACTTTCGACTTAAGACTTTGAGGGATGGGCGATGAGAAGACTTGACGAAGCCTACCAAATGCTGCCCAGCCTAGCTGAATTCTTCTATTAGCTTCTCTCTCGAAGTTGTTTCTGCCTAATTGGAGCGTTTGTCCTAGATAGACATATTCCTGGACAACTTCGAGAGGTACTCCATTAACTGTGACCAGTCCCGGATCAACGAGCTCGTTGAACATGACCTTGGTTTTATCCAAGTTCATCCGAAGACCGATGTGTTTGGAAGATTCAGCCAGGCTGCTCACCATCTCCTGTAGGTCATGTAAGGTTTCTGCCAAGATGACGATGTGGTCTGCGAATCGCAGGTGTGACATCGCCATTAATATTGATTCCGCGCTCTTTCCAGTTAAGCGTTTCGAACATGTCCTGCAGCGCAGCGGAGAAGAGTTTCGGAGATATAACATTTCCTTGTCTCACACCACGTCGCAGCAGGACAGGCTCGGTTTGGCCATTTTGGACTACTACGGACATATTAGCGGCGTCGTACAGACACCTTAACACCTCGATATATCGCCAATCGACTTTGCACCTCTCCAAGGCCTCGAGAAGTTCTCGACGGAGTCAAAGCTTTTCTTAGTCCACAAACGTCCATGCACAGGGGCTGGTTGTATTCTTTGGTCATCTGTATAACCTGTCTCACTGTATGAATATGGTATATGATGCTATAACTCCGTCGGAACCCGGCCTGCTCTGCAGGTTAAGCTTCGTCAAGTCTTCGTGTAAGGCGATTCGAAATGACTCTTGAGAACAACTTTTAGACGTGACATAAGAGTGAAATTGGTCGATAGTTCTTCATTAAGGTTTTGTCGCCTTTCTTGAAGAACAATACGACCAAGCTCCGCTGCCACGCCCTAAGAGTTCTTCCGGAGAAAAGTTCCTCCAGCACCGGCTTTCAGAAGCTCGGTTGTGACTCCGTCTTCTCCCGGGGCCTTGACTTTGACTTTGACTTATAACTGGCTATAGAAGGTGTAAACTTCCGAAAGAATCTCTGGCTTTGACGTGGTGACTTCTCCATTTGTTATGGTCAACTTTGACAGGTGGCTCCTTCCAAGCTGTTGTACGAAGACTTTGGGCCCCTGGTTCTGCTCAATTGCTCTCTGTATTGAGTGCATTGAAGCTTCGGAGGTCACGTCTTAACAGCTTGGAGATGGACTTATTCAGAGCCCGTTGTTCTGCCCGAAGTGACTGATGGATCGTTCCGCCTCTTGTCCATTAGGCCCAGAGTCTCTTTCGAAAGTTTAGACCGCTTGCCCGAACGTAACCACTCACAGAATTTTGCACCCTCGTCCCGAAGGATTTTCACCACTTGGTCGAGTTCTTCGGTCAGTGTGGTGTGGCGGCCTTCCTTATCCCGGAGATTCTTAGCACCCCCTGCCTGTCTGCCTGTCGTTAACAAAACCAGAATAGCAGGGCTGCCGCGAACTGGGGGCCGAGGCAATATTGTCTTCTTCATTAGGAGGATTTTACCATAACCCACCACGCTGGACCAGTGCGGGTTGGTGGGTGGTTCGCCAGGACCTCTTTCGTTGATTAGCAATCGCTTATTGGTTCAGCTAACTATTGGTCAAAAAATACATTTCAGCGATATTTACCAATTTGTTAAGGTTTTTTGACAATTGGTTAACCACTAGTCAGAAAACAGGGCCTTTTAGTCAGACGCATCTAATACAACTAAATAGATAACATAGATAGGCTTTCCCTGCATCGTGTGTTTTGGTTGCACCCAACTCTTCTAACTTAAGTTATCACACGACGCGTAACCACATTTGTATGAATTCTGGTTATGCGAAACTCGTTTATCTCAATTTAAAAATTAAGTTTATAGATATAAAAAAAAATTATATGTCAATATGTTCTAGAAGCATTTACACACCTAATCTGTCAGTTTCAATTATATAGCATGTTTCCTTAATACGCTACAAGTAAATGTTTGTTTAAACTTCAAAGCCATTTTTCTCAAAACTATGTTTTTTGAGATAGCAGAGTTGTGCGTAACAGGGCAGAAGCTGATTTTTATAACCCATTTAAGGATTGATCAGATTGCACTAGACTTGTTTAGGGAAATGATACAATCATGTTGGTATTTTAACATCGTCCGTTGATCATTTCCTGGCGGACATTCTCAGGGCTGTTTCTAATTAGTCTGTCCGGATTTTAGGCATTAACACATAGCGACCCTAACCCCGACGAGACCTTATCGACATTGTAAACAAGCTTGGTCCAAACAACAGCGTGCTGTTATTAATATTTTGTTTGTTTGTAGGTTAGGTTCATGTACCACATAATTTCACCCCAGTCCGTTTGGGCAACTGATACTTTGTTAACTTTGAAATTGAATCTTGAGTAAACGACTCTAAGCCTGTTATCGAAGTACGACTAACTTTTAGTTCGTGGGCGATCTTCGTGCGCGGTAAGAGGTGGAGTCTTCTTGCGTCATCGTGTTATGAACTATGAGATCAAAAAAAAAAAAAAAAAAAAAAAAAAAAAAAAAAAAAAAAAAAAAAAAAAAAAAAAAAAAAAAAAAAAAAAAAAAAAAAAAAAAAAAAAAAAAAAAAAAAAAAAAAAAAAAAAAAAAAAAAAAAAAAAAAAAAAAAAAAAAAAAAAAAAAAAAAAAAAAAAAAAAAAAAAAAAAAAAAAAAAAAAAAAAAAAAAAAAAAAAAAAAAAAAAAAAAAAAAAAAAAAAAAAAAAAAAAAAAAAAAAAAAAAAAAAAAAAAAAAAAAAAAAAAAAAAAAAAAAAAAAAAAAAAAAAAAAAAAAAAAAAAAAAAAAAAAAAAAAAAAAAAAAAAAAAAAAAAAAAAAAAAAAAAAAAAAAAAAAAAAAAAAAAAAAAAAAAAAAAAAAAAAAAAAAAAAAAAAAAAAAAAAAAAAAAAAAAAAAAAAAAAAAAAAAAAAAAAAAAAAAAAAAAAAAAAAAAAAAAAAAAAAAAAAAAAAAAAAAAAAAAAAAAAAAAAAAAAAAAAAAAAAAAAAAAAAAAAAAAAAAAAAAAAAAAAAAAAAAAAAAAAAAAAAAAAAAAAAAAAAAAAAAAAAAAAAAAAAAAAAAAAAAAAAAAAAAAAAAAAAAAAAAAAAAAAAAAAAAAAAAAAAAAAAAAAAAAAAAAAAAAAAAAAAAAAAAAAAAAAAAAAAAAAAAAAAAAAAAAAAAAAAAAAAAAAAAAAAAAAAAAAAAAAAAAAAAAAAAAAAAAAAAAAAAAAAAAAAAAAAAAAAAAAAAAAAAAAAAAAAAAAAAAAAAAAAAAAAAAAAAAAAAAAAAAAAAAAAAAAAAAAAAAAAAAAAAAAAAAAAAAAAAAACAAAATCCGGGACCGTTTACCTCACGGGACAAAATCTGTCAAGGTAAAGTTTGCAGCAGCGTCAACGCTTAGTTACTCGTTGGACAACTTTGTTGCAAAAAATACATCGTTAATCCTGCTGTTCCATGCATTATTGCTGGGTGAATAAGTATTATTTTTCGTACGGAACAGCTGATTTTTATAACCAATTTAAGGATTTGATCAATTCACTAGATTTGTTTAGGGAAATGATAAAATCATGTTGTTATTTTAACATCGTCCGTTGATCATTTCCCTGCGACATTCTCAGGGCTTTTCTATTAAGTCTGTCCGGATTTTAGGCATTAACACATAGCGACCCTAACCCCGACGAGACCTTATCGACATTGTAAACAAGCTTGGTCCAAACAACAGCGTGCTGTTATTAATATTTTGTTTGTTTGTAGGTTAGGTTCATGTACCACATAATTTCACCCCAGTCCGTTTGGGCAACTGATACTTTGTTAACTTTGAAATTGAATCTTGAGTAAACGACTCTAAGCCTGTTATCGAAGTACGACTAACTTTTAGTTCGTGGGCGATCTTCGTGCGCGGTAAGAGGTGGAGTCTTCTTGCGTCATCGTGTTATGAACTATGAGATCCATAGGAGATCTAATAACCGCCCAATTAAGCAGCTCAAGTGGCAATGAGTATTGAGAACAGAATACCGTTGGGGTGGAGAGGTCTATGAGCGGAAGCCGCGTACAGGAAATTGCAGCCGTAGCAGCTCCTCCAAAAGGTAGACTGAAGATTTGCTGAAGGTTGAATGCGAGCTGCATAGGACCGATCTGTGTCGAGAACTTTGGGGGAGGCCTATGTCCAGTTGTGGACGTCTATTGGCTGAAATGATGATGATGAATATGGCAGTCGCTTTATTGTAATTACCAGACACTTTTAATCCTGAATCATGGTCTAAGCGTACACTTGGGACTTACAGATTAAGAAGGGAAGAAATCCCCAAGCTCTCTAAGTATCTGAAATTGACTGAATGACGTAGCCTTTGTATTCACAGGCAACAGTTGGGGCTGGAGGTGGACTCTGGCTGACGGTATCAGCGTGTGGTGGAGCGGTGGACATCGAGGTCCTGGTGCGAGGGAAAAGACTGTACATGGCTAAGAATATTGGTAAGTTTATTGAATCAGTATTTGCTAGTATTGATATTTATAAGAGCTTCTACGAGGAATATACTCTAGCTCTTACTACCTGTACGTCATCTGTCGTTCACTTCTGGAAAGACCCCTGTCTGGTCTATTCTGAGCGTATGGTGAGAGTAACTCGCTACGATGAAGGGTCTGGTGCGTAAGTTACCAACTCTAGGCTTCCACAGGAAATTCAACTAGACACGCCCGTGTGTGCCTTTTTACTTTGTGGTGACAGACTAACCAAACTGGACTACTTAGTATCGATAGGAAAATTGGCGCAATAATAAGGCCAATACTATCCATCGTTTAACGTCCGATGCTATCGATAGTGTAAAACTATACCTACACTGTATCGATTTTTTAAAAATTAGGTTGGTCCAAGAATGCTACCCTGTGGTACGTCATTATGTCACCTTCATGTTTTCACTGGTAGTATCCAGTAGAATTTGTTGGCGCCTTTCAGACAAGTTGTCTTTAAACAATTTGAGTGGCACACCATGTAGGTATCCCAATCTTTTCTAATGTTCTTAAATCTTTTACATTACAGATTCCCATTCGAAATTCTTCGTACCGACTCCGATACCCAACTCTTCGATTCAAGAAACCAGCGACGAAGGATCGGTGCAGTTCGACTCGAGCTCCGAAGAAGCTCGGATGAGATACGTCATCAAGGTGGCCCCCAGCAAGTGGGACAGAGACGGAAATGTCAATGTTGAGGTTAGTCAAAATACTAGGAATATGTTTAATAATTTTTTTGCTAGCTCAAATTGTCCCACTGCTGGGCACAAGCCTCCCTTAATAGCCTCCACTGCTCCATACTCTTTGCCAACGTATTCCAGCTATGTGTTGGTCCAGGTCGTTACGCTATTTCTTTCTAGGCCTACCTCTTGGAAGACTACCATTTGTACCGTAACAACCTGGGCGCATCTCTCCGAGTGCATTCTAATAGGTGACAAGCCTAGTTTCGTTTCAGCTACGCATTTAATTGTGGGAGAGCCACGCTTCGGCATGAATGGGCCGGCTCGACCGGAGTGATACCACTGCCTCACAGAAAACCGGCGTGAAGCAGCCCCTGTGCTGTGTTTCGCCGAGTGAGTGAGGGTACCGGAGGCCCACACGGGGGGGAAGGGGATAAAAGGTTGGCAGCGCACTTGTAACTCTACTGGTGTTGCAGGTGTCCATGAGCGGCGGCATTGCTTACCATCAGGTGATCCACCTGCTCGTCTGCTACCTATCACATAAAAAAAAAAAATGCAGTTTCTTTTCTATTACACACAATCAATTGCTGACCATCAGATGACGCGTCTACTCGTCTGCCACGTCTGTATCACATAAAAAAACCCATTCTGAACTTTTAGTTCCAGAGTTGGCCCCTTCTGGGGCAGATGGACGTCAAGTGCCAACTGCCAACCCAGTACCACTATACTGTTGCATACATAATAGACTAAACACTCAATTTTGCAGATAGGAGCATCCACATCGAGATGGGGCTTGAGCATTCCAGAGCTCTCTGAAGACGGTTCCATTGTAAGAGAGTTGAGGCCAAAGCGGTCCTGCCGGTCGGTGGACATCGCTTTTCTGCCTGCTACGCATAATGCTACCGATGTGATCAGGTAATTCCGGGTCTTTCTTAAAGTGGAACACACGTAGTAGGTTAGTTTAATTCAGTCTAACTACAATAAAAGATAGTCAACGTCCTTATAATAGAGTTATATAGCGTCGCGTATACGAGTGCTGGTATGATTCACGCAACAACAAAAATAATAGTATTGATACTATTAGCACTTTTCAACACTATCGATATCATAGTATTCGAGGTCAAATAGTTTCATCGTGAGCACCACTATAAGAAACTGTTAATAAAATATTTGAATGGATGAATGGTCAATCTGATGATGATTCCTCGGCCCTCAGTTAGATTACCTACTAGCGCCACTGTGGGTCCGTGTGCGTTCCGTTTCACTCCTATGACACAGCTAATGTGCTATCTTACAGAGAGTAACGTATTGATTACCTATCTAAAAATTTTTATTGCAGATATTGTGTCGTAGTCAAAGAAAGTCCGAATGGGGAAAACAACGCTTGTTCTATGACTAAGAAATATTCGAGAAATCTATGCTTCAACAACATACAAAGACCGCCGTAAGTTTTTTTTATCTGTCTTTATAAAAATATGAAAAATATTAAAAAAGAGAAAAAATTTACTCATGAATTCTCGCATGAACTTCATAACAAAAAAAAACTAATACCAAGCCATAAATACTTACCTAGCTTTATTTTATTACCTAGTAGGTAAGTAGGATTCTTATTCTTCAAATTTCTTGGAAACACTGAATCTTTGTATCATTAATTAATTAGTACGTCTAGCTACGTAAATGTTTAAGGAAATACCTACCAGGTTTATAATTATTAAATTCGTTGTAGGTAGGTAAGCAGATAATACCGACTCTTTGTGTCTCCTCTCGTCTCAGTGCATTAATTTCCAAAGACTTTACTTAAACCTTATAAAGTCTTTGATAATTTCCAAATTCCCGGGGTAGGTACATTTTGATGATTATTTAGTATTTAGAGAGTCTAATAGGAACCTAATTACAATGAAGCGACCTGAATGCCGTCTGACCTTCGCAACCCTTTGTATAGTTCGTGGATATTACTTACCGAATCTTTGTACCTATTACAAAGAAATTGTAAGAAATAGGTCCCTACTTTGTAACTACTTAGATACTGTCAACAGCAAAAGTAGATGATCAAAATCAAAATCGCATACCTAAGTAAGTAGGTACCTACTCATTAATGAGCCGAGTTCGCGTCAGAACTGTATGGTGTCAAATTCGAACTCTGCTAGTGTCTCCTACTTTTTCTGGTACTTGAAACTTTATGGTTTGGCACCCCTCAATTAGTGAGTATCTAACTATAGAGTTTTTGATTTTGATCATCGACTTTTGATGTAGGTACTTACTTATTTTATCTTTCTCGGTATTTCAGGTCAAAAGTAATAATGCAGAAAATAGGAGGTCTCCGAGCCGGCAGAAAATATGCTATACAAGTCACTGCTTCGAGCAAAGGTAGCAGCGTACCATACAAAGTTTTGTATGTGGACACTAATTTATCTTGCAAGGATGACGTTTAGTTTATCAGTATTATAGATATTAAGACAAATGTGGTGTTAATAATTTTATACAGTATTTGCGTTTGTTGATATTTTCTGTTTGCATTTTTGAAATTTAATTTATAAACTTTATTCGTAATGTTTTGTATCGAAAAAGAAAATTAAGTAGGTACGTCACTAGTATGAATATATCCCCCATATTACACGAAGAGTAAAGTTAGTCTTCTTCTAAAACTATCATCTTTATGAAAGTGATGGCATCATTTTTAAGTAATTTAGTCAAATATTACGGCTAACTTTAGTCTCGGTTTTATAATAAAGGGGTAAGGATTTTTCTGTAGTGTCACAACTTAACCGTGAAGTTAACATTTTGCTTTGAAAAAATAGTTGCAATAGTCTTTTAGCCCACCCTCACTTCAATGCGGGACTTATTTTTGCAATTTGACTAATAGATGACGCTGGGTGTCTATTGCATCCCGCAAGTGTTTCATCATTTAGCAAATTAAGTTTAAGTAGGTACCGTAGTAGCCACACATCAAAGTATACAAAACTGTCAAATTTCTTCAATCGACTCTCATCTTTCTGTCAAACACATTAGGTTGAAAATCAAATGAGGATATTTGACAGTTTGTTTGTGGTAACCTGATGTGTGGCTGTCTGTACCTTGTCGTCGTCTTTATAATTTATTAGAAAGTGCATATTGAATATTGCCTCCAATGCCAGGAAAAATACTTTGGTGGGTACCTACTGCACTTTCGTAAGTACAACATTTAACTAGAACTTTGGCTCTGGCCGCGTGCTTGTCAACGCCTACACTTCTGACAGTTTTAGTCACTAGCAACTTTGCTAATTAAATGCCTAAAGGGGTTATTTTCCTTTGCAAACTCGTCGCCACGACAGCTAATTTGTTCACCCACTTGCTGTCAACTAGATATCTAAAGGGAAGATTCAAATCGTTTTAATGTTATTATTATTGTATGTAAATGTGGAATAAATATTTTCCTTTGAATGTCAAATACCTGTGCCAAGGCAATAAAATTATTTAGTTCAAAGGTAAGTAGGTACTTTACTGTGTAGGTAAATTACCTACCTACAAAAAAAATGGAGTGAAGCACTTTTAACATGATTGTAAAGTATGTATGTACCTAAATTTATATTTTCAAATTTAAAAATTAAGTAGATTATAATACCATTATTATTAATACTTACGTAACTTGGTAGTTTAGTAAATTATAATTATTTAATTGAGGCATTTATAGTTTGTATCATTAAAATAGCAGTAGATTTTGTAAATTAGTGTTATGATGTTCCTATCATTTCCATGTAAATATTGTAAGTAAATTAGTTGTAAAAACCTGTCTTGAATAAAAAAATGATTTTATAAGTTTGTTTAATTACTTTACTCCAAGTAAGTATAGCCAGCCACACATCACAAACAGTCAATTGATTTTTTTGGGAGACAAGCAGACAAACCACTTGATGGTAAGCGATTGCCGCCGCCATGAACTAAGTACTCACCTACTCACCCTAACGCCGCCATAATGATTTGTAAGGTTAGATAGTAGGTACCCCTATAAATTAAAATAATTATAAATTTTCCCTAGAAAGTCATTTATAAACTCAATACACTTTTAAGGGAAAGTGGATCCGGTTCCTGCAGAGGAGATGAACAATAATTAATAATTTTAAAATGCTTAAAAAGTCGTGAAGTCATGAACAATGGGGCCTCTTAAGATGTAAGCAGGTAGTGGCGCTTTCAATTAATTTCTTGATTTTCTTGATGCATTACAGTAATACAAAAGAAGATGCACTCACTAAATAAAGGCTTTTTATTAAATGATGTCTTTGCTTTAGACACACAATGACTTTGACAGCCAAATGTCAATGTCAAAACGTCTGCGACTGACATAACCAAACATTTCCTCGCGAATATTGTGATCAGATTTATTCTATTTTAATCGTTCTTATTCCCATTTGAAATAGTTTAATTTCTTACATTATTGAGAAAAAATGTCTGTTAGTGAGAAAGAGTTCTTTGGACCATTAAATTTACACCAGAAGAGTGAAAAACCTACTATTTTCAAAAGTGAGGACCCAGAAGAGTGTTTATGTGTTTTGTGTGAAGAAAAGTTCAGTTTGCCCACTGCTGAGAAGCAATTACTGACTCATTTGTTCATGAAGCATCGTCTAGTTATATCAGATGTCAACCAAATAGCAGATTTGACCGCTTATCTGAGATATTGGAGGCTACGATTTAAAGGTTAGAATTGGCTGTTTTTTCTCTTCGGTTCTATTCTCAAGATTATGACAACAGACGATTTGAATCCCTATAAGTGAAGTGCTCCAGTTCCTTCTTAAGTTCCAATAGCAATGTCGATAATAACTACTTGGTTCCTTTTTACAATATTTATGGAATTTAAATTAGGAACATGAAATTAGTATTTCAGTATGAAATGTATTGAATAATTCGAGTGTTCTTTAAAGCCTGAGTTAAACTGTAATTTTATTAAGCATCTAGTATAATGTAACATTTTGAATTTGGCCAATTTTTATAGTTTATTAAAAAATATGACTCAAATATACAAGTAATTAAATTTTTTTCATGTTTTTTCAGATCAGAGCCTCCCATTCTTCTGTACCACAATGTTACTTGATTCTAAACCTGATGGCACCAAGTCCAAAAATGAGGAATACTTTCTACTCAGTGATGTTTTACCTGAAGACAAAGAACTGCGTATGGACTTGCAGCAAACTAAATTGGAAAAGCTTCTAGAAAGACACCAATTCGAACGAGAAGACAAGAACTATGAGCGGGAATGTTTGTTCTGTCGGTTTGTTTCAAAAGACACAAGAGCAAGCTACTTGAACCATCTCTATGAGAAACACAACTTCCACATCGCTAAACCGGACAATTTAATATTTATTGACTGATCTAGTCAACACTGTTGCTCTTAAACTAGAGAAATTAAAATGTATCTATTGTGAAGGTAACTTTAAAGACCGTACAATCTTAAAAGAGCATATGCGCAAAAAAGGCCATAAGAGAATCAACCCTGATAACAAGGAATATGATAAGTTTTTCCTTGTCAATTATGTAGGTGACAAAAAAACTAAAATCAATCATAGGCCATATAATAATAGGACTCAAAATCATCATGTGCCTCATCGGTCAGCTGATTACGAACATGACTCAAATGTTGATAGTGATCCAGAATGGTCAGATTGGACAGAGGAAAATGGACCTTTGATACTTGTCTTCTATGTGAACACACAGAGATGGAATATGATAATATTTTAGACCATATGGAAAGGCAGCATGAGTTTTCGTTTACTAACGTCACCTCGGGTATGAACTTTTACCACAAAATTAAGATAGTTAATTACGTACGTCGTCAAATACATTTAAAGCAGTGTCTTTCATGTGATACAAAGTTTGATGATTTAAAAAACTTGGAAAAACATATCAAGGAAAACAACCATTTAATATTAAGTAAGGAAAAATGGGATCAGCCAGAATATTTCTTTTCAACTTATGAAGATGATTTGTTTTTATGTTTTATTCATGATGATGATGAAAGTTGGTGGTCTAGCGATGAGCAAGAAGTCGAGAAAAGGAATAGTATGTCAGATAGTATTTCTAAGGAAATGGCTCTTGCTGTACTTAATGATAATGAAGAATGAATTAGTTACATTTCTCACTAGCTAAAAATTTACAAATGTATAGATTTTATAAATATTAGTAGTATTTTTGTTAATGCAGATGTCCATAACACAAGGTGCTTATATACTTTGGATCAGATTGTATCTAATTTTGTTTGATTGATTAATTTATTATTTTTATTTGAAATTGATTAGTGATGCCCATCACAGTGCTAAAGATATTGTTTGCTATTGCAATAATCTGTACTACAATATACAACAGCTCAACTTTTCTGAAATGATAGAAGACAGCAGACAAGCAAAGGTCACATTGGTAAGTGATCATAATCACCTCCCATGCCAGCAATGGACGATAGTCTTTTTGACACTAGATCAAACTAGGTATATGAATAAAATTCTTGTATAATGTTTTGATGTAGACACACATAAATCATGTTCTGTTATTTTAATAGTCAATGTCTCTTGAATGTGATACTGATAGACCTACTCATTATGTATAAAGTGTCATTTTATTTAACTATTATATAAATATACATTCAAGGTATATCATGTCGAAATATTTATGTTAAATTTGTCTGAATTACAGTAAATAATATTTGAATACTGAAAACCAATTTGTCATGTTTTATTTCACACTTATGGTGGTTAACCGACTTTTAAAACAACTGTTTAACAAATTGAACAACTAATTTGAAAATATTTCATTAATGTCCACTAAGCAAACGAGCTTTGTTAAACAGCTGTTTTAATAGTGTGAATACCACCCCGTATATTGGTTTATAGGTATAGGTATTGATACCAAACCTAACATCCTAACTAATATTATAAACGCGGAAGTAACTCTGTCTGTCTGTTACTCTTTCACGCCAAAACTACTGAACGGATTTGAATAAAATTTGGTAATCGGATGGTATAACTTGTGGTATAACTGTAGACCCTGAAAAAGAACATAGGCTATTTTTTATCGCCTAAAAGGAGGGGGGAAATTATTAATTTGAAAATACTACCCAAAGATAGTATTCCACGCGGACGAAGACGCGGGTAATAGCTAGTAAGTAATTTATGTTTTTCAAACGCTCGAATTTAAATTGAATGCGTTTGAAAAAGTGTATACGCCCCATTGGGTAATAATACATAGTAGGAGTACGTACCTAAGTAGGTACCTGTAATGTGGGAGAGCCACGCTTCGGCATGAATGGGCCGGCTCGTAGGAGTGATACCACTGCCTCACAGAAATCCGGCGTGAAGCAGCACTTGTGCTGTGTTTCGCCGAGTGAGTGAGGGTACCGGAGGCCCAACCCGGGGGGAAGGGGATAAAAGGTTGGTAGAGCGCTTGTGACGCCACTGGTGTTACAGGTGTCCATGGGCGGCGGCAATTGCTTACCATCAGGTGATCCGCCTGCTCGTCTGTCACTTATCACATAAAAAAAAAGATACACTGTATACTGTACCAAACAAAAACATCCTCTGTAAATAGCACAAGTAAAATAGATTTGGACAGAATTATTTTTCCGTATATTTTTTACGGTTTGGTAAGAGGTATATTCGTCCTTGTATTCACACTACTATGTGTTTTAGTTACAATTTATGTGATTCTAGGAGTATATTCCGTGGAAAGATAAACAAGAAAGATTTACGAGGCGCTTAATTCCGGTTAAGAAATAAAGAAGTGGCCCTTCAGTATGTTGTTAGAAGAACTTTACGTATCTACTTATTCGATTATTTCACAGTCGCAGGTACATACTTACTCAGTCATTAGTTATCTAAGTTCTTTTTCTTACATTAGAGCCGATAAACGAGCAGACCGCTCCCCTGATTTTTTTTTATGTGATAAGTAGCAGACAAGCAGGCGGATCACCTCATGGTAAGCAATTGACGCCGCCCATGAACACATGCAACAAGTGCGCTGCTAACCTTTTATCCCCTTCCCCCCGATGGGCCTCCGGTACCCTCACTCACTCGGCGAAACACAGCACAGGAGCTACTTCACGCCGGTTTTCTGTGAGGCAGTGGTATCACTCCGGTCGAGCCGGCCCATTCATGTCGAAGCATGGCTCTCCCACAATTAAATTGATGATTGATTGTTTGGTCACCGCCGCCCATGGACATCTACAACCATCAAAAAGTTATATGAAAATTCGTCGTCCTATAGGTAATGTAAAAAAGAGTGCCTAATCAGAAAAAAAACTTAAGTCTTCTCTCAAGAAGTATCTAATTTAATATGGGCTGTACCTACCCGTTTCCCCCATGAGGTCCATTTTTCTGGGACTGCCCTCCCAGAAAAATGGACCTCATGGGGCTAACTTGACAACAATAATAGACCAGAGGTTACCTACCCAGAAACTAACCTTACGTAGGTAATGCTACTTACCAATTTAGGAAAACTTTGTAGGTCCTAGGGTTGTCAGATGTGGACGTTGTGGGTCCGGCCATATAAGAATATGAATAAATTTATTGACATAATATAAAGCTTACAATTTCTTTATGACTATAAATACTCCACTAGGCTCACAGGCCTGCATCGGGGTGTGAGTGACTAATACCTAGTTAACAAAATGTTTCGTACCTAGAATCTTGTAGCTTCGGTTTGTTACAATAAAAATATTAAAGGTTATCGCGATTAGATGTCTACTTAGTTCAGCCATCCATCCATCTATCCATCCATCTACTCGTCTGCCACATTTCATCAAAAAATAAATAAATAGGGGTCCGGTGTTTTCCTAATTTTTTTTTAAGTCTTGCCGAAATCTTTGATTTTTCCTGCCGTTTGCTCGCCTTTTAAAACCTGGTGGATTTTACATATTGAATCCGTCCCGTAACGAATGAGAATATAGGTACCTAACTGTTGCATTCTAACAAATCCACGCACAGCACGTGTGAAAGGGAGGGGAACTTCAATTCTATCGTAACGCCCGGTTGAAATAAGACCAACTGGTAACCCCTTTTGCTTTTCGCTGATGAATAGGTACTTATGCGGTCATTGGTAGAGGACCGTGTAAAGCCAGAAGAGACTAGATCCGACAACCCTACTGTAAGTTGCTATTTAGAGGAATGCGGTTATCTCTTAGCTTGGAAATTCGAGATATAGGGACATGGGAAGGTTACTTAATTAATTCATGAAGCAAGACTTACTTAGGTACAAAAATTCAGTTAGGTAAGGCACTCTGTCTACAGTCTAATCTGACGAACAGATATCCAACCTACGAAATAATGATACACCTACTCGTACTAACCATTCTTGTTCTCTACGTAATCGTCAAACACGCTACAATAGTTTCAGTTGTCTTTCATCATCATCATTTCAGCCAATAGACGTCCACTGCTGGACATAGGCCTCCCCCAATGTTCTCCACACGGATCGATCCTTTCCCACCCGCATTCAAGGAATTCCCGCGACCATCACTAGATCGTCGGTCCACCTTGTGGGGGGCGGGCTTGCCGCGGCTACGATTTCCTGTACGTGGCCTCCATTCAAGGACCTTTCCGCCTTAACGGCCGTCTGTTCTGACGCGATGTAGGTATTTATTAATGTATTTGTTTGGTCCGGGAACGTTCGTTTCCAAGTGGACATTGCGACCTAATTGATCTATTTTGTCTTCCGCTCCCTCTAGAGAGCGTCTCCCAGGCCTACGGACATCATGAACCGTGTGATAGCCTTAGGAGCGATAGCATTAACATCATACGGGCTGATGTGGATAGCTGCCCAGGTATGGCTTCTTAAGTGCCCGAGGGCATCGCAATGACAGAGGATGTGCTACGCGACGTACTTAACAGCTTAGGGGACACAGTTTCATATTGTATCTATGAAATAGGTATGCAAACGAACTGATTGCAATCGCTAATATTTTGACGAGAGCGTAGGTACTCGCTCATGCGGCTTATGTAGACAGTAGACCTAACATGGGTAGGTACAATAACAAACATACTGTAGGAATAAAACTGTTACTTATTTGGGCTGAAAGATACTTGTGGGTGATGTGGGTAGCATCCCTTTTATAGAAGTGTGTTGTACCTACGGATACAGTGGAAATTGCTCTACGAGAAAAAAAAAGTTTGCGGTCTTGCTTTAGAAATTCATTTTTACTTATATCATCCTTAAAACTTCTATCAATACTAGAACTAAAATGCGTGTCACATTTATAATTGACTGGGTCTTTAGGTAAGTTACAGGATGTAGGTATCTGTGAACATTTACATCCTTTTAAACACACCTTCTACCAACCATTCTGATCAACAATTTTTCTACGACTTTTGGAAATTCGACCAAATTTTTTTCGACTCTTATACAAAAAAAACAAGTCACGTGAAAGACTTTGTACAACCAATGTATGAAAAAGAATGTATGTATTTTTTATAGAATTTCCAGCAGTCAAAGACCAAAATAAAATTTTTGGTCAGTAACTAGAAAGCGTGGTTAAAGGGATGTTATTATTCACAGTAAAGGTACCTACTTTTTTACCCTATCTACTATGTAAAGCCTACCAAAGATTTCTTACCCAGGGTAATATTTTTCAAGCGCACATAAGCAAGTTTTCTTAATGCTAAAGTAGGCAGACGAGCAAACGCCTCTGATGCTAAATAATGCCACAACAAAAAGCACGAAATTTAAGGTTACATAATATATGAACTGTTACAAAGCCCTTTCGGGGATAAATACAAAATACACAAAAACGAAATTGGAAATATTTGAAATTTCGTAGCAACAGGAGGTCATAAATCATCACGTCACGGTGTGTATGTGTGTGTGTGTGCATATTATATATCGAGTAACAAAAAAGCGGGGATGCCCACATTTTGGCAAACAACGGATATATCGATTAATGAAATTCTCCCTTAATTAATAATATTCCTCTTTTTTATTACCATGGGTGAACCACGTGCCTTCAGCGAAAATTCAGCATAAAGCCAGCTTTTTTATATTATGACCGTTGAAGACCCCACGATTCGACATGAATATGCTGGCTTGTCCAGAAGATACCACGAATGAGGATTCCGGAGGCCCAAACGGGGGAATTAGGGGATTAAAAGGGCAGCCAGCGTTCTTGTGACTCCAATTATGATGTAGCGTATGTCTATGGGCGGTATAGTCTTTGCATTTAGTAGGAGCCAGCCAGCTGTCTTTTTGATGCTGATTGCACCTACGTACCTACATACTTACAATCAGCATCAAAAAGATAGCTGGTTGTAAATAAATATACCCAGTACCTATAAGTACATTTTTTGCTGATCGAAAACAAATGACGACGACGACGAATAAAAATATGTAAATACCACGTGAATACGTGGTATTGTGATGAAGGTTTTTTTGTCAATGTTCAGATATCTTTGTAAGTTGCTCAGCTAAGATCATTTTTATGCTGACTATACCATTAAACTTAGTGGCTGGCTAGAACTTTAATCTTCGCAAGAAACAGTGCAAGTAAGTATTGGATACTCGGTAATACAGACCGTATTTTTCGAGGACTTTCACCGTCGAACTCAGTCTTAAGTTCAACTCAAACTTTAACTATGATGTCGGAACTTGTAACTTTGTATTTCAGTTCCGACCAGTCTCATTGAAATACTCGAGCAACAAACTCTTTCCCCTTTATGACAAACTAGCGGCCGCCCGCGACTTCGTCCGCGTGGAAAAGTAACTTTTTACCCCTTACAACCCCCTTTTCGCAATAAAAAGTAGCCTATGTTCTTTCTCAGGGTCTAGATCATCTGTATACCAAATTTCATTCAAATCCGTCCAGTAGTTTTGGCGTGAAAGAGTAACAGACAGAGACACAGAGTTACTTTCGCATTTATAATATTAGTTAGGATTGTGATCTGGTTGATTGATTGATTGCTGTTACTTTCTTTTTGACTTTTGTAAAAGGGACAGCATCATCGGTCAGTTCGCTTCAAAGAATTAAAACCATGGCTAACTTTAGGCTCTGTTTTTAATGAGATAGGTAGTTTATATGTTATAGATTTCTGTAAAAGATACCTATAAAATATTATAGATAGATATTAAGGATAAAATCCACCTGCCGATTTGGCTACGGCGGCCGATTTTAACGATCAGCCACGTTCGCAGGATAACTCGAAGTAGAAGGTACTCAAGTGTGCGCGCAAAAACCGGTGCACTCCCTTACCCCCTTAATTTGATGGGACACCAGTGTAACACAACCGAAGAGGAATTATTGGGCGCAGGACCAGCATTTGACGTGCTTTCCGAGCCACGGCGCGTCGGTACAAGACTGTTAACTTCCAGACTTCGGGTGACACTTGAGAATTTCTGAACAGAAAAACTCAGGTACACCTACAAATATTTGGCCCGACCTGAAGATTGAACCAGGGACCCCAAATAAAAATTTAAGCGTACTACAGACATGAGGGAAAAAATACTCTTCCGGTAGTTTAGGTAGACGACCCGTTTGGCGCAATGGTTTGAGCGCCGGTTGAGACGCAAGGGTCGCGGGTTCGATTCCCGCACCAACACAAAATATGTTTGTTGATGAAACAGATATTTGTGTTGGGTCTGGGTGTTTGTGGTTCCTTCGTTGTTTTTGGTTCCATAGTACACGGGAAAACCTTAATTTGGGACCAGGACAATGTATGTGATGTTGTCTCAATTTATTTATTAATTTTATTTAGTTAGGTACCTACCAGGGCTATTATATAATCTGTGACCAGGGTTTTCTTTTTGTATTGGATAATGGCTATATCCTTTTGTTATAAGATAGGCCATCTGTAGCCGAATCTAGATGACGTAATTATAATTAATCCAATAACAAATCCTTATATCACCACAATCTAATGCTTTCGTCTTACAAACAATTAAACTAAGACTTCTGATTAAATTTGCGTGAAATTGTTTTGTGAAGCTAATAGTTGTGGGTGTCAGGACCAGACTGACGGCTTTGATGTCGCCCGCAACGATACCTTCGTATCTAAATACCCATAGAAATGCGTAGTCACTAAATGTGATTGCTATGAATGTTAGGTGGCGGTTTTAGTGTAGTTACTAAAGAAGGTTCGATTAAGTAAAGCATTTTAACAGCTTTTGTTTCTACACTAAAATGCCTAAAATGCACGTCAGGTGCACAAGGTGCGAGACAATGGCAACGGCATTTTGACCCCTCTGACAATATTTCACCACTCTGACAATTGTCAGAGTAGAGACATAATAAATGTAAACAGCTTCATTACTACTCGCATAGCGAGCTATTTTGAACTACGCATTAAACATGCACCACGAAATATTACAATTATCACATTTGTGTGGCAAATCTGACATAGCCACAACTTCGTGTTAAAATTCATCTTTAATTCCACAAACATATCGGCTAGAAATAATAATTATTGTATCAAAACATGTCATACATACAATTGTACAATGACAGTCATTTTATTTTGTATATTGTATCATAATCATATTTCTTTAGAAAAATAAGTTACACAGATTTACTATTGTTACAGGTGGTATCATTTGATTGACAATTGTCACTCTACATATAAAAGTACTTTGTGCTTTACATTATGTCACCGAGAATTGTCAGCTAGGTGTTATAAGTTTGGTTATAAGTAGGAGTAATATTGTTCTGTGGTTATAAGTAGGAATTAAGTGGCGGAATGAAATAATTGTCAGTTGCTCAGATAAATACAATTAAAAATACATAAGATCTGAGGTTTAGATATATTTATCTGCGTATATTAATTTACCTACTTATTTGTTATTACAAATAAGGCAAATAAATATACGCACCCTATAGCGATGAGGAATTGCCTACCTTTTCCATTATTTTACCATCCGCCATCTCTTCTATTCATAATACTGTTTGGCACCAAAATTAACTGCGTATTTTCTTCTCAATAAATAACTGAGCCAAGAAATATTCCGTCAAATCCAAAGATTTATTTGTTTAGTGTAATGGGAATTATTTGTGTGCTTAATTCCACCTCTTATGAATTATTCTGTTTTGTTCGTCGGTTTATCGATTACTACGGCAGATACCAACCGTTGGGGTAAACGAGTTCTGGAGTGAAGACCGCGTAGTGTAGGACGGCTTCAGGCCAGATGAAGTGACGATCTGCGCAAGAGGGCTGGTTGGTTCTGGATGCGAGTAGCCGACGAGCATTTGGAGAGGCCTATGCGCAGCAGTGGACTGCAACAGGCTGATGATGATGTTGATGATTATTGATTAGCTACCCCCCACTCACCCGTCCTCACTTTATTTTTACACTAGTGGCCCGCCTCACTTCGCTTCGGGACCGTAATTCAGAAATGAACCAATAGATGGCGCTGGGTCCAATTACATCGCGCAAGCGTTTCGTGTTTTCGGTTTACCTATAAGCTTTGTCGTTGTCTATAGAAGTTTTCTCTATAAAAATAGTATAGATAATCCCTACTCAGTACCCTCCAAACCCCTAAGCACAACCATAAGCTATCAACTAAATCCTTTACTAAAGCTCTATTCATAACTTTAGCACTTTACGGATTACCTCGTATCCCTTCCTTAACACCTAACGTAGTGACTGTCCCTTTAGCACTTAGGTGATTTAAGCCCGGATGTAGAAAAGGTACATTGATTAATTATTACTACACACTAACTACCTACTTTAATCTTCTATACTATTTATAAAGAGATAACTTCTATAGACAACGACAAGGCTTATAGGTAAACCGAAAACACGAAACGCTTGCGCGATGGAATTGGACACAGCGCCATCTATTGATTCATTTCTGAATTACGGTCCCGAAGCGAAGTGAGGGCGGGCCACTAGTAAAATAATATTACACACATATGCCGGAAGTGTCTCTCAGGCAAACTATTCACTTTAGAAAGAAATGATATTAGAAACATCAATATCATTTTTGAGGGCCTATCCAAATACCTTACACGTATGGGTTGAATGAAAAAAAAAGTGTTTCAGTTTTAAGTAGGTATGGGAACCCCAAATTTTTGTTTCTATTTTTGTATGAAAATGTTACTGCTCTTCACAAAATACGTCATCTACATTACCAAGTTTCAACAAATAGCTCTTATTGTGTTGGAACAAAATTGCTGTTACATACAGGCGGGCAGACAGATAGACAGACAAACATAATCGCCAAGTCGAGCGCGAAGCGAACATTGCCGTACCATCCTTTACTGGAACCATTTTGTCGCACCTAGACTGTGGAAGTTTGTGGGTTCGAGTCCCACCTGAGCCCCTCGATGATTTTTTTAAGTACAATATCTACTATAGCTAAGAATACTCCCCCTTCATTCATCTTTCAAACAAAATCAAAATCAGGTTCATATGTTTGGGAGCTACGATGCCATAGACAGACACACACACAGACACGTCAAACTTATATCAACCCGTCGTTTTTGCCGTCGGGGGTTAAAAAGGACTTAGATACAGTCGAAATTGAGAACCTCCTTTTTATGTCTGTTTAAAATCTACTTTCGCCTACTTTAAATCTCTCAAAATTACACCCGTGAAAAAATCTCGTTTTCCTTAAGCTAAATTAAAAATAATACCAAGTCTATGCAAATCAGGTGCCTTACCCCTGGGGCTATAAGCTTAAATTACAAGCAACTGATGATTGGCGGAGAAGCATTTTTTTCATGAAATTTCCCTGCGAAGGTACACCCAATGCGACGAATTTAAATAATATTCTGAAACAGTATTTCCGTCAAAGTATTTTCACTTTCTGCCTAAGTATTTTGGAATCATAATAATTTTGCTATGATTTTGCTATGTTTAATATTGCGACTAGCAATTTGCAAATACAGGATGTAAAATCTAAACATAATTAATATTTTTTAAATGACTTTTGGAAATTTGCATGATAAAATTTACTTTTCATACAAAGTGGGTTACGTGACTGGACGTGTATGGCAAGTCGAAAAAATTTTGAACAAATTATTTTGAATAGTCATAGAGCAAAATAAATGTTTGTAAGAATAATAAAAATTATGTAAATCTAAGTACAATTTTATTATTACATAGTCAAATCCTATTTTATAATTATACGAAAAAACATTTTTATTGGTTACCTGAACTAGAAAAACCAATAAGTAGTTTAGAAGTTACGTGGAAACAGATGAACATACATACATACATAGCCTGTCAAAATCATAACCCTCCTTTTGCTTTGCCGTAGTCGGGTAATAAATTAAATGCAGGGTTTAATGTAATGTTGAACTAGAATACACTACAATAAGTCGCCATTATGTAAGAATCCTAACAACTACAATGATATACCTAAAGGGTGACATCATGGAATACAGAGGGTCCTACAGACCTTGTTTCTTTTACTCACATCGCATGAAAGGATGTGTCAATTATAATGAAAATGGATGGCTATTGTTCGGCCGGAGGTTTGCCACCCCTGCAGTACTTATATTGTGTTTTTTCAGTTTCTCTGTTATGAATCTTTTCCCTGGGACTTAAAGTTCAGTTTGGAGTACACCTAGTTATGTGAGTCCAGCCGAATGAGACCCTAAAGATCGGAGACACTTTTATAGGTCTTGTATTTACAAGAATGTCCAATCTCCAATCTATGGTTATTTATAAAGCTTATTTTAGATTTATCTGGTATGTACCTACTAAAGTCACATTGCGATTTGAAAAAATATTCGTTATTTTTCTTTCCAAGTTTGACTTGTTTTTGTATGTTTAAAACAACACAGTCGAAAAAATCTTCGACGAATTTCGAAAAGTTTTTGAACAAATGTTGTTCAGAATGGTTGATAGAACACATGGTTAAAGGGATGTAAATGTTCACAGATACACCCTGTTTAATAACACTCATTGACCAATTTATAACGTAAAATCCTGAAAGAGCAGAAATTGGGTCGTGGATAGAAGGAAAGCAATCACGATATTGACAGACTCGGGCTTCTATATCGCGGTAAATAAAATTCGAGTATAACGCAAATAGTATCTATCATTCCTCCTTTTTGGTTTAGGGGTGTATCGGTTTAATTTTCTACATACATATCTTTAAATTGCTCTGCTACCAAACAAACTGAACCATATTTATTCCATGTGTTTTGGAAATTTGCATAAAAATCCAGCATTTAATTTTCGTACAAAGTCATTTGCGGGACTTGTTTGATTTTTTATGGGAAGTCGATTAAATTTACGGCGGATTTCCAAATAAAACAAAATTACTCTGATTCATAATCATGTAAAGTAAACTGACAGATGTTAATGTGTCCATCCCATACATTATTACTCAATTTGACACATGCAAAATGTTTATAGTCTAAGATCCGAACTTACATCGACCTTCACCGGGCTGATAATCGAATGAAATATCCTTTATGACAAATTTTATATACTAGAAAATATATTAAAATAGGTTTGCTAAAAAAATCCTGGACAGACTATTTTAATTATTTTTTTTAAAAATAATATTTAACTAAATTTAATATTTAATAAAATTTTCATTCTTACTTAAAGTATAAAACGTATAGAATGTGCCGCCAATTTTTTTATTATCATTTCAAGTGAAGGTAACTGCCATCGACATACCTGTTTATACCTGACAACCGAGTACCTACTCTGTCCAGGTAAATAATAGACAACCCAATGGCGGCACATTCTATACGTTTTATACTTTAAGTAGGAATGAAAATTTTCTTATTATCTTAATGTTGCAAAATTTAGTTAAATATTTTTTTTTGAAAAATTAATTAAAAATAGTCTGTCCAGGATTTTTTTAGCAAACCTATTTTTAATATATTTTCTAGTATGTATATAAAATTTGTCATAAAGTATATTTTATTCGATTATCAGCCCGGTGAAGGTCGATGTAAGTTCGGATCTTCTACTATTACTTTACATGATTATGAATCAAAGTATAGGCGCAGTTAAAAAAAAACTTGAAATTCTGAGACACGTTTTTTTGGGACGGATTGCCACCTAACCCATTACATACACTTACCTTTATGCTTTTTATTGCATGTTTTTTCGCAATAAAATGAAAACAGACAATAAAATCACTCAACAGTTTTATTTGTCTACCTTTACCATTATTCCGCGAAGGAGGAGCAATGCGAATGAGTTTTCGGTTTAATCGCACCGGAAATTTTGGTTTCAAAATGAATTGTGCTTCGAGCGCCAATATACGCGCTCAGCAACTTTACCAAGAAGTAATTGAAATTAATTTGCACTTTGACATTCGAAAACAATTTAGACTTTAAATAGGTATATATAAAATATAAACTAAAAGTTCTTAAATAAAGTGTGTCTCAGTCAGTGGCAGTGTCCCCAAAATACTGGGAGCAAACCCCGCTTGATTGCGATAGTAAAAATCGTTGGGTAAACTAGCTAGCCTTTGGATCTCACAGTGACTTCAACTAAGTCACGGAAGAAAGAGAGAGCGACGGGAACCTACAATGAAATCGAATTAAAGATTGGTATGGACGAACGTAAGAAAACTCTCAATTCGACTTTAATATCGAGTGCACGAGATTGTCCCCCAGAAAACGTAATACTGTTATCTCACGAGAAAATGTTTTGCCCCCAACACAAGATAAAGATTGCCCAAAAATTAATTGACCTGAGTGGAGAAAATAATTTAAAGAGTACAAAATTTACATTTGCTAAAAAAACCGGCTAAATGTGGGCTGGCTCGCCCACCAAGGGTTCCGTACATATGTAACCTATTCTACATTAAAATAGTAATGTTTTAAAATATCGTCAGACCAACGGGCAGGTGGTCTACCCACAAAAGTAAGTGGGGAAAAAATGGACGCTGGCAGAGGTGACCGTAGGGAGCGGCGTAATAAAGAAGAGGCCTATACTCGGCAGTGGGTGGATGTGGGCTGTTAAGATGATGATGATGATGATGAATGTTTTAAAATACTCGCATTATGCAGCTTTTGAAATTTAAATGAATGAAAGGAGGCCCAATCGGGGTAAAGGGGGTTTAAGGGATGGCAGAGCAATTGCGTTTAAATGTTTAAGTGCGTTGCAAGTTTAACACTTTCATCAGCATTCACAAGTGTTCCACATTTTCACAAAAAAGATAAAGGTTCTTGTGTCTCCACTGGTATTTTATGGGTTTCGGAAATCGCTTGCCTTCCTTATCCTCAGGTAATCCATCTGCTCGTCTACCACCCATCACATAACCGTTCTTTCCAATTTGAACTCATAGTTTAGAGTAGCGTTACGTAGAGTGCCGTTTTTTCCCTTTGAGGTTCGGAACCCTAAATAAAGAGGTTACCTCGATTTTCAAGCATTAAGAATTCCAAATCTTACTTACATTTCAATCATGGCAATTTTCTTGCTCTCTCGGAATACAAATTGCGAATTTTCGTAACACAAAACTCCGTCAAATTTAGCGGCGCTTGGGGCGATGGCATTGGGATAAACAATCTCGATTTAAGTTAGTAATGTTCTTTTGGCAGCGCTGCTTAATCAGTTCCGGGCTAGCTGCTAATAAATATGGCCTAAATCATGAAATGTTCTTGAAAGTAACAAAATTACAGGTTTTCCTTTTCTTAACTTAAAAGGCCTAAGTGAAGCCAAGAGCAAAAGGCTGGTAGGCAGTAGATTGTTGAAAAGCCACCAGTATGCCGGGAGGCCTATTGGTGGTCCGGAAGAAATATTCAACGGCTACGTCTTGAGCCTAGTATATTGAAATGCTTTTAATACTAATATTTTATGATTATCTCGTATGACCATACCATACGTGGTAAGATCTGCTGGCACAGCGCACGTGATGTGACAGTATGCTCTGGAGACAAAACAGTGGTGCGTGTATAACCGCCTCATCATAGTCATATTAATTTCACTTTAGGGGAGGCCTATGTCCAGCAGTGGACATCTACTGCTGGACATAGGCCTCCCCCAAAGTTCACCACACAGATCTGACTTATGCCACCCGCATACAAGGAATTCCCGCGACTTCCTCTACGGTTCTCTCAAGACCATTTCGGCCCCAACGGTCTGCCGTCTGTTCTCCTCGTAATGTGCCCTGTCTAGATAAAGGTTTTCCCAATTCGAATTCTTATCATTTATTGATGACAGTGGCCCGCTCCTGACTTCGTTTCGGGAAATTTGTTCCACTGTCTACCAATAGATGGCGCTCGAAGTTAATTACATCGTGCCAGTGTTTCGTGTTTTCGGTTTACCTATATGCTCTGACGTGGAATATGAGATTAACCTCTTTATAAATAGTATGGTAGTATGGATGGATGGGTGTGGATTGCTACCTGAAACCTTTCCTTCCAAACTATCATTACATGCCAGTGGCTATTCTGTTAGGGTCAAAAACCCATTTCCATATTGTATACATACCTATTATTTCGCAAACTCAGCCCCTTCCATGGCAATAATAATCTTCTACCCCGTTATTGACCCCAAGTTCCTCGTTATTATTTTGAGACAACGAAACAATACTGGAGTATATTAGACACAGGGTGTATCTGTGAACATTTACATCCCTTTAACCATGTCTTCCTCCAATCATTCTGGACAAAAGGCTATGGGCTAAAGCTTGGGAGCTCACTTGTGACTCTACTGGCGACTATAGGCGGCGGCATCCGGTTACCATCAGGTGATCCATCTGTCCTTCTCATTCACCATATCGTCGGTCCACCTGGTGGGAGGCCTGCCACGGCTGCGGCCTCCTGCGTGTAGCCTCCACTCAAGGACCTTTCCACCCCAACGGCCGTCTGCCCACCTATCACAAAAATATATATATATCGATACTTCACAACTCACCCCGATAACTAACACAATTTCAAACGGACTTCGGAAACATTCAGTCGAAAAGGGTTAACTATATCCGACACTTCACAAACAACTCTAAATCTCCGATTAATTGTTTTGTTTACACCCACTTGCAGTTGGCGGGGTCTGATGGCCATGGGATTATTAATCCGGTGGTTAGAGGGCTCAACTGGGTTACAGTAAAAACCACAGTATAACAAGCAAAAAAACACTGGGCTGGCTTGACCGACTTGACAGAAGACCAGTATTACTACCATGAGTTTGGAATACTATCCTCGCTATCGAAAACTATCGCTTTGTCTCTTTCATTGTGATGCATTTGAAAGAGACAGAGTATGTCAGTTTTAGATGTCAACTCATGGTAGCGCTACAGAAGCAGCTCCTGCGTTGTGTTGGGTCGAGTAAGTGAGGATACCGGAGCAGCGCACTTGTGATTCTCTTACTATAAATCCATACTAATATTATAAATGCGAAAGTAACTCTGTCTGTCTGTCTGTCTGTCTGTCTGTCTGTCTGTCTGTCTGTCTGTCTGTCTGTCTGTCTGTCTGTTACTCTTTCACGCCAAAACTACTGAACGGATTTAAATGAAATTTGGTATACAGATGATCTAGACCCTGAGAAAGAACATAGGATACTTTTTATTGCTAAAAGGGGGTTGTAAGGGGTTAAAAGGGGGGTAAAAACTTTTCCACGCGGACGAAGTCGCGGGCGGCCGCTAGTAATAAATAAATTCACACAAAATCTCATATTTGACCTGACTCCGTACTAAGTAGCTTATGCACTTGTGTTACAGATATCAGACAACAGAGGATCACAAATATAATACTTAAATGCATATATAACACCCAGACACAGAACAAACACAAGTGTTCATCACACGAATGTTTGTTCAGGGTGGGGATTGAACCCACGACCTTTGGCGTATTAGGCAGGGTCACTACCATTGCGCCAACCGGCCAGTCTATCAACTGATCCGTCTGCTCGTCTATCACCTATTACATTAAAGAAACCGACAGTCTATTAAATAATATTATCATTAACTCCAATCATCTTTCAGTCCTGAGTCCAGCACTTTTTAATAGTACTTTGGTACGACTCGATAGGTAAAATAAAATAGCAAAGCATGGCCTGGATCATCCCTGATGAACCCTATTCTCTTGCAGAGGGCACCGATCGATGGTAGAATCGGAAAGTCAACGTTGATCGATTGATAGCTCTGATGGAAACTATCGATTGGACCTCGCCTCATCGATTTCACTGTCCATCGACGATCGAGCGATTTGCCTGTTAACACCATAAAGAACGTAGAAACTGTCTTCTTGAAGGCCATCTGTAGCGCTACCATGAGTTGACCTCGAAAACTGACATAACGTAAACTTTTGCTCTGTCTCTTTCAAATGCATCACAATGAAAGAGACAAAGCGATAGTTTTCGATAGCGAGGATAGTATTTCAAACTCATGGTAAGGCCACAGGTTCCTCAAAGTTGTCTCACCAGCAATGTTTACACTGTGTCTCGATAAAAGATGTGCTCGTATGTCGTTAGAACTTGTTTAGACGTTGAAGGATTAGTCGCAATTTGGAGGGTTCAACTAACGGAAGAGTAATTTTTCTTCTTTCCAGGACTTCGGGGCGTAAATACAAATAGTGACTTTGGTGCGAGAAAACCTTGATTTAAAGTCGACAGTCGGAAAAAATAAAGTTTTTTATATTAACTAAATGACAATGAATAAGCATAGCTTACCATTCCCATACACCCCTGTAGCACTACCATGAGTTTGAAATACTATCCTCGCTATAGAAAACTATTGCTTTGTCTCTTTGTGATGCATTTGAAAGAGATAGAGCTACGTTATGTATGTAATAGTGTACGTTATGTCAGTTTTAGATGTCAACTCATGGTAGCGCTACAGTACATACGTGTATTATAACGGGGCGATCGTCGATCCTTTTGACCTGATCCGAACACCACTCTGATGAAGTGGTAAGGTTGATTGATCGTTAGTATGAGTAGGTGAAAGACTTTCCGAAATGTCACGATTTCAATCCTTTTGACGTTGATCAAAAACGCTTTATGTAAAATCAACGTCTTTCATAAAAACCCCTGTGCCTCTTTCATTCACACGGCGTAATAGCCCAGGCTCTATTTTACGCCGGTTTTCTGTAAGGCTTTTGTATCACTCTTATAGAGCCTGCCCATTCTTACCAAAGCGTGGGTCTCTCACGGACTATACAAACCTACTGTTCTTGTTAAGACTCAACAAGTTATAGTAGGTAGTATATTTATCTTATTTTTCCAACTTAAACTTTCAACTAATTAAACATTATATTTTTAATAAACAAACTTTGTATAATGTAAACGGTTGCTTTAAACGAAAAATTTGAGCATTTTTGACATCATTAGTGAATTTTCCTTTGAGATAAATTATTGTAGTTTTAATTTTGTTTTTCTCAAAGTGAGATATGAAAATTTAAAGTTAAATAATTAGGTAAAGTTTGTTAATTAGCTGGTGAGTTTAACTTAATAGCTGTTTATGGAGTTGAACTCAAGCATGAATGAACGTTGTAAAGGACGGCCTTAGTAACAAATAAATTGGATCAATCAATAAATCAACAGCCTTTCTACGTTTGCTGATAAAAGTCCTTCAAGGGTGATATCTTATATCACACAGATCGATCGAACGGTCGACATCGATCGATCGATAAAACCAGAAGAAAGTTTTGATCATAAATAATTATTATGTTTATTTGAAATAAGTTGTTATCTGAATTGTTCAATTTGATTTAGATGTGTCTATATACTCCTCTTCGATATTTATTAGTAAGTATTTGAATTTCCTTGTTATTTTATTGTCTTGGCTCTCTACGAGTATCTCAATGTTTTTTTAGCGTAATGTATTTATTTGTGATTGTGTCAACAAAAAAAGTTTTTATTCTTTTGTTCTATTCTACTTACCTATAGACTCTACCACCGATCGATGCCCTCCATCGACGATCGATCACACTCGTGATACATGCTGTTATTTGCCCGAGAGTAGGTATACACGAAGTAAGTTTGTCATCTTGTATGAAGTTAAAATTATCGAGCGAATTATTATCGAACGAATTAGCGAGCAACTTTTCAAATTTTTCGACTAGCCACAACTTTTCCGCCTGAAAGCGAGTGCGCCAATACCACCCTCTGGCTTTTGCAAACTTGTAAACTCATCAAAGCAGAATATACGATGAAAAATTGGTAACGTTAATTAATACGTGCTGGTGGAACGTTTTTACCGTGATTTATATGGTGATAAAGCGTTAGGTAATAAATCATAATGACGTTTCTACAGAGGAGCGAATAATAAGGGGGTCGGAGTGGCTGACGAAAATAATGGACGCGGAGGAGGTGGCTATTTTTTCTTGTGCTTAAGATCACTGGTGGAAGTGACGTCTAAATTTAACGAAATAGAATCTTTTAAAGAGCTCTGGCGTTAAAGAACGGGGTGTGAAACAACAGGATCCCCTGCTTGCTTCAACAATTGTATATGACAATAAATAGATATTAATTTCATAATATATGTAAGTACCTAATTCTTTGCTAGTCGAAGTATGTAACTCGGAAAGCAATAAAGCATTTTTCATTTTCATTTCATGTGTGCGAGGCGGCCTGCTGCTGCGTTGGGCAGGCATCTTATACAGATTGCATTAATCAACTAATCACTTATATAAATGGGAAAGTGAGTTCTTTTTTGAGATAAGACCCTATTTTCCTTGGGGGAAAAGAATTTGTTTTCATCATAGTGTCCTCTAAAAATTACCTAAGTATGGCGGTTAAAAAGTACAGTGTTGTAGTTTTAATTTATTAACTTATAAATTTAATAAATTGGGACCCAAATATCTGATTCATCAACAAACATTTGTGTTTAGTTTGTGTTGGCGTAGTGTTTTTTGGGTTATATTTTTATTTTGGGTTGTTTGTGTTTTATGAACTCCGTCCACTTAATTTTGGCAAAACGTCTAGTTAGTACTCGTAGTCAGCGTTACATTCGACGTAGCTAACTAGGTGGCAGCCAGCCAACGTGACTACCATCTCCTATGATGAACTACGGAATGAAGTAAACTTTGTGACGAAAATTTGTGACTATAAAGTCACCTTACGTAAACCTTCCACGAGCTATATTTTTGAGCACACGTTTTCTACTGATTTTCATTGGTCATCCGAAATTCAGCATCTTTAAACATCTATACTATTTATAAACATCTTCTATATATTTATATTACAGACCGTATATACAAACTGAAAACACGAAACACGGGCACGACGGGGCTAGTAAAAATATAGTAAATCCTGTAGTATAGCGTCACAAACGATGAAACGATGATGATGATGACGATGTGTTTCGTCGAGTGAGTGGGGGCACCGGACGCCCAATCAGAGAAAGGGGGTTAAAAGATTATCGGCGCACTTGTGGCTCCACTGGTATTGCGATGTCTATGGGTGGCGGCAATCGCTCTTCTTCTTCTTTGGTGATTCGATTGCCGTCACATAAGATTTGTTATCAAACTAACCATGGGAGAGCCATGCTTCGGCATGAATGGGCCGGCTCGACTGTAGTGCTACCAAGGCCTCACAGAAGACCGGCGTGAAGCAGCGCCTGCGCTGTGTTTCGCCGAGTGAACCAGTTAAACCCTGTATGTTAAAAAAGTAAAGTCGAATTCCCAGAATATGACTTTTCACGATTTAATTATTGAAATCAAAGCGGCCGACGGAACGACGGGCTGCGGAGATTCATATTAATATGGAATTATCAATTTAATTTTGTGATTGGAATCCCTCTTTTCATAGCAGATTCGTATTCGTATATTGCTTGGAGTTCGTGTCAAGTTAATGGTTTATGAAAAGTTGATTGGAAATAGATTAATGATCAACATTATGTTCTTGTATCTATGACTTATAAACCTACAAGATGTAGGTCAACATTTTCAGCCCTATGACCAGCTCTTTTACCAATCATCTGAAGAAACATTTTGTAGCAGGACATGTGGAGCAATGTGGGATATCGCGTGTGAAAACTCTGCTAGATGGCGTACTGTAGAACTGAGATCCATCGTCACGGTAATTGGTGACAAACGCATCAGCGACCTCTCTGATCTTGCAGATGTTCATGGGCAGCGGTGATTACATACCAGCAGGTGGCTTGCTCGTTTGCCGCCTTTAGTATAAAAAAAACCAAGCCGTAACTGTACGCTGGATTTATACACGCGATAGCACGCGCAAGGGTTTCGCTCGATTTACTTATGAACTTTCTCGTACTTATTTATAAATTGTATAGACGACCCAGTGACAGTGACAGACTTCGACCACAAAATAATTACACACAGAAGTTAGACTTTGACCTGATTTTGAATTTAGAAGAGTTCGTTGACATATGCTAGGGTTGTTGCCCGGCATGAGTACATAAGCGCGCGGCTTCTACCATAGACCTCGACAGTTTGACTATCTTATGTCATAAGTTATGATTAATGTGGTCGAAAAGGCGTTTTTGCCCGTTAGTGCGCATGCGTGAGTACATGACATATTTTTAGCTCTTAGTGGGCAGTCAGCCTTCTGTGTCAATATGTATTTTGTGCTTCGACCAACTGTCGCCGTCTGTATATTTTGATTCTCTTATATTATGTTAAATAATGAAGAGTAATAGTATTTAGATACTTACATTAATTAACTTCGTCGTGCTCCTAACAGAAAATGTAAACCTGAATAACCTTTCTAGGTTTAAGAGGTTCGGGGAATAAATATTTAACTACCTTAATTTAATTCTTGTGTAAATCTTTGTCGATCCCAAAATGTTTCGGTAAAACCCCTTTGATTGGGTTACGAATTACGATTTTGTCACTTTTGATGACACTCTCCCCTTGCGTAACTTAATTTGGATGTTTACTTTTTACGCTGGAATTGGGTATTTGACTAATCTCGATATAGTAAAAAATATTGATACTCTATCAAAATATTGGTAAATAAGAACCAATGGCCAACATTTTCAGTTAAAAATATAACGTCTAGCTGGTTTTGTGAGCATTCAAAGTTTCATGGGCAACTTTGAATGCTCACAAAACCAGCTGGGGGGTTACTAGACGCGCATACAGAAGTTTGAGTTGTGACGTCACAATTCAATAGCCATTTGTATAGAGCGTTTTTGGGCTTGCCCAAAATATGTGCTCTTAAAGTTGTAATATCTCAGGTAATTCAAATGAGAATCAAGTGATTCTTTCAAAGATGTTTCTTAAATTGAGGCGTCTTTTGATTAAACAAAACTTTTTTTTTGTCAAATACCCAATTGGACAGATCCTACTAATTTTATATGCGCGTAAAGAATAGCATACAGGGTGTATCTGTGAACATTGACATCCCCTTAACCACGTCTTCTACCCACCATTCTGAACGACATTTGTTCAACAACTTTTCGAAATTCATCGAACATTTTTTCGACTTCCCATATATATAGGTACATATGGCAGGACACCACATCCTCACAGGAAACCGATGTAAAGCAGCGTACGCTGAGGTTCGCTTTTTAAGTGAGTAGGTACAGTAGGCCCAATTAGAGGGGAAGGCGACTTAAACGGTTGGCAGCGCACTTGCGACTAGACTTGTCTTGCCCATAAATGGGCTATGACTGTCGCTAACCATCAGGACCTATCTCATAAATAAAGGTACCTACTGCCTTAATTGCAGGAGCAAAAAAAAGATTGCGTAAACAAAAGTGTCAAATGGAATAAGTATTTCAGATTTGTCTTTCTCCAAAGATTTTTTCTTGCTAAAACCTCAGTCGTTTTACAATAAAAACCTAAACCATGACTAAATATAGGCCTCAAATTGCCACGATTTGCATTTGGAGGCTTTTTCGCCGGAAAGTGGTTCAAAGATGGCTAGCCTATTGGCTCAATTATCACGCTAAAGACTCACAAATGAGGAGGGAAAAAATAAAAGCGATTCCTAAATCTGTTTGGCCATTTGACATTGACAAGGGCCGTTGTATTATAAATTTTCTATTGAGAAACATGAAACAGTAACAGCTCCTATGAAGTTGAAGAACTTGACTCCGTGTTATTCATGTTATTTTCCTTTATCCTAACATTTATTTTTATTTTTTTTTATATTGCGGGCAATCAAGATGTCCTCACTCCGCCTGATGGTAAGCGGCCGTGAGATCAAAATTTGAGATTGGCAGGCACAAAAAACAAACAAAATTTAAACACTTATTGAGTCTGTCATCCTCACCCTGAAGGCCTACTGAGATGCCGTCACGCCTCGCCTAAAAACCCAGGATTGTATGAAGGGGGAAACACATGAACTGGAAGGACATTCCATGAGTTAAGGCTCGCGGCATTGCAGGAACGAGGAGCGAAACCTCTTGGTGCGCGCCGGCATTGTCTGAATGGTGTGCCTATTGGCAAAGCTGTCCAGCACGTGTTGTTTGGGAATGGAAACGTATTTTTGACGGTTATAATTTCTTTAAGACTAGGTAATAACTGGTTTATTCTTATTTTTTCGATAATTCGACTCTACATACCAAATAATTAAGTCACGTGACTTAGTATGAAAAGTTTAAAAAAAGTGCGTATTGTCATATGCTATAGAACAAAATGTTTATTTATTTATTTATTGGTAATTTAATTTAATTTAATTTTTAATTATTCAAAATTGTTGGTACAAAATGTGGTAAAAGGTATGGAAATATTTACTAATATATCCTGTATTCTGTTCGCCAGGAAACAGTGCCTTATACCAGTCGCATTCCGCCCGTACAGTCTCTTCCAGTAAAATATAAATCCCTCAACTGTTATGGCAGACTATAAGGTTCATATTTCAATGTGGTTGTATACTTATAATGCACGTGACTGTACACCAGTTAACCCCTGGACGGCTGGATATCAACCGCCCTTTGTATAAAATATTTCATTTCTTGGTCTGTAAACACGAAATTAAAAAGGGAAGGCAGAAAGAATTTGCCCTAAAAAGTTTGAAAAAATGAATCTAAAGTGAGATCCAGTCTAAAAGTTCTCTTAACAACGTTAACAGTAAAACTTGTTTTGCTTAAAAGGAAAAACACCGCTGAATAAAGTTGTTAATCCACTAAGAGCCTTAAGAGAAATTTCGTTTTATGAGCTTTAACTTATTTTAAAATGAAAATCTGTCTTTGAGACAGATGAGAAAATCTTCAACGTGAAAATACACATTGAAGTTTTTCTTATCTGCCTCACCTTCACCGCTAATGTAAAGTATCAGCCTACGGTCCCACTGCAGGGCAAAGGCCTTCATCGTAGTAATCATGTTATCACTACCATGATGGGATTAGGCTTAATCACCACGCTTGCTCAATGCGGATTGGTGGTCACAAACCCGAGCTATGCTCGAAAAATTCGTAACATACTTTTGCTAAACCCGGGAATCGAACC
The DNA here is from genome assembly GCA_014851415.1 of Cnaphalocrocis medinalis. Classification (NCBI taxonomy): domain Eukaryota; kingdom Metazoa; phylum Arthropoda; class Insecta; order Lepidoptera; family Crambidae; genus Cnaphalocrocis; species Cnaphalocrocis medinalis. Next base: position 3,726,353 of record CM026289.1, on the reverse strand, counting down.
CGGGACCCCGAGATCACGGCCCGGTACTTAAACCACTAGACCAACGGGGCGTTACTACTACACCGCTAATGTTAGTACTAAAGTAATTAAAGTATCGGCCTATATACGTTATACTGTCCCACTGCAGGGCAAAGGCCTTCATCAAAGAACTCAACCATCAAGTCAAGTCATCACCAGACGTTCAGAAATCAATTTTTACTACATTATGAAAAAAGCCACAAGCCACAAGAATAGTCACAGAGTGGGAGCCCAAAAAATCAACGGCGGCCACGAGGTAGACCGAGGAGGCGATGGCGGGATGAGCTCGACACCTATAGCCCTAACTGGACCGTAGTCGCCCAGGATCGTGAAATCGGGGTAGGGAGGCCTTTGCCCAGCAGTGGGATACGACGGGCTTTTAATAATTTAATAATATAAAAAAGGCTAAACATAATAAACACAAAACCTTTCGTATTTTATCATTTAGTACAAAAAGTAGGTATTACAATCGGTTCAATTTTGGAGAAGAAATCGGTATACGAGGAAACGTTGTTTTTTCAAACTTTTAAGTAGGATTTCTCTATCGCCTCGTTTACCCTCTTAACTAAACTAAAACTTTACGTGCAGTCACGTGCACTAATGAGTATGCAACCCCATTCAAATATGAACCTTATAGTCCTGACTGTTTATTGCAGGCGACTGTACCTAACTATGTAGATAATATCCTACTACTATTATAAAGGCGAAAGTTTGTAAGGATGTATGGATGTTTGTTACTCTTTCACGTAAAAACTACTGAATGGATTTGAATGAAACTTTACCACAATATAGCTTATACATCAGAATAACACATAGGCTACAATTTATAAAAATATATTGTGTGGATTGTCCAAAATATGACGGTAAGTGTCAATAATTAACTCCACGCGTACGAAGTCGCGGGTGGCCGCTAGTTACCTAATAAACATGAAAAAAAGCGTATTTGTCTTAGAATAAGTATTTGTAAATTGACTTTGTCTAAAACCCTCTAAGGGCAATGAAAAAGTCTACATAAATTATATTGGAATATTTCTATTAGAGATGGGAATATTCCCTAAAGTTCCTACCGAAACAGTAGACTCACGTATTGACTCTGTTAATAAATTAATGAAAGAGAAAAATCTAATATTTGAGCTTTAGCTTATCCAATGTTTTCTTAAGATCAACCATTCACATTATCTTTTATCGGGGTCTGGCCAATAAAAACTAAGCTCTCTCGAATTTTTCCTTCTTGCACGAAAATTGTAAAAAGAACCCTAACACAAAGGGCTATGGTTTGTTTTTCGATTGGGAAGGGATTTGAAAATTGACTACTGCCTTTAAAATGTAATTGGAGTTAGGTTTATTGAGTGGTAAGATTCGGGAACATAAGTAGTGAGAGTTATTTAAATTAGATTAACAAATAAAATGCTTTTTAACTTCAAAAAGGAGGTTCTCAATTCGTCTGTAATTCTGTTAGGTACTTTATATTGGCTGGCCGGCTTTGACTGGCTGGATGGCGCATTTGGTAGGGACCCTGCCTCATACGCCAAAGGTCGTGGGTTCGATCCCCACCCTGGAGAAACTGGAACCCTGGTGATTCGTGTGATGAACAAGTGTTCATGCACATGGTGTTTATATGTATTTAAGTACCTATTTACAAAAATAAATAGTTTATTGCTATACACGTGTCAAACTCACTTCACGTGTACAAACTAGTGGTTGGAATTAATTTGAGCCGTATTTCCTAAAACCAAACTCACTTGACACTATAACTTGGTGGCGGGCCATAAGTTAATTTCAGCAGTCATAATGCTAATAAATAGTGGCTTAAACGCAATTTCGTCGGCCGCAATGGAGAATTTCTAATAAGTCTAAACGTCGCGAATACAAATGAGGACTTTTCATTAGGACATGAAAAAATTAAACAGCAAAAGACTTGGGAATTATGTGATTTTTTATTTTCGTTAAATTGTAGTAGGGATGAATACGTTAAATATTATTTAACATTAGCGATGTAGAAGGCACCCTCGAGGTCCGGCAGGGAGACGATCGAATAAAAATACCAGTTCCGTCTGAATTGTGTTGAGTTTTTTTCAGGCGGCTTGGGGTCGTTATTCCGGTGAGACACAATGCTTGCGCAAAAATGCATAGTGCCATCTACCGGAATAATGACAAACCGCCTGCTTGCGTGCTTTATACAAGCGAACCGCCCCTGTATCGCACGGGGGCAATATTTATTAGCGTAGGTACCTACAGTAGCCACACATCAAAGTACCTACCTAGGTATACAAAACTGTAAAATTTCTTCAAACGACTATTAGGTACTTTTCTGTCATACACGGCAAGTTTAATTTAAACCTGATGTGTGGTTGACTGTACCGACTTAAAAACTTTCCTCTTGATTCATTCTATTTTAATAAAATCCGTCTGGACCAACAGACAGCTAAAGCAAGTTTGTTTTACAAAGGACCCCTTTGGGCCCCCGGTACCCTCACTCACTTGGGGAAGCAAAACAGACTGGTTGTGTATACCGTGTAAATCCATCTTATTTCAAAACATGGTCTAAAAATGTTGGTTTTAAACTGATGCTGTCTCTTTCATTTGTGACTTTTATAAAAGCCATTAGCCATTTAAACCATGTCTAACTTTAGTCTTTGTTTTTTAAGGGGGTATTTGTCACAAAATAACGTTAGAAACTTAATTCGAGCTTAGGCATAGGTATTTCATATTGGAGATCAAAGAAAAAAATATGTCGACACAATTTTTATGTCGTTATTGTCTGAGTTTATACCTAATTTTTATTTAGTACTTAATTATTTATTTACTTAATACCTAATACACAAATCAATCAATGTCCTTTATTTATATAACACCAAAATGTAAACTATGTGACTAGCAAATAAATATTCTATTCTATTATATTCTATACACAATAAACTACAACTAGTGTTTCTTTGCATACTTAAGTCTTATTTACGACGCCTTCAGTTCGCTTAAGACTATGTTATAAAAGTTAAAGCGATGCCTTTACTTGGCCAGCTTAGTTTAACGATGCAAACATGTATCGTATTCCACCACCTGCCTTGGTGAGATCCCCTGACAAAGATATCAAACTTAAGGAGGTGTGAAACTTTGTATTATAGTATATTTTTACCTAAAACTACGGATTCTGTATCATACATAGTTTTTTTAATACAACTCGACCAACATTTATAACGTGCAGTTGCCCTAACTAAATGGTAGGTAATGTATGAAAATAACTACCTACAAACTATGAAAATAAGGTCGGCCCATCTCATGGCTACGGAACCCTTTCATGTGCGTGTCTGACACGCTCTTGGTCGGTTTATTTTTATTTGATAGGTGGCAGACGAGCAAGCGGATCACCTGATGGTAAGCAATTGCCGCCGCCCATGAACACCTGTAACAGCAGTGGAGTCACAAGCGCGCTACTAATCTTTTATCACCTTCTCCCCGGGTTGGGCCTCCGGTACCCTCACTCACTCGGCGAAACACAGCACAAGTGCTGCTTCACGCCGGATTTCTGTGAGGCAGTGGTATGACTCCGGTCGAGCCGGCCCATTCATGCCGAAGCAATTCTTTGGGCTCTGTCTGCTATATCTTGAACGTCCCGCCGTCTGAAAGTACTACTACTAGAAGTAAAGTCTCGTGGGAAAAAAATCTGCGAGAAATGCACAGTACTGGATCTCTCTAGACTAGAAATTCCATGGCCCTTCTAGTGAAACTAACATGTACACCAGCTACTAGCGAGTAATTAAAGTGGATGTGATCCCCGTAGGAGGATATCATGCACTAAGTGTTCTTTATGGTTTCCACTTTTTAATACCTGTGTTAGTTTTATGTGTAAAGCTGTAATTGAAAATTATTGGCGCTGGTATATGTAAGGCTGAAAGAGTTTTTTAATGTTATATGCAGTGTTTTTTTTTGTTTTGCGAATGGAATATCTTCTGGTACATCTTTATAAAGAGATAACTTCTATAGACAACGGCAAGGCTTATAGGTAAACCGAAAACAAGAAACGCTTGCGCGATATAATTGAGCATAGCGCCATCTATTGGTTCAATTCTGAATTACGGTCCCGAAGCGAAGTGAGGGCGGGCCACTAGTAATTTATAAAGGGATATGCCTACAGTCACCATGATGGCTCAGGACTTGGGGAGTCTGGTATTACCATAAGTGACTCTAACAGGGGAACCAGATCAAATTACTTATTGATTGATTGATTGAGATTGAATATAGGTTTCAGAAATGTTCAGGTTCCTCATTCTCATGATGATTTCCGTAATCACCGAACAAAGAGTAGAAATACCTACGCACATAGTTAAAACATCCGAGGGGCTAAAACGAACCGGACGTTACAATCGAATCGGAGTTTCCTTCCCTTTCAGAAGCGCCGAGTATGACTTTAGATTGGACGCGACAGGTATAATTGCCCCACGATCCTCTCCCATTTAAGGACGATGAGGGAGAGTCCCAGGAGTTTTAGTCTGTATACCCCCGCCTTCTGCGGGGGGGAGTCCGTCATAACCCATCCGTTTGCAGACGGATGGGTATGCGTAACGCATTTCTCCTGGGTCAACAGAAAAAAAAAGGGATAATTTCATTCATTACGGGACTTCCCCCGGGCTTCCTACGGGGAGCCCCCAGAGGATTATGCTCGAATTTGAAACCTACGACCTGCAGCATGGAAAGAGTGTTGGTATTTTCAGAGCCATCGTTATACCTACTTGTAGGTACAAATGTACTTACCTACTACTTACTTTGGTACTTGGCTAAATATGGCGAACCTATATTTACAGTCAGCCACACATCAGCTTACCACAATCTGTCAAATTTCCTCAATTCATACTCAACCTAATGTGTAAGTAGAATAGTAAGATGAGAGTCGATTGAAGAAGTTCGGCAGGTTTGTATACTTTGATGAGTGGCTGTACGTACAGTTACATAAATTGTCAGCTTATCCCAAAATTTGCAAATAATTCGTATTTTGTACATTGTAATTTGATTTCAAATCGTTAATGAACTTGACTTCCTACTGGTATTTTGTCAAATAGTTACGTAACGTACTTGACTTCCCACCCGTACTTTTATCTACGAGAAAATATTTTTACTCTCCAGATAAAACGGCGCCCAGACTAATCACACTTATTGTAAATCCTACAGTCCAAACTTTTAATTGCGACCCAGCCGAGTTTGAAACAACGAGCGAACAGGTTACAAATAAACAAGTAAAATAATCTGATTTAAACTATCTGGGCATTTCAAAATGTTTGTTCTAGGACTCCACCTAACAATTCGAGATATTGAATAACTAGATTAAATTCACTGTCACAATAAGTAAAATAAAGTATCAGCCTGTATTATTATATTGTCCCACTGCAGAGCTAAGCGAAGGCCTCCATCATAGACATCAAGACATCGCTACCATGATGGGCTCAGGCCTTGGAGAAAGTATCAAATAGAGTGGCTAAGCGCGTATCACCGTAAGGGCATACATATATCTATATAACCCGGCCAAATGAAAAATAACTACAAAATGGCGGATCGATGTGACTGAAGATTACTTCAGTACGGTAGCCTGTTATCTCTTACTAAGACTGAATTTGGTTGGTTATTACGGTAGTAAAAATACGAACAAAAATCGCACTTAATTACTATGGCAACTAGCTTTTTTGGGCGCAGACAACTGAGTCCATTAAAAAAGTGGAACTCTGACAAAGACAAAAAATCATAATTCTGTCTCTTTTACTCTTAGTGATTTCTGTATATAGTTGTTCCGTTTAAAGTACAAAATCGTGACAAAAATATGCACAACACTTAGCAGAATAAAACAAACGGTGATATAGGTGCCAAAATAACTCTGTCAGCCCTTCTGAGGAATGCAGTGGCCATTAAGCAGCCGGGAAGCTAACCAACGACCCATGAAATGGTCGGACCTCGCGTTCTACACTGACTGCTGTGACACAGTATAAAATGATTGCAATAAAGTAAAACCTCACCTGGTAACAGTTATCTTATTTTTCGATGTAGGTATCTTACTATTTGAATCCAGACACAAATTATTTACATAATAGCTCAGCAGAGAGTTTTAAATTCAAGTACTTATGTACAAATTAATAGGGGTCATGTTTCCAATTGTAATTTTGTTTGATATTTATTTAGTTTCATCACAATCGTCATTATTTCTGACAGCCATAGCTGTACAAACAAAAGCCTTCTTATGTTTTCTACACTGACAGAACCTTCTTCCTTCCTCGCAATGAGCCTTGCGCATTGCTAAATAAAGCTTGTAATTCATCTGTGTCCATCTCTCATTACTTCATTATCATTATACCAGACATAGGAAGTCCATTGCTGAACATAGGTCATTGACCTCCAGTCTTGATTGGAGGCGGTCTACATCTAACGGGCACTTGACTGACGGCACGGTGACTTTGACGATGTCATTCGTCAATCCCGTGGGGGCAGTCCTACGCCTCGTCAATTGGTACGTACGTCGTCTCCATTCGAGAATCTTTTAGCACCAACGGCCATCTGTTCTTCTTGCTATGCCCCGCCCACTGCCACTTGAGCTTGCTAATCCAGTAAGCTACTTAGTTTGCAAGTATTAAAATGATGTGTACCTACTTACAATTCTAAGGCAGAGTTATATCACTGCACATTCTTCCCCTGGTACAACGAATCCAAAAACTGTCTGCAATGGTTTTCCTCTTCGAAATCTGAGTAACGTTTTCTATAGTTTCTGATGTGCTAAATACTAGAAAAATAATAAAAAAAATCCATCACGTCAGGATTTTTTGATATTGAATATTTAAGATTTTGCAAAATATCTGAGCGCCTACATTTTAAAATTTATAAAATGTCATTAAATTACTTTACTAATTATTGCAAATCAGTATTTGTTAATTACTACATAATGAATATAAGTAATTCGCATTAATCATGTCGAAAATGGGTCATTTTGGCTTTATTTAGTAATGAGCTCATTAATACATAATGATCAGGTAATTTTACCTAATTGTTGTAAATATTATTGGAAAAGGGTGTAATAAAGATAAACCAAAGGGTTTTTGTATAAGTATATATATATAAGGCCCTGATATAAGAAAATTAATGTCGGAGGAAAAGTTTGATGAAAAACTTAATGATATCGAGTTGCAAGCATGGCAGTCATTTAAGGAAGTGGTGAAAAACTTTTTGGGGAACAATAAAAGCTCCGACTATAAAGAAAAAGTGGCCAAAATGATTACAAATTTTGGTGTAATGGGTTGTAATATGAGCATTAAACTTCATTTTTTAAATTCGCACATTGACTACTTCCCAGAAAATCTAGGAGCCGTTAGCGAAGAACAAGGCCAAAGATTTCACCAAAATTTGAAAGAGCTGGAAGTCCGTTATCAAGGAAGATGGAATACTAGCATGATGGCGGACTACTGTTGGTTATTTAAGCGCGACGATCCAAACCGGAAATTTAAGCGAAAATCGCACAACCGAAGCTTCCAGGAAAAAAGGACGAGGTTCCACAAATAAAAATTATAGTTAATTTAGACTAGTAATAAGTTGTTGTTATATTTTAGTAGTATTTTAAGTTAAAGGTACTGTAATTTTTTAAATATAATTTTTTGTATGTGAAAAATTGAGATTTTTTCTTATTTCCTATCCGTATCTTTTTTGAAAAATCTGGAGGTGATGGCGAAAAACTAAGTACATATTCGCAATCAGCGCACCAAAATACCCTAGAATCAGCTATCAAATTTCAGAGAGGAAGTTATGACCCTCATTTTGCAGACCTGTGTTATTTGTCTGATGGTGCGCAATAAGAGACCTTTTTCATGGTGAAAAGGGTTTTCCTGCTCTTATTTGTCAGTGGATGTTTATCTGAGAGGAGGGCAAGTGAGAATTTGTAAAAAAAATGGTCTATTTGATCCGCTGTGGGGGTTATTTGAACAGGCTGTCGCTTAACTGGGCACATACTTTGGTGAAAATGGCATAGACATACTTACATTTGAGATTTCCCAGTACTGATTGCAAACGTCTTTCCCCGCACTGTATAGATACAATGTTTTTTGGCTTTCAAACACAGTTAATCCGTGGGAGAGCCACTCTTCGACATAAATGGGCCGGCTCTACCGAAGTGATACTACGGCCTCATAGAACACCGGCGTGAAGTTGCGTCTGCGCTGTGTTTTTTCGAGTGAGTTCACACTCACTACTCACGTACCGGGGGCCCAATTGGGGGATAAGGGGATAAGGGGTTAATGGTTGGCAGCGTACATTTGTCTCCACTGATGTTGCAGGTATTATGGGCGGCGGCAATCGGTCGATCCCGTCTGCTAGTCAGCCACCTAACACGTAGAAAAAAACAGTTGCTGTGGTACACACTGTGGCAAAGAGTGTTTGTTGAATTTTCCCCATTAGTACCTTTCAAAAAATAAAACTGGAATATAAAGGTATAACTACACCGTCGTTTTAATCTCGAAGCCCTCAAAATATTAAGTAACACAAATAAAAAACCTCATTAGCTCTTGCTAATGAGGCTTTTTATTGTGTTTTGATGATCTAACTCTTGTTAGATCATCAAAACACACAAAATAAAAATCAGGTTCCATACAAAAATTAATAAGTATTCGCCAGGTAATAATGTATGGAAGAACTTTTTAATTTGATAATGTTGATGATCAAAGGTTGTCTGGAAGATATCGCTATTAGCGATAAGGCCGCCGATATTGTATTGGTAAATTACTATTAGCATTAAGTTATGTAATGTGTTGTGCAATAAAGAGTATCTATCTATGATCTTACATTTTTTAGACTGACACATTCTTCGTGGTTTGGTCTTAATTTATAATTTTGACTGAGAAACGAGCTAAATGTTTCCAACCGTAAATCATGTATATCATTTGATTCGCTAAGCTAATATGGGGGCGTCTATAATCTCTGACTAGTTTGATGACCTACATCGGGGACACTAGCGCTGAATCTGTTTGTAGCCAAAATTGCTTGGCAAGCGCACCTTCTAACGCGTAAACAATTAGCCCTTTAACCAGCAGCAGATAAAGACAATGGGGCGTTAGATAAAAATATCAGAATGATTCGGTATTAATTAGCGTTACATTCAATTGACATAGGTATTGAATCAAACGTGTTTGAAACTAAGGTGAAAACCGATTGAATCAATTTTGTATAGATTGACATGTGATCGATTCTTTAAAATAGGTAGTTATAGGTGTCAAACTATCCCACTGCAGGGTAAAGGCCTCTATCATAGAAATCAGGTCATCGATACTATGATGGGATTAGGTTTGATTTCCACGCTTGCGTAATTTGGATCACAAACCCGAGCTATGTTCAAAAGGAGTTTTTTTTTATGTGATACGAGTAGGTAGCAAACGAGCAGGCCGATACTTTAATCCCCTTCCACCACCCGGGTAGGCCTACCCTCACTCGCTCGGCGAAACACAGCACAGGGGGGGTGATGCCGAAGCGTGGCTCTCGCACAGTTAAATCTCTTCAAAAGTTCGTGAAACGTGTTTTATCTCTTGTAATTTCTCTTTACCTATTATGAATAAGACACGTTTGCGTAATCAACGCACTAAGAGCACTTTATCATACAAAAAACTTTTGATTAGTTTACGATGAAGAGCTTTTGTAAGCTCAGGTTTAATAAGCTTCAAGTTGAAACAGCTTTCTAAGAATATGATTTGCGCCTTTGCGGAATCTGTTTTAATTTGAAGGTTAATCTTGTTACAGATGTTTTATTAACTAATTAACTTGGTTACATAATTGATTTCAAAAATAAATAAATTAGATGCTTATCCGACAATATCACTTAACTGAATTGATTTGGGGTCAGCAACAATGTTCAATAAGAGCACAAATATAGACCAAGAATGTCAGCTGGCTACGAGCACATTGCAAACTGAACTACGCAAATACACCATTTTAATGTGTGTATGTGTGGGCTTTTATGTGTTTTTTTTCAGTCACAATAAGATTGAAAATTTTCGAAAAATCATTTTTGCATTTTCTGATTCTGGCCTTTTTGTAAGGGATAATTTACGTGCTAAAGAGACTTATAACTTATGAGCTAGTTAGTGGGTCATTGTTTTCACAAAATCAATTTATACAACGATGTAACACATAAGCGTTGAACATAGGTGTACCAAATAAAAGGTGAAAAGTACCTAAATGTTCATTTTCAATGTGATCTCCTGATAGGACATGTTTTTTGGCATTTATGGCTCTTTTGCTTTAAAGCAGCAATACTACCTACCTTATTCGAGTAACTATACAGTCGTACAGAAACTGAATACAAAATCGTGGCTATAAACGGTCCAGGTATTCCATGAACATAATAATGAAAAAATTTGGCAATAGCCTTTGCTATTGCCAAATTTTTAGTGATTATCAATATAGAGAGATGTATATTGATAATCCAAAAATCGGTTTTTAAAATTTTCGAAAAAAAATATTTTTCACCCCCCCCTCCCATACAGCGAAAAGTCAATCCGAAAAAAAAAAAATTACTTACCCCATCGTGTGGGGTATTGTTAAAAAGGTATCTTTAAATACAACAAAAATTGGCTTGACACCATGTGGATCAAACCCCCCCAGTCTCGAGATATATTAATACAAAGTTAAAATTAGAGTGTCCACCCCCCTTAACTTTTGAAATACTATTACAAAAATTCTGGGAAAAATGTGCTGTATACCTCCAAGTAAGTACTTTCAATTAAAATTATAGCGGACTCTGTATCATTCATAGTTTTTTAATACAACTTGACCAACTTATGACGTGCAGTTGCCCTAACTAAATGGTGATGTATGGAAATAACTACCTACACACTATGAAAATAAGGTTGGCTCGTCTTATGGCTACGGAACCCTTTCATGTGCGTGTCCGACACGCTCTTGGCTGGTTTTTATAATAATGGTTACTTCTATACCTACCCACAGCGTACTAATAGTTACAATAAACTTGCACAAAAAAATACACAGAAATAATGTTCAGGAAATTATTTCCCCCGCCGTAATGTGTAATTTCCTTAACGTTTCTACGAATTGAGAATAATTTGCGCGAAATGTTTTCATAATTAAAGCCATGATTCTCTCTTGAGCAATGTTACTAATAATAAAAATTCTATTATAGCCATCTATTTTAAGAAATCGGTCACGTGCCTTATACAACCAATATACAAAATTAGGTAAGTAAATGTTCTTTAATCGATTATCACCTAAGTTTCAAACACGTTTGGTTCAATATCTCTGTTGTAACACAGTGCTTAAGCTACTTAGTACGGAATCAGATTAATGTATGAGATGTAGATGCCGCCGCCGATACCAAGAAACAACAAGTTGCCAATCTTATACCCCCTTCCCCCGATTGGTCCTCCTCTAACATCACTTTATTTATTTATAGTGGCTCGCCCTGACTTCGCTTCGGGACCGGAATTCCGAAATGAACCAATAGATGGCGCTTTGTATAATTACATCGCGCAAGCGTTTCGTGTTTTCGGTTCACCAATAAGCCTTGTCGTTGTCTATTGAAGTTATCACTTTTTAAATAGTTTGGATTTAAACTTTATTGAACAAAATTTGTAACAATAGGCGAACTTAATGCCCAGGGGCATTCTCTACCAGTTAACCTTTGGGTCATGCAGAAAAGACAGTGGTGCGGCGAAAAGAGTAACACAAAAAAAAGAAAAAAGTAAAGAGTTTCTGCGAAGCACATTGCTGTAGCTGCTTCAAGCTGGTTTTGTGAAGTCTGCGGTGTCTATACAGGGTGTATCTGTACAACATTTACATCCTTGTAACCAAGTGTTTTACCTACCATTCTGAACAACATTTGTTCTACGACTTTTGAAAATTCGCATACAAAAATTTCATCTTTCCGTACAAAGTCGGACTTGGTCATTTTGTATGGGGAGGCGAAAAATTTACGATGAATTCCGAAAAGTTGTTGAACAAATGTGTTTAGAATGGTTGATAGAACACGTGGTTACCAGGATGTAAATGTTCACAGATACACCCTGTATAGACAGCCATGAGCAATACTATAAGTAGGTACGTTGAATTTCCTCGATCATTCAGCTCTACGATAGCATCCTGAAAATGTCAAAACAAACTCTAACCAATGCAATGAATTAAAGTGAAGTCGGTTAAAAAAAGAACTTGTTCGTTAAGTTAATATCGAGCCGGCTAGGCTAGGCATTTCAATTTCCGTGATTTTGCTCCCAACGTGACCTAATTATGACCAGCAAATCAGTTTCAATGTTCAAACGGGTTGCGGATTTCCGTGGCAGCATTGGCAGATATCAGGCGTCATTCTCACCGCGATGTCAATGAAATGTTTGGGAAATGTATCTTGTTGCCTGGTTTATTAGGTATTCTGAAATTTTTGACTTCAATCTTTCTCCAAACTTATAAAAGGTGAACTGAACCAAAAGCTCAGGTACATGGGGATCGAACGCGGGACTCCAACCATCGCTCTTTAAAGTGCATTCTTGAACCTACTACCCACTGCGCCACCAAGGCAGTGAGTTGTAGTAAACATTCAGTGTTGTTGTGATATTCAGTATTTCAAAACTATTGGCGACCTCGATGGCGCAGTGGCTAAGGTGTTCGCCCGAAGCGCGGAAGGTCCCGGGTTCGATTCCCGGTCAAGCCAACTTGGGAAACTGCATTTTCTAAGTTATCTTGGATCTGGGTGTTCTGGGTTGACGCCCCCAGTTAATCGTCAACTGGTACTCATAGTACAGGGGTTGCCCTAGTTTGAGACCATGTTGATTGGTGTGATTGTCTGGCGCATTTATTTATTTATTATAACCGTGGCAGTCTTTAAATTGATATTCGTCCGTAATTGACATCAGCATTCTATAATCATATTAGAGTGACCCCATACTAGCGTGACGCCCCGTTGGTCTAGTGGTTTTAGTACCGGGCCGTGATCTTGGGGTCCCGGGTTCGATTTCTAGGTCGAGCAAAAGTATAGTAATATGTAGAGATATTAATAATAAAATATTTCACTACAACACATACATTGATCTGACTCTGAGATAGGTAGTATGTTTCGAATTTTTGAACATAGCTCGGGTTTGTGATCACCAATCCGCATTAGGCAAGCGTGGTGATTAAGCCTAATCATAGTAGCGATAACTTGATTTCTATGATGGAGGCCGTTGCCCTGCAGTGGGACAATATATAGGCTGATGCTTTACTTTTTATACTAGCGTGTTCAAAAGACGCTAGCGTGGGGTCACTATTAAATTTTAAATTGAAGTGACCTGCTTTTGTTTTCGAGTAATCGAATGGAATCGACATAAAAGACACTCATTTTCCCTTTTGAAATGCGCTACCCTAAAATCATCTTACTCTACCATCATGCATTGTACGGCCCTGAAATTTTCTTGCCTCAGGTGTGTGTAATTTGATAATTTTAATAAGCCTTCCCTGATAGGGCTCTGACTGCCATCTTTATTATGATTGTAAAATTTTATTTTTGGCAACATCTGCCAGTTCAGTTGGATTAAAAGCAACGTGGGTACTTTGATAATCAAGTATTCAATGCATGCCATTGTAAGCATTCATTTAATGTAATAGTCCAGTTCCCGTTCCAGTTGTAATAGTCCAGTTCCAGTTGTAATAGTCCAGTAATAGTTCATTTAATTTAATGTTCATTTAATGTAATTCATTTAATGTATAAGTCCAAGTCTATAAAATAGAACTTGATTAAGGGTGATATGAATAATCTAGGCTCCGCGCGGCTTTGCGCAAATCTAAACTCATGGATTTTATCTCCCTTTTTCTTTTTTTCAATGTTTAGATGTATCAGCTATGAAGTCTTCAGTCTCCTGGTTGAACCTGGGCCTCGAACACCCATGTTCTCCCTCGGCTAGTGCCAGAATCTTTCGGAATATCTTCCGTTCCGCCACCAGAATTAAATTTTCTCTCACACTAAGAATATTTGAAAGCGAATGTACCTACATCCACCCAGCAACATGTTATTTTGTCGAAAGGCAAATATTTATGACGGTAACTTGCCATATTTTATTATTTCTTCGGCCTTTCCCCAGCAGAGAGACGAAAATCAAACTAAGCCCGTATCCAAATTTGGACGTAGGCTCCTTAGGGACTGGGGAAAGAAATAATAAGAACTAGGCAAGAGTGGGTTGGATAACTTTATTTTTTTAGAAATATTGTTGTTACAAACATTTCACGACCAATTACGATGAAACTGCTAAAAAAATATTTTGTTTGTACCAGTACACAGTGGCCCGCCTTTATTTTGTTTTGGGGCTTACATAACTTAGACAGGTACCAATAGATGGCGTTGGGAGTCGATTACGTCTACTTCTAGCGTTGACCTGATGTATTGCCGCCGTAAATTGAAATCAAAAGTGCGATGCCAACTTTCCCTGACTAGACCTCCGGTATCCTCACTCACTTTCCAAAACTCTTAGGTGTTATCTAAGGTATCACTCCGCTTGATCCGGGCTATTCATGCCGAAGCGAGAGGCTCTACCATTGTATTTATTCGATATGTTACCGGCAACTTGTATAATCTGGCATTGTATATGGCGCGCTGTCAAATCAAATCAAATCAAAATCTCTTTATTCAATTTAAGTCCTTTACAGAACATTTATGAATGTCAAATTTTATAATCTACTACTGATTCGGAAGGTCAATGTAGGGCTGCCAGTTGTAACCGAACCTGACCTATTATTAAACTAAACCTTCCAGCATTTTTTTTTAGTTCAGCTGATTTAAAGTATGTGATCATTTTGATCAAACATACCTAGTTCGACCGTTGCGGTACCGGGAATTTTATAGATTGCCCAGGCATTGTATAGTATGCCTGAGTTATACACATTGTCGGTAACAAAATATTGTAAATGCATCAAAAATTTTGTGTAGTTGATTTCAAAGACCCCTGTTCAATTTGCAAACATGAACGCCGAAAGGGAATCCTGATGACGCGACGTCTGCAACGAAGGTAGTTAGATGATATACAATTTTCGTCAAAGGCACTATTGTGTGTATCTCGCATTGTGACTGGGAGTTCTCAAACGTGCGGAGAGATACACAAAGGCTAACTGCGTAGTGGATGCGGAAGAGGCCGGAAGATTAATAGTTAGGGGTCAAATAATCAAAGCAATCCCGGATGCCCACCAGCCCAAGGGACTCATAACGACGACATTTCCGCTTGCATTGATATAACAGACAAATTACCCCATGGCCCTCCCCTGAATCCACTTGTACCATTTTCTTATTCATGAATATGTATGTTAAAGTAATAATGTCCTCCGACCGATTCGGCTATGGCGACCAATCTCAACATTATGTATCGGTTTATACCGGGTGTCGGTTTATACAAGGGGTCATGGTCTTAGAATACAACGTTTTCTGCCAATAATTTTGAATATCGTTTGTCTATGACTTTTGAAAATTCGTGAGTATAAAAAATTAAACTTTCTTGACAAGTCGTTCACGTGAATTGGACAACTTTGTAAGAGCAGTCAGAAAATTTTCAAAACACATTGTTTTTCAGGAAAGATGCCAGAGGGAGATGACGTCCAGCAGTGGACTGCAACAGACTAAATAAAATGTACATGTTTACAAATACAACTAGTATACTGCCCTGCTGCAGGACAAAGAAATCATCATAGAAATCATGGCCTCCACTGAAGGATCTTTCCGCCTCAACGGCTGTATGTTCTCCTCACAATGGGACCTGCCCATTGCCACTTGAGCCACGCAATCTTTCGGGCTATTTCTGCGTCCTTACATGCTCTGCGGATCTCATCATTTCTGACACGATCACGCATGCATATTCCGAGCAAAGCCCCCTCCGTGATGATAATGATGGTGATGTTGAAACCTTATCATTGTGCCAGCGATTCCATTCAGTTAAGAGACCCGTTTGCTCACTTTTCCTATAAAAATGAAACCTAAATGAAACACTAAACGCAGCATGGCGCCGCGGTCTATTTTTATTATAGCTCTTTCATTAATATTAGTCTTACTTAGCTTTATTGCACAGGAAACGTGGCTTTATTAAGTTAAAAGTGCAAATAGTTAGAAGCTAATATAGAAGGATATTAGTATAAGTAAATATTTAAAAAAATTATAGGAAGTTGATCTACCTTTTTTTTTGTTCACGCGGAGTAAATGCCGCCTTATGCACACCTGGCTGCTGGGAGACAACCAGGTAGTGTGGGGCTCTCGCCTGGATTGGGCCTCTGCTAATCAGAGGCCGTTCAAGGGCATACCCACTAAACACTCCGCGACTTTTCCCGGCAAGTCCAGGCTCGGGGAAGGAAAGCGGGAAATAGGACGAACCTCATTGCCGCAGACCCACCCATGGACAGCGAGGCACGCCAGTGCGGCTTCTATCTACGTCCGGGGCTAAAAGCCCCCGGGGCAGCTCCCACTGCCCTCCTACAAAGCCCTCACCGGGTGGCGCCCGCATCGCTGGATTGCGATACGAGCGTCGCGGGCAAGGGCTCTTTCTTGCAGAACTCTCAATAAACCCACACCCTGATGGCTGCAGGGCAAAGTGGGGGAAAGTACCTGCAGGCTTCCAAAAGAACTGCCCCATCAGACAGCTCCGCGGCCGGTTACGCTGGATTGCGCAGTCGGTCGCTGAGCGGATATGTAGGGTTTGCCGGTCTTTGCCGCATCCCACTGGCAGTGGGACGAAGCGCAGACCAGCGACAAAAGACCCCCACATCTTTTGTGGGGGTCTTTTATTGGCGCTCGGATGCGCCCCACTCGGTAGGGCCCACGTCAAGGTGCGCCGAAGGTGGAGGAAATCCTCACAGGGCGCCGGACAGGGCCCCGGCCCAGGCAGAGCTAGGCCTAAAATGTGCAGCTGTCAGCCGTCGAGTAGCAATATGGCGATTAAGCCAATTGCTGTCATATAACGAACGCTTTGAATGTCAATGTCAGCTTTAGTGTCTTTTTAAATAAAATATTATTCCATAACCAGTAGCTTCAGCACAGGGTAGGTAGAAATATCAAACCCATGGACTGGCATCTCAACCAAAAACGCCATCTGGCCAAACCATTAAAGGTAGAACAAAGTGCGAACAAGTTTTCCCATGCGCAAAATCCCGAAGATTCCTTAACAGAAATATATTTTCTATAAATTATTTGAACGTCTCCAAAGGGCTATGCATCATCGCTGGCCCTTGATCTCTGAACCAAAAGAGGGTACTTGGAAGTGAATTATTTTATATTTTGAGGTTCAGTGTTCCCCAAAGGGGTTTGGGAAATTAAGATAATTTCATTTGATGAATGTTGATTTTATCTGAACAAGTACAATTACTGTAAAAAATAGTTCCTCAAAAATAATTTTCACGACTTTATTGACTTGATTGAGTAAGTATTATTATCTATACTACCTATAGATAGGTATGGTTTTATTTTTTGATTATAATTTGCTCGAATATATAGGTAAGTACCTATATGCATGACCGTACTTTGCCCAACCCGCTAAAGTTTGTCAAAGTTTAATTACGTTTTCAGTATTTTCTATCCGAATTTTCGCTACTGGAAATTTCTGGAAATTTGCTTTACAATTTAACTTGCAGCACTAGCGCGCGCTGACATCTTTAATCATAACCAGTTTACGTTAGTTTCTTAGAAACAAATTGCAATTAACTAGGAAGCACAGATTTTGAAAAAGATTATGTAACTTTATAATCAAAGACTGGCTAAGTGCGAGTCAGACATTAGATTTTACCCGCGGCTTCGCTCGCGTTAGATTCGGGGCAACGCGGTTGGGGCAAAAAGTAGCCTTTGTTACTCTCCAGCCCCTCAACTATCTTCACTTAAAAAATCACGTCAATTCGTCGGAGTGGAACTCCCTGCCGATATCTGTTTTTCCCGACCACTGTAATCTGGACATCTTTAAGGCAAGAGTGAACAGGCATCTTCTAGGCAAGCGCGTGTCGTCCTAGACCTCATCGCCACTTTCCATCTGGTGCGATTTTGAATAGGCAAACGCTTGCGTTGGCTCATTAACTTAATAAAAACACTTGATCATATTTCAAGCGTAGTAAACATTTGCCGTTATTAATATCCATTCCGCAAAAATGGCAAAAAGTTATTTTTTTAAATATATTGAGGACAATCAAGATGACAACACTCCGCCTGATGATAAGCGGCCGTGAGATCCAAATATGAGATTGACTGGCACAAAAGAACAGACAAAGTGTCCATTGAGCCTGTCACTCTCACCCTGAAGACCTGCTGAGTTATGTTTGCGAAACCTGGGATGATGGACTAACGGGTGACTTCGAGCACGCACGTCGTTATCTCTTAGAACCGGTGACGAGACGGTTCCCGTGCCTTACAACCAGATTCAAGTCTATTGCATCGGAACAGTGTTTAAAAAAAATCTAAATTAGGTATAAAAAATCACATTATATTGCTTTAATCCTAAACTAAGGATTTTTATTCTTCAAACAACGAAGGAACCACAAACACCGAGACCCAACACAAAATATCAGTGTCATCAACAATCATTTTGTGTTGGCGTCTCAATAGTTAACTTGTCTCTCTTCTTTGTCGTTACACTCTTGGCAGAGTGGTCGTAGTCGTCACATCGGCGTTAATGGCCTGCTTCACAAATTCACAATCTTTCGTCATTCCTCCCACAGTGATGCTTTTCTAGTGTATTCGTGGAGTGAACCATTGAGGGCAGTTTTTACTTGGTCAGTCCAGCGCATTGGTGGACATCCCGCTTAGTTAACTTACCTTTTAGTAATAGTAATGTATCATCCTTTTAAGTGGATACTTACTTTGTTTTTTTAGGAATTTCAACGCATTTGTATATTTAAAGAGTACGTAATATTATTTGCTTCGTAATTCGGGTAAATTTGACAACACTGCGCCCTGCGTGAGTGACAATCCCTAGCGAATATTTTTCGTAAAAAACATATTGCAATATCACTAGAATATCGACCTTATGTAGAAGAGTAAAGGATTGAATTTGAATGGGTAGATTCGAGAATGTATGTGGCATTGTCACAATATTTAAGGCGACACCGCGACGATACTAGCGCCGCCAATTGATTTAAGTATATTAATTGTGAGAATTATGAGATATATTAAAAAAAATCCAGCTATGAAAACAAAAAGGAATGTAAGTAGGACTATAAATTTTTTTGGTGCACACTTAAGTAATAATTTCTTCCTACAAATCACAATCATTTTCATAATTGCTTAAAACGGCCACTTTTAGCAATAATTGACATTATTGTTACTTGTCGCGTGTTTTATATATTGTATTGCATCTTGACAAATTCAATTTACTTTTATCTAAGTCTGTAATGTTTTGCTTCCTTAAAAATATCGTATTTTCGCCACAATCAGTGTAAATAGGTTGGCGGCGCTAGTTTCATTCGTATAGCCCCTTAAATAGCACAATGACAATTTTTGCTTCTGTACTACGAGATGAAGGGAAGCACGAATGTATGTGGGTTTCTCTTTGTTAGTCTCCTCAGTACAAGATAATATCAGATAACTCAGTACGAACCTTTTAGATAAATAGCTTTTGTTTGGACGAGCGACTCAGCGCCAATGTAAGCAAGCACATGCATGCATGCGTAACGTACACATAGGGAACAATTGAGCATACATAAGCAATTGTGCATACATAATTGGGCATACATAGTTTAATTCACCATACTTACCTAATTACCCACCAATGTACAGTCAGCCACGCATCAGGTTACCACAATCTATCAATTTTTTTTTTATTTTTGGTAAAGCAATTCTTTGCAATTTATTCTTAAGTTTTTTTTTTTATATTATAGGAAGGCAAACGAGCAAGCGGGTCACCTGATGGTAAGTGATCACCGCCGCCCATGGACATAAGCTACACCAGAAAAATATTGCACTTAAAAAATCTCGGAAGGTTCAGGTGGGACTCGAACCCACAACCTTCCACAGTCCGGATGGCTGTACTACCACCTACCTACCGAAATCCGAGAATTTTTTAAGTGCAATATTTACACAATCTATCAAATTTCTTCAATAGATATTTTTCCTAACGTGTATGTAATTTGACAGTTTTGTATACTTTAATGTGTGCTAGTAAGCCGTAAGGGCAAATACATAGGCATCAAATATTATGCTTGTATAAATAAGTATCGTTATTTGTTCACCTACATGAAATGAAAGTACCTACCTAATCCAAAAATCTAAAGATTTAATTCACACTTTAAGTGTCTTTCACTTTAACCGTGAAAGACCCACGTTTCCGCATGAATGGGCCGGCTCGGCCGGAGTGATACCACGTCCTAACAGAAGACCGGCGTGAAGCAGTGCTTTCGCTGTGTTTCGTCGAATAAGTGAGGGTACCGGTAGCCCAATTGGGGGGAAAAGAGGTTAAAGGTTGGCAGCGCACTTGTGACTATACTGGTGTTGCAAGTGCTTATCTTATCGCTTACCATCAAATGATCTATCTGCTCATCTGCCACCGATCACGTAAAAAATATTCTTAGATATTATAAAGTTGCATTTTAACTTGTGACGTATGAATATAAATTACCCTTAGGAGCTAAAAAACGAAGTTAACTTTTCTTTACGTTAAAAACGTCTCCAAAATGCGTGACGTCGACACAGCAAATGGCATTCCACTTAATTTCTCGACGTTACATAAAAAGTCGCTGTTATAGTATTAGGGAAATTAAATTTTGTCGCCATTTTCCAGAGATGACGTAAAAGCGGAGTTGTGTATTTATGCGCTCCATTCAAAGTATTTAGTTAGGCCAATTTCTGGCTACCTTGGAACCGTATGTTCTCAACGTATACACTTTTTTTTTGCCTTTTTTTATCTATCTATACTCTACTATTTATAAAGAGATAACATCTATAGACAACGACAAGGCTTATAGGTAAACCGAAAACACGAAACGCTTGCGCGATGTAATTGGACACAACGCCATCTATTGGCTCATTTCTGAATTACGGTCCCGAAGCGAAGTGAGGGCGGGCCACTAGTTTCAAATAAAACATTGTGCATATCGCTTGCACCCAGCATAGGTACATCAAAGTATCAGACATGTTAGTTTTTTGGCAAAGGACATATATTATACCTACCTGGCTAGGATATTGTTTATTTACAGAAGCTTACAAAAACACCGCATTTGCCTCCACCGATGTGTGTACATAAAAATATTTTGCAAAATCACGAGTTATTATTCATTACTTGTCTCTTGCTTGTAGTAAAAACGCAAGTAATAGAAAAGCACCTAATCCTATCATAGTAGAGATGACTTGATACTGGCTGGTACAGAAACATCCATCCGAGACTCAAAACAAATATCTGCTTCTCCAACAAACTTGTGTTGGTGCGGAATCGAACCCGCGACCCTTGATTCTGAACCGGGGTTCAAAATACTGCGCTAAACGGATCGTCATTTGTAGAGTAGGTAGTTATCAAAAAGATTATGTTTATATTGATTCATCAAATTTCCTAATTCTCGATACGCATTCGTATTCAAGATTTAAACTAAACATTTGTTACTACGAAACACTATTCTTAAATCAAATTCTAGGAACACTAGAGCTTACCTCAAAAACGGGATCTTCTTCAATTAGTCTTCCGTTTGCTATCAATTTCTTCAAACACATCGGTTTATAACACGTTACACGACATCAATCGATCTGGTCTAAATTGGTACAAAGTATAGCATCATGTTTACGTAGCCGTAATCATCAGTAATGCGTAAACACAGGCCATATGCCGTCGATCAGAGCCAAGAACAACAGCTGCGACAGGTACAAACAACATACCAGGCGCCCAATTCTTGTGTTTATGATATTAATCGAAAATAGATCATCATCAATTCAGCCAATCCTCTGCTGGACAGATGCCTCTCCCAATGTTCTCCGCACAGATCGTTCCTGTACAACCAGCATCCAAGAAGTTTTGGCGTCCCTCACTAGATCGTCAGTCCACCTTGTGGGAAGCCTGCCACGGCTGCGACTTCCTGTACGTGGCCTCCACTCAAGGACCTTTCCGCCCCAACGCTCGTCTGTTTTCCTCGCAATGTGCCTTGCTCTTGGTCACTGGAGCCAGTTCTTTTGGGGCTACGTCTGCGATTTTAGGTCTTTTCTGACACGTCATTTTTGACACGATCACGCAAGGAGATTCCGAGCATAGCCCGCTCCATTGCCCTATGAGTGACTGAGCCTTCTGAAGCGGCTCATTGTATGTGGCCACGGTCACAAAACAAAGTTTTTATGCATATTTTCACAATATTTGTTTTTTTCATCTCGAAAAGAAAATCACGAGAAATGGGGGCCTGGTTACAATCTGCGATCTGACTTTCTAAGTTTTTATTGAGCCAAACGTGTTTGACATTGGTTTTGGTTTTGCTTAAGTTTAGAGCTGGTTCCTATCCTTTTCTAAATTGATACCTTCGAGAAAATGAGAAAGAGAATCGAGCTTTTACTATTACTAACGCATTTAAAATGATTGCGAGTATATGAGGAACCTCAACCAATAATGATTTAACTATTCCCCTCAAAATACCTAATTTAAGCCTTATAATATAACCCCATACCCAATCAGAACATTATAGCGTATTTTATGGTCG
This sequence comes from Cnaphalocrocis medinalis, assembly GCA_014851415.1. Taxonomy (NCBI): domain Eukaryota; kingdom Metazoa; phylum Arthropoda; class Insecta; order Lepidoptera; family Crambidae; genus Cnaphalocrocis; species Cnaphalocrocis medinalis. The sequence continues at coordinate 3,703,721 of CM026289.1, read as the reverse complement.
TCTGATACACGCACGAATAGTGTTATCGCCTATAAGGTACGTCTATATGACAGTTTGAGGAACTAATAAACGAAACAATAGAACTACCCTCATCCCGATAGCCCGTGACGTCATCTTTTAGGGACCTAGTATAGTTTGAATGGAGATAGTAAGTACAACCTCAAAATTCTAGTGATTTATGATCTGAAAAAAACTTTTTTTTTGTGTGATATATGGCCAAGACCAACAGACGGATCGCCTGGTGGTAAGCGATTAACGCCGTATCGGTCCATAGCAGATATCGCTTGATAACCATTTAAAAAAGCTTGTCTTTTTGTATAGATTGTTTTTTGATAAAAATCACAGACACAAGAATAGGAGCTCTCTTAGATATTTATTAGAATTTAGTTTATTTTTTTTCTTGTTCTGGCCGGTGACTCCCTCTCTACCTCAATGGTTTCCACAGAAAACTAGTGTCATGGCTATCCGCCGTGACAAAACAGCTGAGTGGAATCCGCGTAACACGTCGTAAAATGTGTCAATTTTGTTTTTTTACGATTGTTGTATTTTCTTTTGTTTTATGTGATTGTGTTAACGAAATGAATTTTTATTCTATTCTATTCAATTCATTATTGTGCACGTTTGATTGAAATCGAATTAAAGATTACTTACATTGTTTTGGTTTTCCTTATATTACGAGCAATCAGGGAGATAGACAGGATGATGATGATGATGATATGTTCAAACGATTGACGGATACCTGACAAAAATCTGGTAAAAGATGTCCATTGCCGTAGACTATCCATATCAATTTACCAATAATAGATGTCTTCGATGGAACATTCGTATGAAGCCAAAGAACTTATCTAAAATATTTTTATTTTTGGACAAGTATAAATACTATGATTCTAATACTCCTTCGTTACATCAAAACATACTTAGGTACCTAACGTAATAGATTTGTTGTATTTTCGGAACTACGATGACTGAAGTATAATGTAACAAAAGGCCTGTGCTTGTAACACACAGGCGAGTAGGCGTTCAAAGAGAAAATAAACAATATGATGACAACATTACCTTCGTTAGGAAAGATCATGTTTCCAGAGTGAAGGCATTCCTTTTTGTATCAATTTGTTTTCCTAGAATCATTCTAGGAAGGACCTTATTAAAAAAATAGTTTCCCCGAGATAATTAGCAAGAGAATTCTTGTTAGACTATGTCTCAAAGGGGTAGGTCACGTCGGTTAACCTAATTAATTAAACAGAGGGCCTATCTCTGGAAACGTATACACTGTACACAAGTGGCTAGCCGACTGCCACCACATACCGATCCAGATAAAAAATATAAGATACTTATATATTATTACAATAACATCCGCAGTATTAGGTCAAAACAAAACTAAACATCAAACAATACAACTTAAAACTTTTTCCCGTCGCACTCATACACGTCATTTCGGTTAAGATTGTATTAACATAACTATGTGAGTGAGCTCATCCAGACATTACCCCCTTATTATTACACGGAGACTAGAGATATGCTGCCCCTTTTATAAAACGAACAAATAAAGGAGCCAGCATCAGTTTTAAACCGACACCAACTTTAGACCGACGATCATCATCATCATCATCATGTCAGCCCACATCCACCCACTGCTGAGTATAGGCTTCTTCTTTATTACGCCACTCCCTACGGTCACCAGCCAGCCTCATCCACTGTTTCCCCACCACCCTTACAATATCGTCGGACCAACGGGCAGGTGTTCAACCCACAAGACGTCGCCCCAATCTTGGCTGCCATTCGGTAAGTTTTACAGTCCACCTATCATCCTTGCACCTTGCCAGGTGTCCTCCCCATCTTCACTTCAGCTCATACACTCGTGTACCAACATCGACGACCCTAGTTACCGACAGTGCAATGGCAGAATTAACAATGTGTTACAAGCCATACCAGAAAAAAGAGTCATAAAGGGGCTTGATTTGGATGAAATAGTATTACTGTCGTAATTAAGTTTCTAAATAATAAATTGTAAACGAGAAAAAACTTTACTTCGAGAAGGGACACCTTCTACAAGCAGAACCCAAATTAAAGGGTTATCCCTTTAATTTAGCTACACAATCTAAATAGTAAAATGTCCGTTATCCGATTCACAGCTGCGGGCAAAATTCTAATTTTGTGCAAAATGATCTATCTCACTTAATTTTGTACTTCGACAAACTCATAAAAGTACGGCCAGAAAATGTTGGCAGTTGTTAGAAGATTGTATTGTACAGTCGCCTGCAATAAATGTAAATACCTCGACACTTATGTCAGGGCTACTAGGTTCATATTTCAATGACATTGTATACTAATTAGTGCACATGTTGTACGTACAGTCCACTCGTTCTATAGATGCTAAAATACGGACAAACGCAAGTCGGACGCGTCCACCAGGGTTCTGTACGTACGATTTAAAAATAGTTCAGGAATTGAATCGCTCAATTTATTCCTAATCTTCCCGTATAACCCATAATAAGACAAATAGTTCTCGCCTGATTTTGAACCCTGTCTATCTGTAAATAAAAGAGAAAACCAGAACTTATTTCAAGAAAATGATGGTATGCCGAGCCGCTTTTTGACCTAGCACTGTTTTTGGAATATTAAGTGAGAGAAAAAACACGGATGTAGTTTCAATTTATGGCATTTTTTTAGGATCTTTGAGTGTCTAGATGAAGATAGTAATTTTAAAAGGCCGAAATTGGTACCCGGATTATTTAATGTTTGAGAAAAACGCCACGGCAAAATCGAATTCGATTGTCTCGAGTGCTTTTAACCTCAAATAACCTTGTTTTCACTCGAATATTATATTTCCTATGTCACTGTCACACACTAAAAAGTCATTTCAAAACGCATGACTACACCACCAACGTTACACAGAACCAGAGCATTATCGTAAATAAGTCCGATTAAAACGAGACATACAACTACAAACTATGCGACAGAACGGGACAGGGTCAAATTAAGCTACGTTTGACAGAAATAGTTCCCTTTTGGGGTTTCAAAATTTGCGGTCACGTAAACAACATGTTACGCAGATCCAGTGTCCGTATTACGCCCGATATTTATCGCTATTATTAGGCACTAGTGACCCGCGTTCGCTTCAATTCGGGGCTTATTTGTTTCGCAAGTTCTGGATCCTTCTCTGCTGAATAAACTGATAGATTAAAATTCTCTGACTTGCCCACTGGTTAACTGGTGTGAGAATGTTGTAAGCTTAGGCTAATGCCTTACAACATTCTCGGCATAATTGCGGCGGACATAATTGTCCGCCGTACTTTTTATTACGTGCAAAAAGTAATAAATAAATAAACAGGCGCGAATCCACCCGTGTGGTCACTGTGGGCATGCCCACAACCCTTAATAAGACATAAGGAAAAAAGTTCCCATCTGATTTTGAACCTTGTCTATCTGTACGCAAGAGCGAAAACCAATGAAATTTTTTGTTGACTTATGGCCTATTAAGGGTTTCATAGACTTATGACGTCATACTTAGACTACCAAAATCACTCAATCAATTTATTCAACAGTCTGTCCGTCTACTGCCGGTATTCCAAACTGCCTTCATCTTTGCCAGCAGTCCTCTTAGGTAGACCGCTATAATATAAAGGTTCAATTTAGCTAACAACACCTCTTTCAAGAACTAAAGTTAGTAATTCTATCTACCTCTACAAGCACCAAAACTAGTTAGTACCTTAGCTGGGATGTGTTACATCTCAAAGCCACTTAGTTAACCGTTGTTAGTGTCCCATGTCCATGCCAAAGGCTTTGACGTCAGGACCGTAAAAGCAAACGTTGAATAACTAAAGACAATTGTAATTGAGAACAGGTAGTAATTTTCCAAGTCCCTTTCCAATCTAATTTCCTAGTACAAAAAAGGTTGACTGGTAGATAATGCCTCTTGGCATTAAGTTCGCCTATTGTAAGAATTTTGTGCAATAAAGTTTTAAATGAATAAAAAAAATCTAACCTAATAACTGTGGGAGAGCCACGCTTCGGCATGAATGGGCCGGCTCGACCGGAGTAGTACCACTGCCTCACAGAAAACCGGCGTGAAGTAGCCCCTGTGCTGTGTTTGGCCGAGTGAGTGAGGGTACCGGAGGCCCACCCGGTGGGAATTGGATTAAAGGTTAACAGCGCACTTGTAACTCCACTGGTGCTGCAAGTGTCCGTGAGCGGCGGCAATTGCTTACCATCAGGTGATCCGCCTGCTCGTCTGCTACCTATCATATTAAAAAAAATACATATTAAAGCCTCGGTGGAAAAAAATTACTACATACCCAAAACTAGGGGTAAACAAGAAATAGATACGAGGCCTAGTAAATGCTATTAACTAATGAAAATAAATTAAAAGCCTACACAAGATACTCAATCTACGTCTACTAATGAACCATCAATCAATCACCGTCCACTGCTGGAAGTAGGCCTCATTCACCTGTGTCCTGGTTTTAATCACAGGCTTTCCTAATCCAGCCATTGGCATCAGACCAAAAGCCAGCAGCAGCCCAACTTCGAGTGGTAGGGCTTCCTACACAGTGATTGCTTATAGATGTACCAGTAGGGTACGTACAGCACCCCCTAAATGCCCCGGGATGCACTTTTTAGGTGCCGGCCCTAATAATTAGTTAAGTGACTTTTGCTTAAGTTTTAAGTATGGACCAAATGTCACTGAAACCTCATTCACCCGAGAGGGTCCTCCTACCGTAAATGAAAATGCGGCAAAACGCGTGCGACCAAATGGTCTTCAGTCGTGTACAACTAGAGTTTTCCGCCCTGGGCGATAAAATTGTCTTACGTCCCTGGTGGCCAAAGAGTCATCCGCCCCGGGCGACAAAATAGTCTTCCACCCCGGGCGACGAAATAGTCTTCTGTCGCGGGCGACCAAATAGTCTTCTGCCGCGGGCAACAAGAATCTTCCGCCCTGGGTGACAAAATAGTCTTCCACCCCGGGCGACAAAATAGTCTTCCGCCGCGGGCGACCAAATAGTCTTCTGCCGCGGGCAAAAAGAATCTTCCGCCCTGGGTGACAAAATAGTCTTCCACCCCGGGCGACAAAATAGTCTTCCGCCGCGGGCGACCAAATAGTCTTCTGCCGCGGGCAAAAAGAATCTTCCGCCCTGGGTGACAAAATAGTCTTCCACCCCGGGCGACAAAATAGTCTTCCGCCGCAGGCGACCAAATAGTCTTCTGCCGCGGGCAAAAAGAATCTTCCGCCCTGGGTGACAAAATAGTCTTCCACCCCGGGCGACAAAATAGTCTTCCGCCGCGGGCGACCAAATAGTCTTCTGCCGCGGGCAACAAGAATCTTCCGCCATGGGTGACAAAATAGTCTTCCACCCCGGGCGACAAAATAGTCTTCCGCCGCGGGCGACCAAATAGTCTTCTGCCGCGGGCAAAAAGAATCTTCCGCCCTGGGTGACAAAATAGTCTTCCACCCCGGGCGACAAAATAGTCTTCCGCCGCGGGCGACCAAATAGTCTTCTGCCGCGGGCAACAAGAATCTTCCGCCCTGGGTGACAAAATAGTCTTCCACCCCGGGCGACAAAATAGTCTTCCGCCGCGGGCGACCAAATAGTCTTCTGCCGCGGGCAACAAGAATCTTCCGCCCTGGGTGACAAAATAGTCTTCCACCCCGGGCGACAAAATAGTCTTCCGCCGCAGGCGACCAAATTAGTCATCGGTCGTGGGCAATAAGAGTCTTCCGCCCTAAATGACAAAGAGTCTTCCGCCCAGGGCGGCCGACACCAACGTTACGCCACTGGTCTCACTCCATAACGTGTCTGCTGCCTCTTTTACGGCAGCATGATCAGGCCGTTCCTACTTTAGTACGCTGATTCTATGAGACATGATTATTTGTCGTGTGTCGTGAATGTTCGTTACAGCTCTTAGAACGGCGCCAATTATGACCTCTTTATAGCCGACTGCACGTAGGCCCTAAGAATAAGGAATATACAAGACTAGTTCGTTTAAGGAAATCTACAATCACTCACTGTCCACGCTAGGTAATAGCTCAGAGCGATAACATAGCCTAATTAGATTCAATCTTAATGGTGTGATAGTAACTAAATTACTAAAAAGCGGCCATTGGCCAATTGCGTGTCGGGTCACAAGCAACGCGAGTTTCTGTAGTTGTCAATGATTGATGTCACTTTTATGGATATTATTACCGTATCTAAAAAGGTAGTTGAAAAGTCGTGCCTCTAAAAAAACATCAGCGCCAGGATCTGAACCGGTCTCCTTGTGATTCTAAGCTCCGTAGCTTACGCCATCCGGCTAAGACACTTCAGCCGGGCATAACCACACAGGGTGAAAATTCTGGTGCACTCAACATTGAAGTGGAATTAGAGATTTTTACAGATGAATGTATGCAATCTCACAAATTCGATTTCAATGTCGAGTGCATGAGAATCGCCTACCAAATTGCGAAGCCAAAAGCGCGTGTGCGCACCCTTTTTAAAATAACGACTTTTGTAAGAGTATGGGAGCTAGAGTAAAAAAGTAGCACTATTTCATTCTTACGGGAAAATAATAATTATAATTTAGTCCACGTACTTACACCCAGTGGCATGCGAATAAAATACCATCCAAAAACCAAATACAGATGTTTACCATTTTACTCACATAACGTAGATAGCACGGGGTTGACATTCGCATAAATAACCTCCAGGCAAACCACCAGAACATAATTCATATTTACATACATTTCCGTCTTCCTAGAGCTAAAATTACATTGTAATTCCGCTTTTCAATAAAATATTTATATTTGGACTCGCTCGGGCATGCAAATTAAAAGAAAACATACACATTCCGTATTAAGGGAAAATGAAAAAATATGACCTACATTTAAGGCTACTTTTTACTGGCGAAGTTTTTATGAATCTGGCAAATGCAGATATTATATTCTCGACCAAATAAAAAAGTTTTGTTGGAATAATAATTGTATTTTTAAATTACAACTTGTATTTGAGTAGTGAACTGCAGATGGATTTTTTTTTATTTTCTTATACGAGAGCATTTATTTATTTTAATGCTTTTTAGAGTATTCTCTGAAATGATGTAAGTGGAAAATGGATATAAAAATACGTAACCATTCCCGAAAAATATAATTTTAACAGTTTCCAAATTTGTTATTAAATTGTCAAGTGTATTGCAACAAGTCCTTTTCAAAATATTTAATTCAGTAATTGTAATATTAACGTCGTAAGAGCCAAAAGCCTTTTACAAGGCATAAAACAAAAGATTTTTCATTGTGTTTGCTGTCTTGGCCTTACGACGTTAAAATTAAAACGTGATAAATTCCTTATTTCATCGTGTTGTTCATCCAAATATTAGCAAATATTCCAACTTTTTTTTCTATGGATGCTAAAGAAATATAATTATTCATAATCAAATGCCAGGGCTAGAGAGCCATTCAAGGGCCCTCAGCTTTAACAACGTATATTTTGGCAAATACCCAAATGCTGTTTATCTGTGAGAGTATAATGAACACCCTGTACACTTCCATTTTATTAATTTAACAAAAACTGGGTCCTACATAGAATACATACACAACAAACTACATGGGTAGGTATACAATTAAATATAAGTGGCAAAGATGTATAAATGTAGGTAATTACGTTTCGACCGCGTTAAATGTGTCCCTGCCAATGAATACCTATTTGGTTTTTATTTAAATCTATGTAGGATGATGGGGCAAGGAAACTAGGTTTGCAGTATAAGTTCTTCTATTTAAAATAATCTTCTTATCTACTTCTCGTCTTCACGTCTTTCGTCGTTCGCGGCCATTCGTCTTCTCTCTCACTCTCACACGTCATCCTAATTCAAACATCGTTCTCTTACACGTTCCATATCATGCATCTACCGATCACCCATTCCACATCTATAGATTAAAGTCGAGGAATAAAATATTTCATTTGGTTTTCGACCTCGATAGCATATTATTCGAAATTCAAAATATCTATAGCTGTCAAACTACTAATTACAGCGCTGTTAGGACCACTCATTCAAACGCTCTCAGCTTTCAGTGTGAAACCTTTGACGCGCCATCCAGTCCGAGTTCTACCAGGCCGGTTTTTATATTTGAAAAGGGAATTTGAATGATATATGAGATCCATGGGTGCGATATAGGCGGTGGGACACAAAAGGTGGACCTTTACAGCGGGAATGCTTACTATAGATCAGATGCTCGTAATCGTAGGTTATAAATGGGGGTCCCTGTATGTATAGGCCTATTCATGTTATGATAGATAGATACTTATATATCTAGACACGCGTGTCGAGCCACAGTTTAAAGAGTTACAAAGGGCAAGCACGCGGAAAAAGTGTAATAATATTGCACGAAGCATTTAGATCGACTTTTGGCCCTCTCAAGATGATTCTCAAATGTGACTTTCGTGGCAGTTTTTAATACCGTATTCTTAAATAAAAATAAAAAAAATACCGTGTTTCGGTTTACCTATAAGCTCTGACGTGGAGTATGAGATTAACCTCTAAATAGTTGGTATAGATTATAGAAGGAAATGAGGCATTATATGTATATATATATATATATGAGATTAGACGATTACACGTTTCAAATTTCATAAACAATAACTACTTAAGTATAGTTATTTAGATGTTATTGACCAACACTCGATATTATTGACCAAAACTCGATATTATTATAATATTCGTAAGTTATTGACAACATGGCATAATTATATACTTTTTCGAGATGTTATGTCTCTGTGAACATTTACATCATTTTAACTACTTACGTCTTCTACTTACTATTCTGAACAACATTTGCTTAAATACTTTCGGAAATTTGCACAAAAAAATATTAAACTTTTTTATACTAAGCCGGTCACGTAACTTAGGTATTTTGAATTTAAAAGTTGTAAAACAAGTGTTGTTCAGACAGAAAGGATATAAAAGTTCACAGATAGGTATGTATCTGTAAACATTTACATCCCTTTGACCATGTCTTCTACAGGATGTCCTGTATTAAAATGTATGTTTAGAACTTTCCCAAATCTAGAATCATTGTCTAAGAGTAGGTAAGCGTCCAAAGCGACAGATTTAGACGCAATTGGAAAATGCATGCTGAGATGAGTGAGACACCATCAATTTATTTCACGTTTTTTTCACACAACACAAACTTACGTCCTTTACCACGGAAATGCAAATCCAACCTTATCCAATATCCCGCCTAAGATATATGGGTCCTTTTCACCCCACGCTTTCCCTCTTCATCACATTCTTGTCATTACGTCATCCTGTCATTAGTCACAAAGGAGTGACGTCACGCTATATATCGCACGTCACATGTAGCCAGTTTTCTTTATTCGGTATTGTGATCGGAATGGTAAGCAGTAGTGAGGCGAACTTGTTATAGTAAGTAATAGCCACAGAAATAGAATGTGACAAACAATGTATGTGCGTAAAATAGTATGATTACTTGGATTGTTACGTCTTGACACATCACAATCATTCAGTGTTTATGATTCTATGGCTCGACATAAAACTAAAAATAAATATAATAAGAGGATTTTGTATTCTTCCACAAAATAAGTGTTGCAAATTGCACGCCTACATTAGGTATCTGTCTCTTGATTATTGAGATATTCGCAAGATATTTTTTTAATTTATTTTATTCTTAGTGATATGGATTGCGTCTGAAATACAGTCATATCAAGGTATAAGATGTTGTGTGAGTTAATTTATGTATCGATGTTATAGTATTTTTCTGCTATTTTTTTTTAATGTGAATTCTTCATGACTACGTAAAGAAAAAAGTATCCTAATAAAATCTTATATTGCGTCTTGAATTCATTTCCGTCCTTGCAAGATGTTTAAATGTTAAACAAATATTCTGCAATCGTTATACCAAAATAGAAAATTAGAGACAACAAAAAAGAACTTCGTTAATCAATGTCATTAAACCGGATAAAGGTTTGTTAAAAATTGGGCGACCATTTTTTGTGGACAGCGACCTTTCATTCCAAATCTGTATTCTCAACTGTTCAAAATAGCCTTTCCGAGGAAAATGTTTCATTCAGAAATATCCTAATGACAAGGCAGCCTTTGATACCGCTGTTAGCCATTCAAAGGATTTCAATTAGTCCTCTTTGGGCTTCTTAATCCTGAACGAAGTAAATTTAGATCTAGAATTAGGCTTATTTGGTAATTGCAAAGCAATTGACGTTTGAATGGGGGAACCAGATCAAGCAAAACATAGTCATTATCTTTACAATAATATGAAGATTGCATCTAAAAATAGTGGTTTAAGAATTTATTTTTCAAAAACGGAAACTTAGAATATTTCACTTAAATTGAGAAACACAGTTTATACTTAGGTATAAAGCCTTGTTTATGAATTTTTTTACCTAGATAACGTTCAATCTCAAGTTTTTATCTACTAAAATACCAAATCTGTGTATTCAGTGTAATGAAATATGGTAAAATCATAGAGTCCTTTAGGGTAATTTATTGCGTCCCAAAATGTGTTTATTGCATTATCGATAAACATGAGTTTTAGAGTGTCACATCACTAGTAAACAATCACGTTGAGCGGAGCTTGGGCCTTCTCAAATAAACATAGGAACCAGACTTTAATAGAAAACATGTAAGAAAGGTTTTTGTATATATCATACAACATATCTGATTTCGTACTATGCCTAAGATCACATTGCTCAATTCTTCATGTAGTACTATCGGCCTATATTTATTTATGCTGTCCCACTAAAACTATATTTAGTTTAGTAGATAGGTAGGTAGGTATTCCTAATCCTTTTTTCTTGAGAAAAGAATAATAATATGTAACCACTTTCAAACAGTAGACGATATCTAGGCTAAATATAAAATACTTCGTAATATTATAACCAATTAGTAGCTAGTTAAAAACGCCTATGATTATCGTACGTGTGGTGTACGCCCATGATGGGCCAGATCCGGAAGAAAATCAGAGGAAAACAGCTCTAAATAAAAGGCCCGAACCCGCGTGTTTCACGTGAACAAAGCCTTTCATTTGACTGCAAGAATTCTACAAAAATAAACTCTGTATTGAATTTCTCAATTTTCATTGTGCAGTATATATTTTTGCATTCGTCATTTTGAAATAGAAATACATTCGGTGTTATTCAAGTTCTTGATATGAAATAATTTGGGTTCGCGTCAGTGTGATCGGCCAAGTTAGAGTTTCACGAAATAATATAATTGTTATCGCGTGCCGAAAGTCATATCTCTTTGCTGCCTATTTCTTTAAAAAGAAATATTTGAGAAGCTTATATAAAGCAATGGCTGTACGTACATTAGATATAATTATCTCAAGATAACTTGGTGTGACTAAAAAGTAGTAGAAACATCATACTAGTATATAACTAGTTTTAAGTTTTAATACCTCTGTTTTGTGTGCAATAAAAAGCATATTCATTCATTCATCAATCCATGTTTTTTTTTGTCTGTCATAAACAAAATTATTTATCACCCGAATGTGGCATATTAAGTGGAAAGATAATAACAACGATTCTCACAATTTTTCAAAGTAGGCAGTGATGGCTAGGAAGGAATAATAAATTAAATCTCGTAATAAATCACATTTATTTTAAAAAATGCTACACAGTTGTGTTCATACTTCGTCGATTTTTCTACACATTCCAGAGCTAGACTTAACTTCAGGATTTCCACGAGCTCGAGAATTTATGTCACAATATTTTTTGAGACCGGGGAGATACTTCAGATTCTACGCGCGAGATCGCAAAATTTGAAATGCCTGTAGATCCATTCATACTTGGCTTTTTTTATGAAATAAAAACTAGTGTAGATATGTAGCTTTACTAGGATTATTAGATGGAACCAATTTTGCGTACCTAGTACATTCTCTGTTGTGGGGCGGGTTCGTCTTTTCAGACAAGTGTCACTGAAGAAAACTTGGCTTATTATCTACATCTATATTTTTGACGGTTTATTTTAACGAGTAACTAACGACCTGTGTGATCATTGTACTTTTTATCTGCGCTCACACTCGTTAGAGAAAAAAAAATCTTATTTTCACATGTAAAGAAACTTTATAATGTCTGTATAGGTATTCGTATAATATATAAAACTTGCAAGCAACAAAGAGATTTTTATCTTCATTTTGTAAAATTATTAAATACCTATCTCAGTCTAAGGTTTGGGTTTGAAGTGAGCGATATTTGCTGATACCAATATCGTTTTAACTTTATCACATTAGAGATTAAGAGCGCGCCTTCCATTCTTGAGGTCATTATGTTCGAATCCAAGCTTTTACCTTCAGATTTTTTAAATTTATGTACGTAGGTATTTCTACTCGGCGGGGTATTGTGAGGGGATATTTCGGACGGATGCTGAAACGCGTAATCATGATTTGTCGGTCTGTTTCTCCCGTTAACATGTTGTAAACTTCAAACGGCAGTCGCGTCATTGTAATTACCAGACCCCCAAATCTGGAATCATGATCTAAGCGTACCTTGGGCTCCAAAGGGACAGTTTTGAACGTAACCGGGAAATAAACGCTAAGATGAGAGACTAGGTATCGCAAAATGTCCTATGTCCTTGGCTTATCATAGAGACATCATTTGGTAGGATCAGCCTATTTTAGGCCAGTACCTTTCAGAATAACTTAGTAAAATGAATTAATTCAATATTATTTTTTACTAGCGGCCGCCCGCGACTTCGTCCGCGTGGAAAAATTTTCCCCGTTTTTTACACATTTACCGCTCTGTCTTTGCTCCTATTGGTCATAGCGTAATGTTATTTAGCCTATAGCCTTCCTCGATAAATGGACTATCCAACAAAAAAGAATTATTCAAATCGCACCAGTAGTTTCGGAGATTAGCGCGTTCAAACAAACAAACAAACAAACAAACAAACAAACAAACTCTTCAGCTTTATTATATTAGTATAGATTGCTAAATAAGAAATGTGTGTGGGCAAATGTTAACGCAGATTTGACCTATATTAAAATGTCCAGATTATAATAAAAACTTTATCATAATATTTTTACGTTCAAAAGTGTCTAACAAAAGTGATGTTAACATTAAAAATAACAATGGCCATCCTTTAAGACACTAATTACTCGTTGGTTCCTAACCGTAGTACAAATAGGAATAGTAGGCCATAAGCTCGTGATTATTTTTATGTAAAGCACGCTACTCACTATTCAATAGATAGCAAAACAAAAATTGATGGGATGCTAGGATGCTTTTAATATAAAATCTTGTCTTAAGTTGGTCCATAGCTGAATTCGAAGGATTTATCCTATTCAGGATATTGGATAAATAAAAAAAACTAGTCTACATATACAGCCAGATTTTATAACAATTAACACGCATCAGAATTAACGCGTAACAGACACGTAACAGACACATGTGTTCCTCACACGAATGTTTGACCTAAAAAAGGATCGAATTTACCTTTGCCATACGAGGAGAGTCACTACCAAGTTATCCTTTGGGCAATGAATATCGTCAATTATAATAACAATTTATTGTTAATTGGTACATAGAAAAGAAAGCAATTTTTTAAACATTTATTGACCATTATAATACTTACTTTCTTATATGTATAGACGATTTAACAAGCATTATTAAAATAAAAATAATACAGTTAATACGAAATATTTTACTCGTATATGAACGGGTGGAAAGTGAATGATCAAGCGTGTCCCGGCCTTAGTATTAACTGTCACTGCAGCTACCGAAATGCGACGCTAGTATTTTATATAACCTGAAGATATGCTACTATTGATGGTCATTATACTATACCCAGTTTTACCCGTCGTTAGCTCTTCTCTCATTTGTTACGCCCCTTACATTTTTCAAATTAAGGTCAAAGAAATGGTAAGTAGACTCTGTTAAAAGAACAAACAGCAATTTTAGCAAAGTTCCACCGTTAGCAACTTCATACATTTCTTTAACTCTTTAATATGATGTCGTCATAAGGAACTTAATTCGGTCTGATGATTGCTGTTCTGGGGGCAATTCTTGTGGAATCGACATTGAAGTCGATTCCACGAGAAAATGTGTAGGTATATACCTACCTATAGAAAAGTGTAACCAAGGTCGGTACCTACCATTCGTTAATTATTAAACATTGTTTACAAAACAATGCTGAATCGGGATGAATTTAATTAATTCAAAACAGCTGACGGAGATACGATTGCCAGAAATGATGCCTAATTGGCTAAGGTTTATGTAAATGGGTAAATAGAAATTATACTAATATTGACGATCTGTTTGAAATCACAGGGTTCCGGAATGAAAAGAAAACAAAAAAAAAACTTAAAAAGATGCATTAGTCTGTCCATTGCATTCCATTTTACTCCTAACTCTTCAATTTTCTAGTGTTTCTATAGTCATTTTTATATGAGCTTAACTTTTTGCTCGTCTACCACCTACCACTAAAAGAAACTGTAGATTTACACAAAGTCAAAAATATTTTTTTATTTTTTTCTCAAATATGTTGGATTTATATTGGATCCAAGGACTCTTGGACATAAAATAGAAAATTTGTGTTGGGTCTGGGTGTTTCTGATTCCATGGTTGTTCTGTGCGTGTAGTTAGGAAAACCTTAGTTTGAGAGAAAGACAATGTGTGTGATGTTGTCTTCATAAAAATAAAACCTAACAAAGCTTCAGTGATCCTTCACAAGTTGTGGAGATACATATTGGCATACAACGCGCCTCACGCCATTATCTCTTGAACAAATTGGCGGATCCCTAAAAACTTTCAGAAACCGAGTACGGTTTGTAAATGGGAAACAAAATCGGTCTCAATTCCAGCTGCAAAAGTTTGAATTAATTGCCAATCGGTGTTTCCTTTGTTGTTTGCCGATTCTTTTGAATTGTGCGTGCTTGTAACTTTTGAAAGACCATTGTCTATCTTAGAAGTAGTATTTATTGATTTTGATACCAAAGGGTCTGACATATTAGGATACTCATTTATTTTTCAAAACTGAACTTATTTAAATACTTTTCTTTTTTTTTACCATCAAATATTGAAATAAGAGTTTATCTGTGTTAATTTTTTGATCTTATTCTAAAAAAAATGTCGAACGTTTAAAAACAAGGTTTTTGAACGAAAATCTCCCTATATTGTCGAGGGAGATAACAGAGTTTTAATTTTGTATTGCAGAACGGCTTATTACCGTACTAAAAGGTCGGCAGTGCGCTTGCGACTCCAACTTGTGCTTGGAATCTAGATGGTCGGTGGTATATCCAATTCGATCGATTGATCGATGCGGTGACATATCCGGTATGCCATCGACAACCAATAATTAAGTTTTTTCAAATGTTCGATGTCATAGCTTGGTTTTGGTCTAGGCATGTATACTTACCACATCGGGTTAAACCTGGTTTCCATACCCTTTTGTATTCGGATGCGGCTTTCAGGCATTGTCTCAATAATATTATGTAGACACAATAAGGTTCCAGTTTCCAGTATAATAACGACCATACTACTACAAATCAAGAATTAGTTTTGTAATTGTACATTGAAACGCACGTAGCATGCAATATCGGTATATCAAACATACCATAAACAATAATACTTACACCTAAACACATAAGTAACAAACACAAATTCATCGCTCGAATATTTTGCTGACCAACTATTTATTGGGTTGGATAACTATGACTGGCGGAATGGTGTGCTCATATTTGAAATCTCAGTGAAAACAAATATTGACAATGCCAAAAAATTATGCTGAAATATTAGTTTTGGCGATATAGTTATAGATAACTGAGGATATGGCTTGAACGTCAAGCTGTAGCTAATCCTCATATCTGGTGCAACCGAACGTCACGTCTTGTTACCCTAATTAGTTTTATGTTTCTACCTACTCTAATTTAAAAAGATGCCGCGATGTGTGAAAAAATAAAACATAAAAATTTATCATAAAATATTTCCCGACAAAAATTCATTTAGATCCAGGCCGCACAGAAACTTGGCGATCCAGAATACTTAGTTAATAGATTTATTACATATTTACCCTTGGTGCGCTGTAATAAAGTTCAATTTAGCTTTTCCTTCATTGCAATTTATTATCCTACAACTTGAAAAGGACGCAGTATGGACTTAATTTGTACGTCGCTTTTTTCGCTGACCTTTTTCTCCTGATTGTTTTGTTTACCAGGTTTATTTTGCTAACTTTATTTCAGGTGTGAGTATGCAAACTGTACTTGAAAGTAGAAAGTAACTTTAAACGACAACTTTATTAAATACTAGTGGCCCGCTCTCACTTCGTTTTGGGATATTAGTATCAAAATGAACCAATAGATGCTGTTGGGCATCATTTACATTGCATATGTGTCTTGTCTATAAAATTTACCTCTTTATGAATAGTATAGATACCTAGACTGGTGTCTCGCCCTCACTTTGTTCCGGAACTTAACTGAGAACAGTAGGTACCAATAGATGGCGCTGGAGTCGATTACAACACACAAGTGTTTCACCTTTTCGGTTTACCTATAAGCTTTGAAGTTGACCCAGCGATTAACTAGTGTATGGGTCGGGGTGTTTTTATGTATTATAGGATGTATTTACAAAAGAAAGTATTATGTTATTTAGTTGTAATCACAGTGGTTCTGATTCTGTAACCACAGGGCTTGAGCTACCTATCTCAGAGTCAGATCAATGTATGTGATGGTAGTGAATATATTGTATATTGTAGTTAGTTAAGAACTGCTTTATGAAATCAATTTTATAACAAAAGTTGATATATGTAGGTAGATAACTAATTACGCGCATTTGGCAGCGCATTTGTGATTCCAATGATGCAGCTTACCAAAAAGTACGTTTCGTTTGCGGAGTTCATCGTCAATAGAAGTGCTATCTAAATGGTTGCCAAGCTCAATGATGAGACCTGCGAGACTAAATCTCACTTACGAATTATATTAATGCGGTTCGATGCCACTTTTAGTTTTTTTATATATTGTTTTCTCTACGTAATTCATTGGAAATTGCAATTTCTTTTACATATTTTTTCTTTCTCGCAAAGGTATGTAATAAACTTCGTATTATACGAAGCTGTGAAATAATCAATCAGCGGTTTAGGGTTGTTGATGGAGTGTCAGTCTAAGTTAACCCTTCGCTTAAGAATCACCGCTCAGGGCTTAAATGATGAATTACTTCCGTGAATGTTCAGTGACATTTTCTTCAGAAAATTACGGGATGAAGTTGTGCAGACGACAGCAAAAGTTGATGCACAATTTTAGCTGCTTTTGACACTTAAGCCGATCGGAATAGGGGCCACGAACTGGACAAATCTGTAGCGACTTCTGCTGTTGACCGTACCTGCTCTAAGAAGTTAAGTTGAAATGCGAATCATTTATCGTCCCGCGTATAATTCCCGGTTGCACCCAAAGCTTCGATACCTACTGGGGTTGTAAGTATTTTGGTTAGTTGGATGATTACAATAATGAAGAAACTGCAATCTGTTTTCAAACCAGAACAACTGGAATACACTAAATCACTTCATAAATATATAAGTAAGTACAACGTTTTATTGCAATATTTCTTACGTAACATGTTTCGTCATGCTCCTAATCAAGTAGGTTTAAGAATATTATCAACTATGGAAATTTCTCAATGCGGCCGAAAATGTATGTAGGTACCGCCCAATACTACAATTGTCAGGCAAATCCGACATAGCTTCTACCAAAATGATTAAAATTAATTGATATAATTTTCATGTCAAAATTCACCTACAATTCGACGACGAATATTTATTATTAGTCGATTTCGACTAGAAAATAATAATAATTGTTTCAGAACATTATTGTCATACATACCATTGTAAACAATTATATTTGTTACTATTCATATTATAGAAAATTTATCAAAATTTAAATTGTAATATTATTTATATCGTAGAGTGACAATTGTCACTTACGTTATGTCCATCAATATTGTCAGCGCGGAGAAATAGGGAGAATAAAGGCGTTTTTTGACAATTGTGCCCTTGTTCTACCAAATACAATCGTACAATTTTAATTGAGACCATCTAAAACACGATACACAACAAACGTGCATCACACAGTTCACAAACGAATAACGAATCTGGAACTTTGGTAGTTAATGCATGTGAGTGTTCTGTTGAATTGCTCCCAAAATTAAAGTTTCTGATTGTGCCTACGTGATTTGGGTACAGTCTACGTATTTTAAACAAAGTTTTTGTCTAATGAGGCTTGGATTAATTTTGTTTCACAGAAATCGGAGCTCGATTCAGTGTGTTACATTTTAACTCAAATGTAACATCGGGAATTTTAGAATAGTTTCTAATGGGATTGTTATCACGTACCTTATTGTTGAATTTCCAATATTCGGCAATAATAAGGTATATGGTAACAATCCCGTAACAATTCTAGCGACCATGAAAGTTTACCGCAACTCGGTGAGCGTAGTGTTGGACGCCCTGCGACAAGATGGGATGATGACGTTCGAAGGCTGGCTGGTGTGAGCTGGATGAGAGTGGCCGAAAATCGGGAGCGGTGGCGTGCATTAGGGGAGACCTACGTCCAGCAGTGGACGAGTGTGGGTTGCTGATGGTGATGATGATGAAAGTTTAAAATAATATACGTATCGGGAATTTTATATCAGGACACACCTTCACCTAACCCATATAACATTCCTATGAATGTTTTCGCAGCATAATTAAATATAATTGCTCTCAACCACCACCGTCCTACATTCGTAATTAATGTTTTGAAGTGTAAACAAGTCAATGTTTACCATTCTAATCACACACTTAAGCCTGACAATAGAGCCTCGTTAGATTCCCTACACCCTCAAATCTTGACAATGCGGAACCCTTTTAGTACCCCAGAGATTAACGGAAAACTAATTAAAACTGATGCGAAAATTCACCACTTGTTAAGGCGATGTCAGAAGGTAAAATCAGGTGAATCGAAAAGCTGGATTACCCATTATCAGAGATCTACAGACGGCGGCAATTGCTTAACATCAGGTGATCATCGGGCATTCTCAAAAAAAATACTGAGAGCTACACGTTTTTGACTATCACAAACTCACTACTCTGTCTCATGATATCATTCATTAATGTGACAAAATCAGGATTCATAGTCAAAGCGACATAGGGCTTAATTCAACGGAGTCATGTGTTCAACTCCTAGCATTTTTGGAATTTAAAACTAATTACTACGGGTTACAGACGAAAATGAAATGTAGTGACATCGACTAATGACAGCACTGTTGGAATCACTTTTTCAGTATGGAATTGTGTACCTCCTAGAGACTATACGATACAAGGCCTGACTGGAGAAAACATGTACAATGTACATGGTTACGACTCACTCGACGTTCAAGTTATTAACTTGTAGTGAGCTCTCATTCCTTTGTGGACCGCAATCTCATTTTCAATTCGGCCAGTAGCAGCATTTCCTTGAAATCTGTTTTGTTACAGCTCCTCTACTCTAGTTTAGAGGGCGCAGTACGGACGTCCAAGTTTATTGTGCCTAGGGTACAAGCATACAAAATTCAAGTATTGTAACAAGAGTGGATTAATATTTCCAGGGACAAAGCTTTCTACAATCGCGCGAATCTGTTGAATGTGTGAGTGTATTGTCATCGTCATCTTCAGCCACTAGTGACCCACTTTTGGATATAGAACTCTTACATCTTAATCCATGCGACACGGCTAGATGCCTAAGAAGTCCTTTTCATTCCAGTGTATCCCTTGATGTCGTCAGTCCGTAGCTTGAGTGGGCGGTTTCGAATGGGTTCGCCGAAGAATATGGCTAAAGAATTTGTTGTTGACATAGCCAGGAAAAAGTGGAGTTGGGCTGGATGGCTGGACACAATGGATGAGTAAGGTTGGACTAAGCGGGTCGATGAGTGAAGACCATGGGATCACAGCAGACCTCGAAGCTGCCCCTCACGAGACTGAAATAAAAACCGGCTCACGCTATCACAGTCAATTTAATAAAAATCTCTCATGACAATGTGTGCGTATATCAGGGTCATCAGTACTACACATCTGTTTTGTTTGTTTCGTTCTCGAGTCAAATCACCTTTATTTTATAGACTAGTGGCCCGCCGTCACTTCGTTTCGGGACATTAGTTCCACTCCGTACCAATAGATGGCGCTGGGTGTCGATTGCATCACGCGAGTGTTTCGCCTTTTCGCTTTGTATATAAGGTCTGTCGGTGCCCATACAATTTATCTCTTTATAAATAGTATAGAAGAAGATATTGTTGATATATATTTACCACTTTTGTATAATACCTATTTGTCTTTTGTAGGTATATTTTTTGTATATCATCAAACTGTCTAAAAATGGAATAATAGAATGTTTACGTCACTTTTCTTTGCACAATGCTCTCAAAATAGGAAACAATTTAGAAGCCTCTGGATAATATTTATCTACTCGTGTGTTTCGACCTTAAGTTTCCATTTCGAAATTCGAACTGCGCTCGTCCAAATCTCAAATAACGAGTCTTGTAAGCTATCTTTATTTGAAACTGGAAACAACTTTTATGAGTCTAGAAACAACTGCGCCTTACTAGCGGTGTGAATTAAGCGGAAAATTAGAGGACGTTAAACAAGGCGAACTATCTTCATTTAGCGAGGCTCCGTATTTTACTTCCGTGCTTACGTAGATCTTTTAAGACGAATTTGGTTTTGCCAGCATGATATTATAATATCGTAAGTAATATTTTGGATAGAAATTCTAACCAACACTTAAGCACAAAATAATAATTATTTTCGCGTGTGATAAATCTGCTAGATGGCGTACTGTATCTGATAGCAAACGAGCAGGCGGATCACCTGATCCGCCCATGGACACTTGCAACACCAGTGGAGTTACACGTGCGCTGCCAACGTTTAATCCCCTCCCGGGTGGGCCTCCGGTACCCTTACTCATGCAAACTCGGCAAACACAGCACAGGAGACCTTTTTTTGAATTGTCGTCTCACTAAAAAATGTGTGACTCGCATGATTTTTGACATCCGCATTTTTGAATCATTCGAAAACGAGCGTTTCTTAACGCCGATCTTCTGTAAAGCCGTGGTATCATTCCAGTCAAACTTACCTATTCATGCCTAAGCGTGGCTCTCCCACGGTCAAACGAGGCTTTGAATAAATGAATGAATATACTTTTTATTGCACACAAAACAGAGGTATAAAACTTAAAATCTAGTTATTACAAGAGTTATGTACAACAAAGGCGGCCTTATCACTATGAGCGATCTCTTCCAGGCAACCTTTGGGTAAAGGACACTTGAACAAGGTGTAAGGCGGTGCAATGATATAAGTACAATACTTAGATAGATAGATAGTTACTCTTTATTGCACAACACATTACAGAACTTAATGCTAATAGTAATTTACAAATACAATATCTACATACAATATACAATAGATACATAGGCTTTAAACAGTGTCTTCTAGGTGTGAGTACAGTCAAGTGTGAAAAAACTGTTCCTACCCTAATAATTAACGTTCCTGACAGCTAGGATCCATATTATCTACTTATAGCTTCGCGGGAATTGAGTGGAAAATTGGGATTCGGTTAAACCAGCTGAGCTATCGCAATGTCGTGTGACGTGGGATAAAATATTTGACGAAAAATATCGGTCCACTGTTTATTTGTGTTTAGGCAACCTTTCTGAACAAATTTTGTTCAATGACTATTGGAAATCGTCGAAATTTTTTTCGACTCCCCACAAAATAAACAAGTAGAAATGAAAATAGGAATAGAAATATGGTTTGTTCAGTTTCAAGTCCATACAGAACATTTATGAATTTCAAATATTATGTTAGCTAACCCGCCGGCGTGAAGCAGTGCCTGCGCTGTGTTCCGTCGAGTGAGTAAGGGTTCCGGAGGCCCAACTGGGGGGAAAGAGGACTGTGGGAGACTGAGGGAGAGCCACGCTTCGGCTGAATGGGCCGGCTCGACCGGAGTGATACCACTGCCTCACAGAAAACCGGCGTGAAACAGCCCCTGTGCTGTGTTTCGCTGAGTGAGTGAGGGTACCGGAGGCCCACTCGGGGGGGAAGGGGATAAAAGGTTGGCAGCGCGCTTGTAACTCGACTGGTGTTGCAAGTGTCCAGTGGGCGGCGGCAATTGCTTACCATCAGGTGATCCGCCTGCTCGTCTGCTACCTATAACATAAAAAAAGAGGGTGAAATGTTGGAAGCGCACTTGTGGCTCTACTGGTGTTGCAGGTGTTATCAATCGCTTACCATCAGGTGATCAGTCTGCTTATCTGCCACCTATCAAATAAAAAAAAGCTACCGTTGATTCCGTCCAACTCCAACTATTGGTACAATTTGAAACGAATGTCCCGAAACAAAGTAAGGGTGCGCTACTAGTTATTTCACTTGACATCAACAGCAAACTTTCACCAATTTTCGTTCGTTTCGTTCGTTTAAAAAGGAACTTCAATATACTGCTCTTTACCGTTTCTAGCTTTGGCGTTCAGAATCTGCGTATTCGAAATCATTCCAAGCGGCATTTTTGAATAAGAAAGGAATTTTGTAATGGAAATGAATTTCATTTCGTTCGGACGTTTAAAGTCCACGAGCGGAAATGAAATGGTACCTCTCTTTCCACTGAAGTTGTTGAATTTTTGGAACTAGGTAAGTTACATCATGTTCAAAACTCATTGTTGAAAGTTGTGTTGGCCTTATACAAAAGCTATTGTGGACGGCGTAGCATGTTCTCACCGCAAATACTCGTACTTCCCGGAATAAGTATTGCATCACGAAATTAATTTGATGGCGCCAATGCCTCTTACCTACTTCATAAAGTAACCCCTGGAATATTTTTTATTTTTGAAATAGTTTTCCACATACGAAATTAAAACCTCATAAACACCGTTAAAGCACAAAATTATTACACACAGAAAGGAGGCTGCCCACTAAGAGCCAAAAACGTGTCATGTACTCACGCATGCGCACTAACGGGGAAATACGCCTTTTCGACCACATTAATCCTAGCCTATGACATAAGATTGTCACACTGTCGAAGTCTATGGTAGAGGCCGCGCGCTTATGTACTCATGCTGGGCAACAACCTTAGCATATATCAACGAACTCTTCTAAATTCAAAATCAGGCTGAGTCTAACTTCTGTGTGTAATTATTTTATGGTTAAAGCTTAGTCGTTATAGTCCCAAGGTCCTTATAAAAGGTGACATGACTAAAATATCTTTAACAGGTTTAAATAAAACAAAAAATATACATAGTATACACGAATTGCCTGGTCTAAGACTATTTTGTGTATGGGATAGCTGTTTGATTTATCTAATCTAAATATGATTTTGATGATCTAACGTGCTATAGGAACTTTATTCGTGTTACCTGTTATAAGGGCTTCGGTATTGAAACGATAAAAATTTAACGGTGTTTTTTGTGTGACAGGTAACAGCGATTGCTTGCAACACCAGTAGAGTCAAAAGTGCGCTGACAACCTTT
The DNA here is from genome assembly GCA_014851415.1 of Cnaphalocrocis medinalis. Classification (NCBI taxonomy): domain Eukaryota; kingdom Metazoa; phylum Arthropoda; class Insecta; order Lepidoptera; family Crambidae; genus Cnaphalocrocis; species Cnaphalocrocis medinalis. The sequence continues at coordinate 3,680,268 of CM026289.1, read as the reverse complement.
ATCCCCCCTCCCCTTACCCAAATTGAGCCACTAGTATCCTCACTCACCCCACAATAATAACAATTACCAGTAAATTGATTTAGGGAACCATTTGAAATTGGCATCATTAGATTCGTATTTAGATACTTATCTGAAATCGAACATTGATGGTCATCATAACGCAATTACTTACTTATTATTATTTTTAAAGCTATGGTGTTGTTAACGATACGATAGCTGTAACGTGTTCACCTATAAGTTTTTAATATTACACTTTATTTAATGTTCAAGAAAAAAATCATTTACGAAAAATAAGTCTCGTTTACAAAATGACCGACGAACTGAACGGCTGACGGCAAGACAATATAACATCATCATCATATCAGCCCACATCCACCCACTGGTGAGTATAGGCCTTTTCCATCACGCCACTTCCTACGATCCCCTGCCAGCCTCATCCATTGTTCCTCCACTGCCATTACAATTTCGTCAGACCTACGGTCAGGTGGTCTACCCACAGGACGTCATCCTAATCTTGGCTGCCATTCGGTAATAAATATAACATAAAAATCTTTAATTAATTTCAACATTTATCGTAACTAGCAATAGTTATGAGTTTACTAGGATTATTCTTAGTAGGTACTTAAAAGCTTAGTACCTAGTTGTATTATTGAGCTTGCATGAATATAAGATTATTATAAGCTGCTGAAATTGCAAATTATATCTTTGAATACTGTACAAAAGACCAGATGAAATTCAATCCTCAAATGAACATCAATCCATTCATTAGAGGATAAGTTTTGTGTATACCACATTAATTTGATAATTTTAGATGTACCTACGTACAGTCAAAGTCAAAATCTCTATCTATACTATAATAAAAATGTAAAAAAGCTGTGTCTGTACATAGAAGTTATTTATCTCAAATAAACTTGGGAGACTAAAAAACAGTAACAGAACATGAATCAATGATTTTTAAATTTTTGTCTGTCTGTTGTCTGTTTATCTGTTTGTCTGTTGTTCGCGCTAATCTCAGAAACTACTGAACCAATTCGAATGAAACTTTTTTATTGTATAGCTGAATATCAGGGCAACTTATAGGATATATTATATTTTGAAGACCAGGCTCCTTGATGTGAACCACAACAGCCCAGCTGAACATAAGAGGTAGGTCAATGGCACCTTATAAATGTTGTTCAGATTGATGAGCATTTTATGATGCCATGAAAAAAGTCAAAGATATAATAAGTTTTTTTTTTTAATTTCTATTTAAATAATCATCTTTAAGTCAAGAGTCAAAAGTTCACGCAAACGAAGTTGCGGGCGGCCACTAGTTTAAGAATAAGAATAAATTTATTAGGGCTCGTTCTCCATCTCTGAGTGAAGTTCCAAGTAGTTTTCTTGTCAATTAAAGTTAGTTCGGAGAAAATTGGCCCCTGGTATGTGTATTGAATATATTATTTAAATTTTAACTAGGCCGCGGCGGAAAAGGGCCAGTTTCCTCCAAACCCACTTAAATTGAGGAGTAAATTACTTGACACTTTACTCAGAGATGGTGAACGAGGCTATAAAATACACATTTACTTAGTGACTATTTTTTTTATGTGATAGGTAGCAGGCGAGCAGGCGGATCACCTGATGGTAAGCAATTGCCGCCGCTCATGGACACTTGCAACACCAGTGGAGTTACAAGTGCGCTGCCAACCTTTTATCCCCTTCCCCCCCGAGTGGGCCTCCGGTACCCTTACTCACACGGCGAAACACAGCACAGGGGCTGCTTCACGCCGGTTTTCTGTGAGGCAGTGGTATCACTCCGGTCGAGCCGGCCCATTCATGCCGAAGCGTGGCTCTCCCACAGTTAAAAGTACTATGTATAGATACTCCACTCAGTTCACAGGCTTGTATCGAGGTAGTAGTGAGTACCTACAGTTTACAAATTAACTATATTTAAAGTAGGTTATCTAGTTAAGTATTTATTATCTATCTATAGTTTTCTAGAATTGATTCCACCATTTAATAGCTCCATTGAAATTCGAATTGGCGCAGCGTTTTGCATTGGTAAATTCAAATCAGCTTTTACGGTCAAACAAAAGGGGAATTACGGGTAGCAGGATGGGGCTTCATCGCCTCAATTCCTCTGTTGGTTGCCTTTGAAAGAGATCATCGCAATACGCCCAAAATCAAAGTCAAAATAATCTAATTTGCCTAGGCACAAGCCTATTTCGAAGCCTAACACGTACAAATTGTCATTAAAAAGTAAAACTATTTATTTTTAGATAATGTATAATTTACATGTAATTAAATAGGTATATTCCTGGACAACTTCGAGAGGTACTCCATTAACAGCGACCGGTCCTGGATCAACGAGCTCGTTGAACATGACCTTGGTTTTATCCAAGTTCATCCGAAGACCGATGTGTTTGGAAGATTCAGCCAGGCTGCTCACCATCTCCTGTAGGTCCTGTAAGACCTACAGGAGATGATGATGATGTGTGGGATGACGACATTCGAAGGCTGGCTGGAGTGAGCTGGATGAGAGTGGCCGAAAATCGGGAGCGGTGGCGTGCATTGGGGGAGACCTATGTCCAGCAGTGGACGAGCGTGGGTTGCTGATGATGAAATAGGTATATTATCTTCTTCTCTTCTTCTTATCGTCGATGGCGATAAAGTTATATTTTGTCAGCCCAATACTCCAATTTACTTAACTAAACGGCACTTATTAGCGCCAAGTCAACAGCCAGATACAAATTTAGCTTTAAACGTTATGTCCATTAACATCGAGGGCTTCTCAAAAGATAAAGCTGCAGTATTATCTCAATTTAATATTAATTCCTTATAGGTTGAAACCTAGGAGTCTACTCCGCCAAACGATATCGAATTATTCGTAACGATACGTCAGTTCATACAAAAACCCTACTCTAACACAGCTTAAAATACGAATAATTGAATTTGACAGCTTCACAAACGTCAAACCGACGAACATTCCGACGACGTCTCTGATGGTATCGTATAAAGTATCGTCTCGAGATATCGAGATTTGACGTTTGTGAAGCTGTCAAATTCAATTATTCGTATCTTAAGCTGTGTTAGACTAGGGTTTTTGTATGAAATGACGTATCGTTACGAATAATTCGATATCGTTTGGCGGAGTAGACCCCCTACAGTCAATCTTAATTCGTTTTTAACTTTAATCACGATGTTATTAACTGCAGTTTAACGACACAGTGACTGTACGACCTACGCTGTTCTGTTTTCGTTGCATTCCTTCATTAACGACGCGGAAACCAATGCCATTAAATCTGAATAGTGTTGTTAATCGATAACCAGCTTCCTGATATCAAAGTATCGATTTTGCGTAAACATCATTATTTATCTTGCGGTATGGTAGAAACTGTAATATGTTAACAAATTTATTGACAGTAGACAGCAAGGTACGCTTGTTTGGTCCTGCCTAATGCAAATTGGTGATCGATGATGATGTTTGAAAAATACGGAACATACTTTTGCTCGAGCTGTGAATCGAACGTAGGACCCTAAGATCATGGACAAACCATTGCCTCACAGAAAACCGGCGTGAAGCAGCCCCTGTGCTGTGTTTCGCCGAGTGAGTGAGGGTACCGGAGGCCCACCCGGGGAGGGGAAGGGGATTAAAGATTGGCAGCGCACGTGTAACTCCACTGGTGTTGCAAGTGTCCAAGGTGATCCGCCTGCTCGTTTGCTATCTATCACATAAAAAAACGACTAAATTAACGATCGTCCATTTATTAATTTATTTCATGTTATATATCTATTTAAATAATAAATAAATAAATTGAGACAACATCACATACATTGTCCTGGTTCCCAAACTAAGGTTTTTCCTAGTACTGTGGAAACCAGAAACAACGAAGGAACTACAAACACCCAGACCCAAGACAAATATCTGTTTCATCAACAAACATTTTTCTTGATGCGGGAAACGAACCCGCGACCCCTGGGTCTCAACCGGCGCTCAAACCACTACGCCAAATGGGTCGTCATTTTTAAAAATCCACAGTTCTTCCTACTACTATTATAAAGGCGAAAGTTTGTAAGGATGTATGGATGTATGGATGTTGTTACTCTTTCACGTAAAAACTACTGAACTGATTTGAATGAACTTTACCCACAAATAGCTTATACATCAGAATAACACATAGGCTACAATTTATAACAATATATTGTGTGAATTGTCCCAAAATTACGGTAAGTGTCAATAATTAACTCCACGCGTACGAAGTCGCGGACGGCCGCTAGTATACAATATTAAGATTACATTCACTTCTATGGCTTACAGCTAATAACGGATTTTATATATTTTACCAAATCGTTTATTGTTCCAGACTGTTAAAGGGTCCTAAAGTCCGTTTATCTTGTGGTGGTCATTAAAATATTTTCCTTACTTACTTTTACTATGAATGTCGATTGATGTTGACTTATTCATTTTATAATCGATTGATGCGCGCAATCGATCAGCCACCAATCACAAAAAAATCGATTCGGATTCGTGACATCCTTACCAGGTGTTGCCACCGATTTTGTTTCGTTGAATTGTCCTTACAGCTGGAGTTATTTCAAGACGAAATTAGTTACGTCTCAGCTAATAAAGATACAGTTTATAGATGTTTGATTGGGCTGTTAACACATTGTTAACGCCCACATACAAACTGGGCCACTTGCTGAAAACGTTTATTTACATACATTTTTAAAGATTCGAAATGTTTAAGCATCTGGTTGTAGGTGATTATAGTTTTATTTTATTTTCGATTTGTTCACTGATAAATAGTTTTGTATTAATTTTGGCACTACTTGATTTCAGTCATTAGCCTGAAGTTCTTGCAAATCGATCTAGGGCGGCCAACAGGGCGTCGGCCCATCTCTTATGCTTTCTTCACGAATCCTCCTCCAATCTCTCGAGGTAGCTAAGCCACCGAAGACGATGCGCCTTGTTCTTGCCGATGATGTTGGTGAGTCCACAATCGACCAAAGTGGCTTTCTCTTTTATCAGAGGCCAAAACTTGTTTCACACGTCACTAAGTCCACTAGGGAGTAAGTTTTAATTTTGGCATTTTAATTTCGTTCTGGGTCTGAGTGAGCTAAGCGATGGTATATCAGTGGTAACCTGGGTTACGAGCAAGCACCTCCGGATTTATCTAATGTATAGGCTTTACCACTATTCGATGTTGGTACAGGACTGTGTGAGCTGAAGTGGAGATGGGCAGGACACCTGGCAAGGTGCAAGGATGATAGGGGACTATAAAGCTTACCGAATTGCAGCCAAGATTGGGGGGCGACGTCTTGTGGTAGACCACACCTGCCGTTGGTCCCGACGAAATATTGTAAGGGATGGTGGGGAAACAGTGGATGAGGCTGGCTGGTGACCGTTAGGGAGTGGCGTAATAAAGAGAGGGCCTATCCTCAGGTGGGTGGATGTGGGCTGACTGATGATGATGATGATGAATGATTACTACTATTACCTCGGCGATGAGGGCATACATCATTAGGAATCTTTCAGTAACCAGTATAACCATGATTAATGTCCTGTGACAGAATAGGGGAACCAGACAACCTGCTGCCAGACTTCATACGACCAAAGAGTTGTAAATGTTAAGTGATTTGACTGGAGGATGGCAGTTGGTAGTGATTTTCACACGCCAAAGGTCGTGGGTTTGATCCCCACCCTGGACAAACATTCGCATGACGAACACATGTGTTTGTTCAGTGTCTGCATGTTATATGTATTTAAGTATTGTATATGTGATTATGTGTTGTCTAATATCGGTAACACAAGTGAAGCTATTTACTATGGAGTCAGGTAAATGTATGAGATGTTGAACGATTTATAGGTTTCCCCAAATACTTCAGTACTTCACTTAGCGTACTTTAAGCTCCGAAGCGACATCATTGGCCGCAACCAGTAATCACACTCCGAGGTCAGAGTTCATTCTGGGTCTGGAGTCATGTCAAACAAGGACAACATTTAAATCTTTCAACCACATCAAAACAAATTCGAGGAGGCGTGAAAACGGTCTAGTCCCTTTTAATATAAGTTTGTTGACCTACGGTTAAGTAGTTTCAAGAGCCAGTACTTATTTAAATAAAACTCTCGCTAATCATATTGTACTTCATAATATAAACGGGACTAAACGCGACGAAAATTAATAAGTACATTCTAGCACTAATTGCTTGACGTTTCGACTGCACGCTCGCTTCGCTTATGACCACGGCTGTTGTAACGCAGTCAAAACGTCAAGCAGTTAGTGCTAGAATGTACTTTATTAATTTTCGTCGCGTTTAGTCCCGTTTATATGAAGTATTTGTATAATGCAACGCGAAAGTTTAAAAACATATCTCGCTAATCACATCCCTCTATTTACTTCAACCTTTCTAAACTTAGTAAAGTTTTGAACCCTATAATGGATTTTCTTTCAGTACTTCTATTTCAATGTGGTTTCCGCAATTGGACGACTAGGCGGTCATTGACGTAATATATAGCAGACGAGCCGATGGATCACCTGATGGTAATCATTGCCGCCACTCATAGACACCTGCAATACCAGTAGAGTCAAAAGTGCGCTGCCAACCTATTAAGCCTCCTCCTCCACCCAAACTACTCTACCCAAAGGTTGTCTGGAAGAGATCGCTATTAGCGATAAGGCCGCCGATATTGTACTTGGAAATTACTATTAGCGTTGGGTTCTGTAATGTGTTGTGCAATAAAGAGTATCTATCTATCTATCTAAGCCCCTTTCCCCCCAATTAGGCCTCCGCTACCCTCACTCACTCGGCGAAACAGAGTATGAGGCCGTATCACTCTGGTTGAGCCGGCTCATTCATGCTGCAGCTTGGCTCTCCACGGTTAAAAATGTTCTCATGTGTCATATTAAGTTCCTTCGAGCACTCGCTCATGTGTTCGGACTTCGGTATGAATGGGCTGGCTCGAGCGGAGTGATACCACGGCCTCACAGAAGACCGGCGTGAAGCAGCGCTTGCGCTTTGTTTCACCAAATGAATTAGGGTACCGGAGGCCCATTGAAGCCCATTGGGGAAGGGGGGTTAAAAGGTTGGCAGCGCACTTGTGACTCCTTTACGAGTGTGTATGGGCAGCGGCAAAAGCTTACCATCAGGTGACCCGTTTGCTCGTCTGCCACCTAACAAATAAAAAAGCACGTGGTATCACTCCCAATCGAACCGACCCATTCATGTCGAAGCAAAACTCTCCCACGGACGTAGAATAACTTTACCTAGTCTAAGTTTATGAATGGTTAAACTATTTTCCCGCAATTTCTAAGTTTGAGAAGAGTTTAATACTCTTTCGCGATTTAAAAGTTGGCTCCATGAAATTTCATTTCTTTGTTATACTTAGTACTTGTACTTACCTATTGTTGTAAAAAGAAGAAGAAAGAAAGGAAGGGGGATAATTTTCACGTTCCGCGTACCTTTGTTTAGTCGACACAGAGGAATGCCTGGGACTTTTAACTTTTGTTCAATAAGATTAAGTGAAACGCATACATTGACTAACACAGACCGTTCGTTAGTTGATGAAGCACTTGTGATATGGATTTTAGACGGCTGAGGAATTGGAAATATTATGCTGTGGGAGAGCCACGCTTCGGCATGAATGGGCCGGCTCGACCGGAGTGATACCACTGCCTCACAGAAAACCAGCGTGAAGCAGCCCCTGTGCTGTGTTTCGCCGAGTGAGTGAGGGTACCGGAGGCCCACCCGGGGGGGAAGGGGATAAAAGGTTGGCAGCGCACTTGTAACTCTACTGGTGTTGCAGGTGTCCATGAGCGGCGGCATTGCTTACCATCAGGTTATCCGCCTGCTCGTCTGCTACCTATCACATAAAAAAAATGCTTAAAATCCCAGACACTGAACAAACACGAGTGTTTATCGCGCAAATGTTGGTCCAGGGTGGGGATAGAACCTTTGGTGTCTAAAATCGGTCATATCCATATTAATCTTTAGTACAAAAAGTTTCAAAGTTAGGTAAATAAGTTAGAGCTCGAATTTAGGATCACTGGCCATCATAACGCAAATAATCCAAAAAAATATCTTTAGTTGGGTTTGAATAAACCATTTATTTTGTTAGTGAAATAGGAAGGCAAACGAGTCACCTAATGGTAAGTGAACACCCTGCTGTAGTTGATGTGATGTACTGGATGTGTGGACATCAGCTACACCAGAAAAAGTAAGTAAGGAGGAGATAAAAAAATGTAATTAAGTAAAATAAACCTAATCAAACTGAGGCGCAACAGGCGTAAAAATATTTGATTCTTTAGACAGGCCGCACACATGCGTTTTTGAATCCGATTTACGAATTCGAAATTCGGAAAACGCATGTGTGCAGCCCGTCTTAAAGTCACAGTACAAAGCCATGCATTTTCTTCTCACCTCCATTTGCTACGACTACGAGCAATCGTAGCGTACGGCCGGTACGGCTACGGACTACCAGTTGAAATCTGGCTCTGGCGCGCGTCGGCCGGTCGCCGACAGCTGCGCGGAAACTTCGAACGTACGTGTTCTCTTTTCGAAAATTTAAATTCGAAAAAATTAAAACGGTTTTTTTTAGTAACTTTTGTGGCGTTTTTGTTTTTTGTGGTTATTTTGGCCAGTTAGTTAAACTGCTAGTGGATGGAAAAGTTAACTTAATACGAACTAGTGAAGTTAAAAGTTTGGAGTGAGTTTTTCAGTTTTGTGATTGTATTAAAGTGTTTGTTGTGGATTGTTAAAGTCAAAGTCAAAGTTAAACAGTGAGGGTGAAGTATTTTTTATCAAGTTTTGGTTGAACAGGTGAGTTTCTTAAAATTTTGAGACTCACCTATTAAAGAAGACGGTTTATTTCATAGAAACTCATTACTAAAATCTAGCTGATCTAGACTTATAAAAGATGGAATTAAAATATTTAAACTGTATGTATGAGTTAAAATATATCAAATTCTAAATCTAGCCAATTTTCCAATTTTTTTTTAATTCAAATCTTGGACAAACAGAACATAAACAAGTAGATATTTCATACTTGATTTGAAATCAAAATACATAAAATCTATTGACACTGACAAAATAAACTAGTCGCGTCACCGATTTTATCAAAAGTTAGAATTATTTTATGCGAATTTCCAAAAGTCATAGAACAAATGTTGATCAGAATGATTAGTTCTAGGCGTGGTTCTGTGTCTGTACCCTGTATAAATATAGAGTTATTTTCTTTACTTATTTAAGATGTAACGTTTAATCCATACTAATCATCACACCGGTCAATTTTATTTTAAACAACGTGTCTCTTTAATCACTCGATGTTGGCAGAGTTAAAAGTGCTCGTAATGGCACGACAACAGCCATATACAAAAAAAAAGTAGCACATTGCTCTAACGTCGTAAGGCCCATACAATAGATTGTTTATGCCTTTTTTGGGTCTTACGACGACATTGTGAAATACAAGGTGTATTAAAAAAAATGTTAAGTGTAGGAGAGCCACGCTTCGGCATGACGGCGTGAAGCAGCCCTTATGCTGTGTTTCGCCGAGTGAGTGAAGGTACCGGAGGCCCAGCCGAGGAGGGGATAAAAAGTTAGCGGCGCACTTGTAATTCCACTGGTGTTGCAAGTGTGCATGGACACATTGGCGGCGGCAATTGCTTACCATCAGGTGATCCGCCTGCTCGCCTGCTACCTATCAAATAAAAAAAAAACTATTTGACAGTCGTGAAACGCAGCAACAATAAGTAGCACATTGCACCAACGTCGTAAGGCATACAGTAATAGAAATAGAAATAGAGATATTCTTTATTCAATTTAAGTCCTTATAGAACATTTATTAGTTGAATTAGTCAAATATTAAGTATGTAAGCTACCGCTGATTCGAAGTCAATTTCTACCGAGAAGAAGATTGTTTATGCCTTTTTGGGGTCTTACGACGATATTGTGAAATACACCTTTAATCAATATAGTCCGTACATCCTACCACATCACCCGTGGCCACAAACTTGCGGTCTCTATTAATTAAAGTTATAATGCAACTCGAAACTTTATTTACCGGCAGATGTTGTAAAGTGCCCACTTAGTGTTTCCCTTGTCCCTTCACATCATATCAAAACTTACACTAGCGTTTGTTGTCCCTTCTCGTAGTTACAAACCACAAACACTTAAGCAACGGCACGTGTAGTGTTGGATAGAATAACGATCAACACCGGCCTGACTGACTTTGACTGACTTTCAATGCGGTGTAAAATTACATCCTTAATGAAATGCTTAGGATCATAGAAACCTGTACATAAAGCATGCGGGCGTTAAAAGTGGCGAGGTCAATAAATAAATGAGCCAGACAATCACACCAATCAACCTGGTCTCAAACTAGGGCAACCCCTGTACTGTGAGTACCAGGTGACGATATCTTATTGGGCCGTCAGCCCAGAACACCCAGAAGGAAGAAAATTAAGAAAATTTTGTTTCCTAAATATTCCGATTCGATCGAGTCGATTTATTCCAGGTTTGTCTCCAGGGTGACAATATTTCTCGTTTGTCCCTTTCAGAACCATATCAGAAGGGACCAATGGTACTATTTTTTCCCAGTTGTCACCCCATGACTCCGAGAGGGTGACTGTGTCTAAGTACTAAATAGTCTAAGGTCCCTCCACCAGCCCATGGTCCTTCCTACCGTCTGGGCATACGGACCGAATCTTGGGAGACGCTCACCAGTTACTTGCTATGGGCTCTTTCCCCGGTGCGTTTCTTCACTCCCTACAAAGTCTGTGTCTTTAGCCCATCTCAATGTCACTTCTCCCCAAATGGGGCGTGAAACACCACAGCACAAGCGACTCAACTCGACTAAATAGTCTGGTTGGTTCGGTTTGGTTCCCTTTCATGTGCGTGTCCGACACGCTCTTGGCCGGTTTTTCCCGAAACCATTAGTGTTATACTCTTTAAACTTGGTCCCCGGGGGACAACTGGGAATGGGGACGGCTGCTGCAACGCTGTTGAAACGTACAGCAAAAATTACAATACAATGTATTTAATAATAAATGTTGCTTTATTTTTTTACTACGATTTAATTGATTATACCTACGCACTAATTACTTTATTTTTACCACTTTCATATTTACGGAGCCTAATCATAATAGGGCATCGGCCCACACACTCACAATCTCGTATTCGTTTAGCTCATAAAACGCCCACTTTGACATTTTGTTAGGCACATCTCGTAATAAAAAAAAATGATAATAGATTGACTAGAGAGTGGAGGAGACTGGAGTCTATATTAGGCTGGGAGTTTCTTAGAAATATAGAGGGCGCCGTGAAAGCGTGCTGGGCCCATAACCTCTTAGAAATTTAGAGGACGCAGTGGAGTAATTAATTTAGGAATAACCGCCGTCTTGAATGTAAATATTTATGTACATAGCGTAAAGTTAACCGAACAGAGACTAGAAAACAAACAAAATCATATTTTAATACTTAGTATAAAATAATGGCCAGTCTCTAATCTGATTAATACTAAGCACATTATTATTATTATTTACCTACAGAGTTTGTATTACAGAGCGCCAGGTACCTCCCCTTTCAGTAAGGTCAGCAGGCACGAGAATTGATTTAAATGATGATACAAAAGAGAGTACTATGTAGGATTCTAGATCAGTGAAGACAGTACGTAGTCTTCAAGTTTATTACTATCTTAGAAACATGAAACTGTTAAAAGTACGATAATATTAAGAATCAGCCTTTGAATTAGTACTTGCTAAATTATGGACGAGTATAAGTATGTAAATGTCAAATGCCGCAATAACAAGAAAATACTAAAAACAAAAGAATGTATTAACCACATACGGACGGGCCCATGCAATTTTTATAGCCTATTTCCTCACATAATACTATTAAGTTGTATTTTTAGTCAGTAAAATTGTAATAAAATACATTTGAGGGGGCTCCCTAAAAAAAGGTTTTTTTTTCTTTCTTCATTCTCATTCTCAATGACACAGGTGTTTTCAACAGTTTTTCAATAGCAGGTTTTTGTAACCCTCAACAAATCATCACCCTGGACATTGGACCTCTGCCTAACCCACCCGCTCTCGTCTCCCGGAATTGAAGAAGAAGCTATTTGCCCTGGTGACGCTGCTGCCCGTCACCGGGCTGTTAATTTGCTACGTTGAGATTTTGGATGGTTATACCGCCATCAGTCGGTCGCCAGAGCCTAGTTCGCTATTTGGCAGGATGCACTGCGTGCATGTGAGATTGGCTTTTGGGGCGGAATGGTATTCGTTCACCCCCTTACACCCGCTGTTGCATAACAATGTTTAATAACATAACCAAATGTCTATCCACCCACCTGCTAAGTTCGAAAACTCGTCAAACTCATTGCGACGAAAGTATAACTAGGAGCATATAACTATCTACACAATAAGGGTAATAAAGGGTTGGAATGCTAATGATTCTACTGAAAAGCGCCCTTGTCAATGACTGCATGAAAATAAAAGGCAATGGAATATTATAAAAGAAAAAATAAAAAACATTAATTTAAACCTGTGTTATCTTTGTACCTATATATTATTTTCAACAAGAGATTTTTTGGTGTCATTTTGGTGGGATTCGTAAAATCTAACATAGTTTTAGACTATGAACTAATTTTAGATTATCAAAAACAATGTTTGATTTCAAAAAAACCCCAAAGGACACCAAAAAGTCTCTTGTTGAAATTCAGCATAATAAGATATAATATATGAATACCTAAATGACCTATATATACCTACCCAACCTACACTACGTACGTATGTAGATAGATAATAGTGGTATGTAATATTTTAACTAGATGGCGCTGAACAATTTCGCGACTGATCTCTCTATTACCGATATATTATAAGTTACTCTGTGGCATGATTGTTCGACTTTGTACCTCAAACAATTTTTAGATTTCCATACAGTTTACACGAAAACACACTTGGCTGTTTTTTACACCTTCGTTTCGGAATAAAGAATAAACTAGCTTCTACTTTATATATTTTTGTTGAGACAACGTTAGCTTATAACACAAAAAATATTTTTCTTTATGAACTTCATCCGTAAGTGCGAATAGAAAAAGGTTTTCCTTGACCATTTCGGTAAGGCGTAGGCAATTAATATAATGAAATAGACGCACCCAATGTGTGTCTTCCGAACATTGTCACGACAAATATTTCGGAAACCGACACGACCAATATCTGCTAGAACGTAGCAAGGTATTTTTAGATTACAGAGACATCTAGGTAGGTGAGGATAGTAACCAAAAGACACAAACACTAATGAAACACTTCTCCCCTCTTTTAAGTTAATATTATGTAGGTCCTTTCCTAAAAGTTGACTGTTTTGCATGGAGATTTTCTGAAAAGAATTTTTATTCCGTTTCTTATATGAGATTGGTCCGATAAAATGCCCACATTTAAAGAATGAAATTAAGTAATATCTAAAATAACGAGATAGGTAGAGAGAGATTGTGCCTTTAAAATGTAAATGCATGAACCGGATAAAAAAGGAAATCAATTAGGTTTTAGAAATACTTAGTTAATGAGAGAGTAGTCTTTGCTCGAATCTGTTCAAAACAGGAGAGAAAATAAATAATAGGACAACTAGTGCAACACGACATACCCATTAAAACAATAATGGGAAGATGGCTTGCTTGCTCAAGTACTGTAGACAGTACTACTTCATGGTTCAACTATTCTTTGAACCCTTATAAGGGCACATAATGACAGACAGTTACTGTTGTGTCATTTATGGTAATGATGAACTATTGTGTTGAGGTGCTAAAGATTTTAGTGCGAATTCAGCAAATATGGCCAGAAAATGGGTTTTTCTTAATGAGTAATTAATCCGTGAGAGAGCAACGCTTTGCCTTAAATGGCCCAGTTCGATCAGAGTGATAGTGTTTGATGTCAATGTGATGACCGTAAAAAATACAAACATAGAAAAACATTAAAAATTGATAAAAAAATAAACCACGCAAAAGGAAAATGATCCTGGCAACAAATATTTACAATGTTAATAGTTTTTCTGAAGGTGAATTTATTGTTAATACTAATAACATACTTATCGCTAAGAGATAAACTTCGGTTCCAAAATAAATTGCCAAAGAGTAAAGAAGTGCTACGTAAAATAATAATAAATACCTAACGTCTATGTTAATTAGTATTGTTCTGAAAAACAATGACAAACTTTTTATATACATTAATTCTCAAGGGTAAGAATAAAACAACATGAAGAATTTGCAAATTTTGGATAATTTCTGGAACTTGTAACCATGATTTAATAGGGTATTTTACGACTTTTTTTTTATTTATTTATTGTAAAGCTTTTTAAGTATGAATCACAGCTCCCTTTTTATTTTTTATCCATCATCATTAGTTCCGAAGATATAGAGTTGCAAAGTTGCCAATCAGAAAAGGAGAGCGATACGCTATTAATGACGTCACTAAGCTAGTGCTTCCTACAAGCGCAGTACAAAATTTTGTTTAAGAAAGAGACAGGTATATCAAAGTTTGTTGCTCTATAACTTTCTTGTATCCAACTTTTTATAAATATTTCTTCAATAATCGTACACTTATACAGTAAATTATAGAGTCTAGGTATCGGATGTCGATATTTTAACGACGGTAAAATACCCTATTGGTCCGGTTCCCCTGTTAAAGGATTACAGACGGCAGTCACTATTTCTCTGAGTCGTGGTCTAAGCGTACAGCGCCTGCAATAGAATGTAAACACTTTAACTCTTATGCCAGGACTATAAGGTTCATATTTGAATGAGGTTGTATACTTACTAGTGCACGTGACTGTACAACTGGGGCCCGAAGCGACTGTATTGAATGCAACCAAGAATTACACGCTCAGATGAGTGAGATCTATGACGCGTATGTGCCTTGAATACGGAACCTTGTGTTTACCAGTAAACTACGACTTTCAGATCCCAATTGAATCCAATTACAAGTAATTACGGTTTCAAGAAATTCGTGAGCCAGAAGAACAAAATCTCGAAAGCCTTTGCTACATTAGCGCGTAGCACGCCTCAGAGGAAACCGCATTTGGGGAAAATAGATGTCATTAAAAGGTAAAGTCATCATCATTTCAGCCAATAGACGTCCACTGCTGGACATAGGCCTCCCCCAAAGTTCTCCACACAGATCGGTCCTGTGCCACCCGCATCCAATGGACTCCCGCGACCTTTACCAGATCGTCGGTCCACCTGGTGGGAGGCCTGCCTCGGCTGCGGCCTCCTGCGCGTGGCCTCCACTCAAGGACCTTTCCACCCCAACGGCCGTCTGTTCTCCTCGCAATGTGCCCTGCCCATTGCCACTTCAGCCACGCAATGGAGAGGGCTATGCTCGGAATCTCCTTGCGTGATCGTGTCAGAAATGATGAGATCCGCAGGAGATCGAAGGTCACGGACATAGCCCAAAGAATTGCGTAAAGTCATCGTAAAACTACAAATAAGCGGCCTAGTGCAAGTTGAGCTCGCCCATGAGAGGCTCCGTTGCAGCAAGTAGCATTTTATTTTCATTTGAAAACTCACTTGACACACAATAGCATTGTTAAAAACGATACATACGAGTACAATCCAACGATTCCAATATTGTATCACTTTGCGATACTTTATTGCGTAAAAGAGAGGAATTAAATAACCAATTGTGTGTGGTAATGCAAAAAAAAGTCGCGTCTTTGTGTGTTCCGAGGACGGAGTCAGGTCAATTTATGACATGTTGTGTTGTGAGATGTCATCATCATTTCAGCAGTATCTGGGCGGCCGCTCCTAGGGAAGGATGCATGTTAGTACCGTCTAAGTCCGATGGACTCATTGACCAAAGTAGGGTGTGATCCTCTGGCATTTTGGGGATGGTGCGCCAGGTTGGGTTAACAGCCCTTTCACGGAAAAAGCTTGTTGTTACAAAAAAGTAAGAAAACTAAAACCCAACTACGACAAAAACGACGCTGAAAAGTATAAAACAAGCCTTGGTTGTCAATTTACAATAATTCGTACATAAAGGCGTAGTCACACGTTGTCAAAGTGCTACGGTAGGTAGGTGTAGGTGTCAAAGTGCTAGTAATATATATATATATATATATATATATATATATATATTTATTCAAAATGTACAATTCAAGCGCTTTCAAATGATACCAACACGGCATATTTATCATAACTTATTTTTTTACTCTGTATGTTTTGTCCGCTAGAGGGCGCCACATTAGATTTTGTCAAATTTCATATAGCCTATAACCAGCGGACAGTTAAGACGCTTATGATGATATGCCATTTGTCGAATTCTGATAAGTAGTTTAGAAGTTACGTGGAAACAGATGAACATACATACATACATACATAGCCTGTCAAATCATAACCCTCCTTTTGCTTTGCCGTAGTCGGGTAAAAACCGGTACAATTGATCGCCCTACCTGATAGAAAATGATAACTACCGCCCATGGCTTTATTTTGTACTTAATATAAGAGGATTGACCGATGCGTAGCCATAACTTGATAAGATAATAAAAATAGGTTATATAAAATTATTCAGATGATATGGGAAATAAGTTCGTTAGATTTTACTTATACAACAGTTGATGAGTAGATTTTATTATCTTGAAAAATATTAGTAGTTACCAATATTTTTTCAGTCCCCGCGATTTATTTCTTGCACGAAATAAAAAAACAAGTGTGGATTATGCTTTGCAGCATTTTCTACCAGTTACCATTGAGTTAAAAAAATAGGGATTCCTTTCACATAAAAATCAGTTTTCCTTTCTTTCGTTCGTTCGTTCGAAAAATCTTTCGTTTTGTTGAGTAACTGTGACGTTGACTGACTTCGATATTGACTATCTACTTTTCACAAAATAATACTAGACATTGGCGAAACTATCCACAGAGAGGAGGGTAGAGTCATATTTAAGAATATATCAATGTCAGCTAAATCCAAGTCTGTGTCTAATTATTTTGTGACAGACGGCTAGTTCACTAATAGACGGTTATTGTTGAAGTCATAAATAATTACGCCGTTTAATGAACTGAGGACGAGGGCTGACAAAGGACTTCAACGAAGGAAGGGCAGTAAAGTTCAGACACAAATTATATTATGTACGGACAGCCGCACATCAGGTTACTACAATCTGTCAAATTTTCTCAGTTGATAATGAACCAAACACGTTTGACATAAAGGTGAGGTTCGATTGAAGAAATTTGACAGATTGTAGTAACCTGATGTGCAGCTGTCTGTAGATTGTACAGCCGCAACGGGTAAGGGAAGAATAACCCCGAATTTTTGGACCAGTCACTATAACCTAACCTAACCGATATTTTTGTGATGATTTTACGGACTAAGCTCTGCTTAATAAAAAATAATGGTGAACAAGGTGACAAGCAAAAAAAAAATTGAAATTCTTGGGCGAGTTTTCCTAAGCTACCGGTAGTGTCACACACTTTCCCACCGGATTGGACCTTCGGTATTCTCATTTATTCGGCAGAATATAGCGCAAACGCCCCTTTTCTGTGTTATTTCACTGGTTTCTTGCTCACTGTGCAAATGTCTCAAGCAGATTACTCACTACACCTAGCGACTTGAAAGCTTAAGCAGCTCTGTAACACAGCAGCTAATTGCACTTCAAAGCTTACTAGGTCATTCTCATGATATCTTTACCGTGATATCTCATGATATCGATTCTACAGAATCTTAAAATTTACAATAGAATAGAATAAATCTTTATTGTATTAACTGTGTATAAAAAGATATTATACCCTACCATACCGTTACCTACCATAGGAGGTATTTTCTGTAAATAATTTAACTTTCACATACAGGATGTACCTGTGAACATTTAGGTACTTATACTCTGATTCATAATCATGTAAAGTAAACTGACAGATGTCAATGTGTCCCCATACATTATCACTAAATTTGACACATGCAAAATGTCAAAATGCATAGAAACTTGTCATTTTTATCTGTCAATTTACTTTACATGATTATGAATCAGAGTATACATTCAGCGGTGTATTAGGCAGGGTCAGTACCAAAAGCCCCATCTGGCCAGTCTACAAAATACTGTGCTACCTTTAACATCGAAATAAGCAACTAATAACAGGATCTTCCATTCCCCAATCGAGATTTTATGAACCAATCCTAATAGAGCAATCACTGTGCGATCAATGGTACACACTTCAAAAGCTACAAAGAACAAAAAAGTTCGATTTCCTTTTACATTGTCATGCCTACATTTTTTTATTCATTGAAACGATACTAAGAAACTCGTATTTCCGCTCGAAAAAACATTTACACATTTGGGCGACTTTGCAAGCCATATCTTCATGTTTTCACCCCATATTTTGTTTCCAGAGTACGTGGCCTGTTAGCTCAAAATCATGACGAAACTTTTCGTTGTTGTATTTTGTAAGCCTCTTAGCACAAAATCTCTTAGGCTCGTTTCGACCATTTTTATCCGAGAATAAACTACAGACGTTGTATGGAGTGGATAGCGGTATACACCATAATTTTGACACACTTGGTCATTTTGTATGGGGAGTCGAAAAAAATATCGATTAATTTCGGAATGCTGTTGACCAAGTGTTGTTAGAGTGGTTGACAGAACACGTGGTTAAAGGGATGTAAATGTTCCCATATAGCTCCTGTATTGCGCATACACTTGTGCACTGTAAACAAAATGTCCCACGTCGATAGCTCATCGTTGAGATTAGCCACCATAGGCGAGGGTGCACTCATCAAGCACATTTTTGATGCATGGCAAAATAAGCAAGATGCTGTAGGTATATTTTGCGACCTTTCTAAAGCATTTGACTGCGTTAATCACCAAACATTATTAATGAAGCTACAGCATTACGGTCTCACAGACAGCTCTTTGAGCTTAATACGGTCATACCTAAGTGATAGAATTCAAAAAGTCAATGTTAATGGAATTGACTCTTCCGGTGCCCTCTTACACATGGGAGTGCCCAGGGCTCGATATTAGGGCCCTTACTGTTTATTATATATGTAAATGACCTTCCTTACCTTACTAAAGACTTGTGTGACATAGTATTATTTGCAGATGATACTTCTTTAATTTTTAAAACTAATAGACAGAAAGATAACTTTGACGATGTAAATAATGCTCTCACCCAAGTGCTAAATTGGTTCACTGTAAACAATTTTGCTTCTAAACGCTAAAAAAACTAAATGTGTTAAATTTACATTGCCCAACGTAAGACAGGTCAGCACTAGGATCAATATGAACAATGAAGATGTTGAAGTTATTAATTCTACCGTATTTCTGGGCATTAGGTTAGATTCAAAATTACAATGGGGCCCTCATATTGCAGCTCTGGCTGGAAGACTCAGTTCAGCTGCATATGCAGTCAGAAAAATAAGACAACTGACCGATATTGAAGCAGCAAGACTTGTATATTTTAGTTATTTCCATAGCGTATGTCTTATGGTCTACTCTTGTGGGGAACTGCGGCTGACATTCAAGCCATATTTGTGCTACAGAAGCGAGCCGTCAGAGCCATATACGGACTTAGACCACGAGACTCGCTTAGAGAATTTGTTCAAAGAAATCAACATCTTAACATTAGCATCACAGTATATTTTTGACTGTATAATGTATGTTTATAAAAATCTCAATTTATTACCAAAGAAATCTGATAAGCATAGCCTAAACACCAGAAATAAACACAAACTTGCTGTTCCAAATCTCAGACTTCATAAAATTGGTAATTCATTTGTCGGAATGAGCATTAAAATTTTTAACAAATTACCACAAACCCTTGTTGATTTACCCACACATAAATTTAAATCTAAGGTTAAATCTTATTTGATGGCAAATGCCTATTATACAATTGAAGAATACCTAAATGACAAGAATTTGTGGAAATGATAAGCTGTTCACCTACACAGTGTTATGTATTATGAAATTATATTTTATTTAATTCTTTAAAAAAATTTTTATGATAACAAATTTGAAAAGATTAAGTTCTACTGAGTTTCTTGCTGATTCTTCTCGGTAGAAATTGACCTTCCGAATCAGCAGTAGATTATAAAATTTGACATTCATAAATGTTCTGTAAAGGACTTAAATTGAATAAAGACATTTTGATTTGATTTGATTTGATTTGGTATTGCTGAGAGTATTTTCATCATCATCATCATCAGCCTGTCTCAGTCCACTGCTGGACATAGGCCTGCCCCAATGTTCACCATTTCACCCTGTCTTCGGCGAGACGCATCCAGTCTATACTTTTCGCAAATCGTCACTTCATCTAGCCGGAGGCCGTCCCACACTACGCTTCCCGAGTCGCGGTTCTCCAGTCAAGAACTTTTTACCCCAAACGGTTGTCAGTTCTTCGACAGATATGGCCAACCCATTGCCACATTAGCGTGCTGATTCATTAGGAGTATTTTGCAGAACTGAAATGGCTGACATTACCTAGCCTTTATTATATCAGCCCACATCCACCCACTGCTGAGTACAGTCCTCCTCTTTATCATGCTACTTCTACGGCCTCCTTAATACACCTCAATACGCTGTTAAATTATAGTCATTGTAATTTTGAAGCCCTATAATGGGTATCTATACTATTTATAAAGAGATAACTTCTATAGACAACGACAAGGCTTATAGGTAAACCGAAAACACGAAACGCTTGCGCGATGTAATTGGACACAGCTCCATCTATTGGTTCATTTCTGAATTACGGTCCCGAAGCGAAGTGAGGGCGGGCCACTATCTCAAATAAAGCCCTTTGAGAATGTTAGATCATCAAAATAAGTAGGTAAATTAAAAATCAGCTGTTGCTTACATTTTAGCCTGGTGAATATTTTTGTTTTGTTTGAACCAGCTGATTATAGGGTAGTTGACTAATATCGATGTAGTAAAAAATATTGATACTTTACCAAAATATTGGTAAATAAGAACCAATAGCCTAAATTTTCAGTTAAAAATATAACGTCTAGCTGGTTTTGTGAGCATTCAAAGTTTCAGGGCAAGTCCATTTTTAAAGTTTATATATTATAAAAATAATTATATCATTGAACTACCCACACATAAACACAAACTTTATTATAAAACTATGTACATAAACGAAACATTTGATATAGCTACCAAACAAAATTTGCTAGACGCGCATACAAGATACCAGCGCGTGACGTCACATGTGGTAGCCATTTGTATAGAGCGTTTTTGGGCCCGCGTAAAATATGTGCTCTTAAAGTTGTGATATCTCAGTAATTCAAATCAGAATCAAATAATTCTTTCAACAATGTTTCTTTAATAGAGGGGCCTTTTGATTACACACATAAAAAAAAATAGTCAAGTTACCCTATTGGTTTTGCTTATTTTTATCTAACATGTTATAGGGGCTATATTCGTGTTACCTATAAGAGTTTCGGAATTAAAACGACTAATATGAATAAGTAAGTAAATTCGTTTAGAATAATCTTGAACTCTTTAATAAAGCTGGTGACATTTATCCTCGTAATAGGAGGAACCCTAAAAAACCTGTTTTGAATTTTGCTCTTAAAACTAAATAAGTATAAAAAATGCTTAAATCATATGTTTAAAAAAATTTTATCAAAATACTTGAAAGTTTGAAATATGTAAGATCTTCTACTATAATTTGAAAATAAAATAATATATGCATGGTTAATATGGTTATTGAATTACAGTTGAAATATGTTTAGTTTAATTCATAGTTGAAACCTTCTCCAAAAGATTTACATGCCAAATCATCATCATCATCATCATTTCAGCCAATAGACGTCCACTGCTGGACATAGGCCTCCCCCAAAGTGCTCGCCACAGATCGGTCCTGTGCCACCCGCATCCAATGGACTCCCGCGACCTTTACCAGATCGTCGGTCCACCTGGTGGGAGGCCGGCCACGGCTGCGGCCTCCTGCGCGTGGCCTCCACTCAAGGACCTTTCCACCTTCCCGTTCGTCTGTTCTCCTCGCAATGTGCTCTGCCCATTACCACTTCAGCCACACAATTCTTTGGGCTATGTCCGTGACCTTAGATCTCCTGCGGATCTCATCATTTCTGACACGATCACGCAAGGAGATTCCGAGCATAGCCCTCTCCATTGCCCTCTGAGTGACTTTGGGCCTTCCTGACATGCCAAATAGGTGAAACTAATTACTAAGAATAATGTAAACACCGTTATATACCGTGTTTCGAGTAAATAAATTAAATTGAATAAGTTGGATTCGCATGGATTGGTGTGTTGTGGATCTAAAGAATAAAGATATCCATGAACTTGGCGAGTGATTAGCATTTTTATTATCCTTATTTTAGATTCAGTTAACTTTTTGTTTGTACTTTAACTGACCCTTAAGACACCCCAGGGGGTCAAACAACAGGTCAAAAGATACGGGTCTAAATGATCTTAAAGCGATAATACTAGATCTTTGAACCTTTCGGAATTTATATTCTTGTACGCTCCTATTAATGGATAGCTAAATAAAATATAATTGCTTTTAGAAACTTACTTTTCGCAAGTCGCAATTTGAGATGGATTTCAAAAATGGCTAGAATTAACGGTTTTCTTGGCATGTGACATTGACTCTGTATTATAATGAGCCTTTTGGTAGTATCAAAAGAACTAATCCCAATTTAAGAGAATAATATCTCTCTTTTTATATATGCATTGATGGTCTAAAGAATTCTTTCATTTTCATTCATCACAATGAAAGAAACAAAGCGATAATTTTCGATAGCGAGGATAGTATTTCAAACTCATGGTAAGCTACAGCACTTATGTGAATGAGTACCTAATAAGCTCCAGCAAAAAGGCAAAGTGACTGCAGAAACAATTGAACCTTGTTTTTACCCTCTACTTTCCTCTATTAATCACTGGATTGTTCATATCGCAAATAGAATTAACTTTATCTTGTATCGGCTTTTTGCCGCACGCGACTCCCTTGGAGGCAATACAGCTGGAAATTAATATTTTTTGCCGCTATAAAAAATAATTGAGCAGTTAGTATTGGCGTACGTGCTTAGAGCGGGCTGACACGAGCCAAGGATTGTGGAATAAGAGGACACAGACTAAATAAAGGGTTCCGTTTAAACTAGTAGATATGTAGGTGAATTATAAGTTCGATTTACGCGTACATAATATGCAGCCTTACTAACCAACAAAGATGCGATCAAAAAAAGAGTTCATGAGCACTTTTTTCGATCACTTTCGATAAAATAAGACATAGTTGCTTATATATTATATACTAGTATATATCGTTATTTAGTTTTATGTATTTTATATATGTATTTATCTTTATTATTAGTATTATTATAATTGTATTTAGGTATATGCATTTTTCTAATAGTTACAAGTATTTATATATATTAAATTATTATAAGTAGTACATAACCATTTCTTTAATTAATCTGTGGATTGCATTAAAACTTAAAGTCCTCCTTTTCGCCGCACCTTTGTACTTTCTGCTTGACCCAAAGGTTGGTAGAGAATGTCTCTTGGCATTAAGTTCGCCTATTGTACGAAGTTTTTGTGCAATAAAGTTTTAAATAAATAAATAACCTATTTAAGGTTAGTTTATTTCTAACTAAAATATTGGTTTAATGCGTAAGTGACAGCCCAGGGTAGGTATACAATACTTTAGAAAAAGAGAATTCGTTAAAATGTATTTATTGAGATTGCTGAATTTAAGAAAAAGATAATAATGAAAATACCTACCAACTTAACTACAAAAGCGAAAGAATATAATAATAATCTGACCGTTCTAGATTCAAACATTCAAATAATAGTCACGGCTAAGCCGTTAAACCAATTTTTCGACCGCTACACCAAGCTTATTTCTATCAGAAATCCTTCTAATCCCTAAATATGGGTATACTCGAACCTTTTCTTAAAATGAGATAGGTTTTAGGCCGCTATACATATAGTTTAAGTATGTAAATTTGGTACAAGATTAAGGTTTACCAAGCTTAAGTGACCAGGGTTTGATATGTCTCGATTGTTCTAAAGTTTTAACGAACAAAATTGGTTAAGCAAACACCTGAAAAGTAACAAAATTATTTTGGAAACACAGTACATTCATCATAAAATCGTGCTCACTACTGCAGTTAGATAAAATAATAGGTATTTTATTTTTTATCAAAGAGTTAATTGAATGATATCTGCGATCAATGGCGTATTAAAAACGTACTTCATACATGTCGCTCAAACAACAATAAAAATAAAAACACCATTGGGAAGTTGACTTCCCGCATTGTTAATTTTTTTTTAAAGTTCGTTGTCTTAATATAAGCTTTAGAGGACCTAGTATGGGACAAGATTGATTTACCTAGGTACTTCATCATTTTTAGTCAGCAACAAAACACTGAAAAAAGAATAAAACTTTTTAGTGTAAGAGTTGCCACTTGTGTTAGAGATATCGGAAAACATTGAAACAGCATCGAGATTGGAAGGTTTCCTTAGTTAATTAGAAAGCTTTGTTAAAAAAAGACGAAAATATTCGCTTGGTTACGAAAAAACTTGCAATAAAACGTTTTACTTATTAATTTATGGATCCTCACGATTTCAACCGTGAAATGAGCGCAGTAATTTTTGTTAAAAAATCGCTATGGGCGTTTTTGAAGTGTCTCTAAGTGAATTTATGGGACCTACCCTAGATTTTGATTACACAAAGGCTTTAGAAATATGTTGGAGTAAGGCCGATGTCTGATATGAGTAATTTTTGTCTAAAAGTAATCTTGTGTAAAGAAAATGCCACCGCCTACGTAGATCCCCAAGAATAGCTCTACCACCTTACACGGTAGGTATGACCTTTCTTCTCACCTTTTATATTGCTTCCGCCCATAGACACCTACAATACCAGTAGAGTCACAACGGTAATGCGGATTGGTGATCACAAACCTGCGCTATGTTCGAAAAATTTGAAACATACTTTTGCTCGACCCGGGCATTGAATCGAACCTGGAACCCCCAGATCACGGACCACTAGACCAACGGGGTATCCTATGTAAAGATTTGACCATAAATTATATGAGACAGTGGAGTTTATCTATGTATCGTGGTAGATCTCATGACTTCCTCGCGAACCAAAACAGAACTCATTGATGTAAATATTGATTCTTGCTAGCTAAATATACAACTGGTAAATCGTGGAATTTTATGTTAACGCGGTAAACCTAAATATTTCTAATTTTATCACGCAATTTTCAACTTTAATTCTCTGGGATAAAGATGAGTCTTTTTGCAGATTAAACAAAAATTAGGAATTAGATATGAGGTCGATGATTATGGTGGAATAAAAAACAGATTTTATTCGCCGTATTTCTTTGGTGAGTTAGATGGAATATATTTTTAAAAGACGGACAAGAGGGAGTTGGATTTGAACACGAATAATAACAACCCGTAGATACTGAAGTCAGTTCGTTTACATACAAGAAATAGTTGTAGGAACTTACCTAATGTCAAAAAAAAACGCCTTCCCTTACAAATCGCCCCAGTCAGTCGATGAGTCTTGTCTAAGAGGGCGCGTTCTTTTTTAAGATTAGACCCTATGTTCATTTGGAAAAATATTTGTCATCACCAATTAATTGCCCTCGAAAAGTAGGTAAGTAAGTAAGAAAGTTAAAGAACACGGGTTGAAATAATAAACCATCGATAACAGTTCAAAATAGAGGTTTCCTTACGATTTTTTTTTTCAGCTATTGGTAAAAATGCACATCACTCATCAACTAGAGTAAATACGAACCTGAAAATTCAGTATTCCTCAAAATTCATATGAGATTCCAGCAATGAATTACAAAAAAGTCTCTCTAATGTTAATGCAAAGTCAACATTGCGGTAAATGAGCGGTATGAGAGTGGAAAATCAACATTTAGGTATGAATGTTAAACGGGAAGCAAAGAAAACAAACCCGAAGTATAATCTCGCACAGTCGGAATGGCGTGACGTCTCACTGGCGCCAATTTTTTCGGTGTTACATCGACAAATACTTAGTTTATTATTTAACATGGGTATAATTTTTTGGTACTTAATACCATACTTTTCAGCATGGAAAAATGATCCTAAAAGCTTTGCCGTTAACTGGTAGTTTTACCACGTTTTACAGATAGAATAGATATTTTAAATTTAGAAATATGCTGTTGAGGTCAAAAACCAAATCGCACTCTTAATAAGATAACGACCTAACTCAAAATTTCGGAAAAATGAGTTTTGGTGAAAAATCTACCTTATAGACCAAGGGTCACAGCATACTTCTTTAAAAATCAACTTTATTCTGTAAATAATAACGTATAAAATACATGTGTCACTATCTTTCCCGCCCCGTTCACTTCGTTCGTTCATCGAATATCGACCAATTCCGTTTTGGGGCGGCGGTTGCGCGCGAGGTTTGTGTCAAACGCCGGCAGATTTGGAGATGCGTCAGTGTTTTACTAAACAAATCGGTAAGTTTGTTAAATATTTATCATTATAATATTGACTGGTTTTGGAATAGGTCTTTGTTTCAGTAACTTTCTCTCAGTTGATATAGGCTCAACTTGAATTGAGTCTTTATTTTATTAAAATGTACTGTAGGATCAATGACAAATTATTACTTAGGTCTGTGTTTTTATTTGAAATCGTTCACGAAATATAACTCAAATCGAATTTGGTCTCTGTTTTGTTAAAAAAATACGAAAATGTTTTGTAATGTTTGATTTTAGGTCTTTTTTTTCATAAAAAAAACTGAATAAATCGAAGTTACAATTAAAAATAGGTCTTCGTTGTAGTAAATATGAGGTTGGAATTTTTAATTTAAGTCACTGTGTTGTTTAAGTTTATTCTTTCGTATCTCAGCTTTTCGCTGGAATTTTAAATTTACGCTAATACTATCGTACGGATTTCAAGAACACGGCCCCTGAAATCGCGCGGTTTCATGTCAAGATCTGAACGCGTAGGTATACCTCGCCCGCGTCCGTTCGTATAAAGTTGGAATAATTTTAGATTATTAATATAACCATGCAAAAGTGCCCATTTACGTTGATTTGCTTACTGTGCGTATCACCGCATACGCGTGATGAGTGTGATAATTTGTGTCACCACCAATTACGCACCTGCATACAACTACTGTGTACACACAATAGTTGTATGCAGGTGCGTAATTGGTGGTGTTATTATTGAAAATATGGTGGCAAAATAACACCCATGCCTGTATTCCTTAAATTAAATAGTCAAGTCCTATTATTTACGTTTTAAACTATCTATTATTTAAACTGACAACTCTATAATGCTAATTATAAACTTAGTAATTTAATTTAACTAACATTTACTAATACTTAATTACATTTTTTTCCTTTTTTCAGATAACAGACATAATGGAGAACCAGCAAATAAAATCAATATTCTAAAATATAAAATATAAATAGGTAATAAAGCTGTTACTGTAAAAGCTCGAAGTACGGTAAATCATAAGATTTATTTGTAAGTCTTAGGATTTACCGACATGAGTTGGTCAATGTAAGTACACAAATCAAAAGTGTCTAGGGATCAAGTACGTTAAAGAGTATTGCTGCTATTATGGTTAATTTTACTAACTTTTTTGTATCTCTAATAATGCTGTTTAGTGACTTTTAACATTAAAATAAGAAACATTGTTTAAAATTCGTTAATAAGAAGAAAATCGATTGTCAATGTGAATTTGTATAAAACAGTACTAGCGGTTTGACAATATCATTACAATATCTGCATCAGAACCGATACAGTTTACATTATTATGGAAACACGACATCATTTAACCCGAGAAGAGATGATGCGAGCCGTCGGAATGTTGGAAGCTGGTTCCAGGCAACGTGCTGTGGCTTTCGCTTTTAACACTACATTGAGCGTCATAAGTCGCCTCTGGAGGCGCTATTGCATGACGGGCAGCGTGGTCGGGCGACATGAAGGGCGGTCTCGCATCACGACTCGGAGATAGGACCGGTATATCCAAAATACTGCTGAACGTTTTCGTATCATGACCGCCATGATGTTGTTTACGAGGCGCCACAGCTCCTCAGGTTTGCTAATAAGCGATCAAACAATCCTAAATCGTTTACGAGAACTGGATCTGCGATTCCGAAGACCGCTGAGAGGTCCATCTATTGCACCCTGCAATCGCAGGACCCGTTTACGATACGCTCGCGAACACACAAACTGGGAGGAAGAAGACTGGCGCTATGTGTGCTTTTCTGATGAGTCCCGCTTCGGTATGAGACCGGATAAAAGACGTTCTCGAGTTTGGAGACCATTTGGACGTAAAGAACGTTTGAGATATTGTCAGGAAGTTCATCCATATAAAGTGGGAGAACAATAACGATATGGGCCGGTATTTGGCTCGGCGGAAGAACCGATCTCATTTGGATCAGGGGTAACCTCAATGCTCAAGTTTACGCAAAAAGGATTGTATCAAATGTAATCAACCCTTGGCGAGGCCACTTGGGTGATTCTTTTCAACTAATGCATGACAACGCAAGTGCGGTGTGTGGAAGTCCACACACGGCTAGAGTCGTAACACGCATTCTTGCCAAAGCTCGTATCAACGTTTCTGCCGTGGCCTGCACAATAACCAGACCTCAACCCAATTGGGCACGCAAGTATGCATACCGTACATACTCCACAACATCATTTTATTTTATTTTAGAGGTATATTTAAAAAAAGGTTTTTTTTACAACTGATTGGGATACTGCCATAGGTGAAAAATTACATTCCGATATGGCAATAAGAGACGCGACGCTACTAGGAGACTCTGAGATTGTATCTAAATCTTGCCTACTTCTGGTTGAGCCTCATGCTGATCAGGTGCAGAGGTAGACAGTGATAGCGCATGGTCTGGTGAATTAAAATCTTTATACGAAGATGGAATAACAGTAACTTCTGGGCTATTGAGTATAACCGGGTTATAATAATTTATTAAAGATATTGAAGAAAAATAATTACAGATAAAAAGTAGTTACCATTTAAATATAACCTTAGTTCTCCTTTTTGCAGCACCTTCTTTTCTGACCCAAAGGTTGACTAGTAGAGAATGCCTCTTGGCATTAAGTTCGCCCATTGTTTACTTACTTTCTTTTTGGTACAGTTAATATCGCAAAATATCTTTATTTTATTTTGTTTGGTTTGCTACCTGTTTATTAGCTCATTATCCTATAGTATCGATACCTAAAATAATGTCCCGGTTCTTAATCGAATATGACACTTTCAATATTTTTCTGTTTTAATCACTAAGACTAGTACAAATATGCCTACCTTCTGGTGCAATTAAGGCGATATTAGAATAATTATTAATAAGTTAGGACAATTAGCAGCGCACTTGTGACAACCGCTGGTGTTGCATCGCTACCATCAGGTGGATCCATCGGCTCGTATGCCACCTATATCATAAAAAAATATTGTTGTTGCACGTAGTGCGTCTTTATAAAGATTTATTTTAGATTTTAATACATTTTAGAGCTGCATTTAAGAAATAAATACTTAGTTCAGACTCTTCTATACTAATATAATAAAGCTGAAGAGTTTGTTTGTTTGTTTGTTTGTTTGGTTTGTTGTTTGTTTGTTTTGTTTGTTTGTTTGTTTTGAACGCGCTAATCTCCGAAACTACTGGTGCGATTTGAATAATTCTTTTTTTGTTGGATAGTCCATTTATCGAGGAAGGCTATAGGCTATCAACATATAATATTAAGGGGGTTGTAAGGGGTTAAAAGGGGGTAAAAAGTTACTTTTCCACGCGGACGAAGTCGCGGGCGGCCCGCTAGTAAAAGATACAACTTATTGAGAGTAAATTTAACATAATAACTATTAGTTGAATCAACACCTATGCTAATTTGTACTTTCCTTTTTTACGTGAAAGTTTTCTAATAAACATTTTAAACAAAAACTGTTGTTTTTCTAATTAAGTTAAAAGTACCTACACTTATTTCCGAATTGAGTCTTATATTTGTATTAAAAACTTAATAAAACAGTGACCTAAGTAAAAGATGGTCAGAATATTTTGTCAATGGTTTCAGTAAAATATTGACCCATTTTTAATTTCGTCATAAATTTACTGGGTGGATTTCATAAAACAATGACGCATCTCGAAATATATTTTTCAAAAATGTTTTTTTTATTATTATGTATATAAATTCATTAATTTTTTTGTTAAATCTAAAAGAATATATTCACAGGCTTAAAACTGTAATTTTACTTTCTTTCTTACTCATCTTAGTTCAAAATTTTTCTAGCAATTTAATGTTTAGCTCTAAAAACACAAATCGTTTTTTTGCCATTTACCAAAACTTAGCAATTTTGAATTGAGTCATTATCTTATTAAGAGTGCGAAATGTACAGCCACACATCAGGTTACCACAACCTGTCACATTTCCTCAGTTAATATTCAACTTAATGTGTATGACAGTAGATGAGAGTCGATGGAAGAAATTTGTCAGTTCTGTATTCTTTGAAGTGTGGCTGTACGAAGGTACTATTTGATTCTCGACCCCAATCAATAGTAGTTTATTGATTTTTTTTTGTGCAGTATAAATTTATACTACATACTTACTTGTAGGTACTTCATTTTTTCATAGTAATCGTAATGGTCCCAACGCACACGGGCTCCAACGCAAAAGTTTTGGATTTGTCCCTATGACATGTTGAATAAAAAAATATCGACAAACATAATGAAACGAACCTATACTCAAAGTTGCGTATTAATTTTATTTCGAGAACATTTTAGATATGTATTTGTTTACGAGTCTCGTCCAGTTTTAAATTACCTACTAGTTTAAACTGATTTATTGCTTCGATGATGTAAACATATAACGTGTACCTTTGTACTTGGATATTTTTTTGGCGTTTACCGCATTACTAAGTAGCGCTTCTTATTGATTCAATGTCAGTTGTCCTTTTATTGACTCGTTTGACTAACCGTCAATCAAATAAGCTACCAGACCAGTCGATCAACTTCAGCGATCGGGCGACTGCGCTGGTAAATAATTAAATCGATATTCGGCTACGGCGGCCAATCTTAATAATCAGCCATGTACGCAGGATATATTATAGTGAACAAATGTGTGCGCAAACACAGGTGCACTCTCTACTCCCTTACCCTCTTAAGCAATGGGATCGTTCAGAACTTGTTTCGAGTTTTATCAGGCCGATCATTTTCATAAAAAACAATTATTTTTATGTGACAGCTAGCAGACGAGTAGACCGATCACCTGATGGTAGGCGATTGCCACCACCATAGCAGCTACAACACCAATAGAGTCAGCAAGTACTGCTGCCAACCATTAACCCCCCATTCTCCCCGATAGGGCCTACAGTACCCTCACTCACTTGACAAAACACAACGCAGGCCGCTGCTTTACGCGACTCTTCTGTGAGGCCGTAGTATCCAAGCCGGTGGGACCGGCCGTTTAGATATCTACCATACAGAATCCAGCAGTGGGATCTTTAGACTACTAATAAGGACATTAAACTGATCTACATTTGGATATCTCCAATCTTTTAGCGCTATATCAATCACAGATAAAATCGATCTCAAATTTTGCCGATGGACAATCGTGAAAAGTAATCGTTTTGTGGCGTTTGAGAAATCGAGGCTCATTGGTGGACCGAATAGCTAGGCATAATCACCTTAATCAGTATGATTGATGTATGGACAATTGAGTCTAATTTTCTAGAACATCTTTTGATACAAATGGTACGTGATGGAGCCTAATATAGGGCTAAAAATGATTTATCAATTTACTATGAAGGAAAGGGCGACGCTTTTGTTCGTGATATGATAAGAACATATGGGAGGGGGTTTCATGAAGGACTAATGTCGTTGGCGTCTTTACAAAGCTTATTTAAAATTATAGGTAAGTAAGCATACCTTCTACACGCTTACTTTTGAATTAGTTTAAGGATAGTTCATATACTTAAAACAGAAATGTTAGGATCACTTTAGTAAATTATGTTTATTGGAGCCAAATGTCCATATTGTACAAGAACTATTTTTAAACTATCAGTGCTAATTAAAAATAAGGGTGTATATATACCGAACTAAGCAGGTCAATTTAGAAAGAGAAACCACTTAGGATAAAAACGGCAATTTTTAATACAGAACTTTAAAATACAATAAAGGTCATAGAACAGGTGTTTAGAATTATTGTTAGAAGACATGGTTCAAGGGATGTAAATGTTTACAGATACATCCTGTATTCAAACGAACCATTCGATTGACGAATCAAACGCAAAACTAGTCTGCAAAGACAAATCGAAATCGATTTATGTACTGGTCCTCAAGGAACTAGAGGTTGGTTGGAGGAGGAAGTTGGTTATTACGTATTGTCCTCGGTACAAGAGATGTATTTGACCTATCGGACTTGGGACTTCGAGATGCAAAGAGGGTTTTATTCTTAGACCAGAGAGCAGCATTCCCACAGATCTACATATTAAATAGGTATGTTGAAATGTTTTCCAGTTTGAATCGAGAAAATCAACGAATAGAATTCGATCTTTGGAATCGAAAGCAGGGTTGGAAAAAAAGTGTGTATTTTTTTCTTCTTTTTCTTCATATTCGTACACTCTTGCCAGAGTAATCGTAATCATCACGGATTCACGATGAGTGGTCATGGAATTGACGCTCCGCGTTCCAGACTACAGCTTTAGGGGTTCACTCGTAAACAGAACACTTAGTTGGTACCTCATCTGATCTGGTTTGTCCATTTTCATTGTCGTTTCATCTACCACGTTTTTAAATAAGACCTACTTTTATTCAATAATGTTAGGAATTGAGAACGCAACCTTAATGTTATTTAGTTGGTTAACTTGCAATTTTGTGCGACTGTCATGTGGCAAAACCTTTTCTTTGCATAATATAAACATTGACATTTTGTCATGCCAAGTCGAATAAACGATTACGCCTGCTTCTTTGTCAAGTTTAAATGCGTAAATTCTACTTAAATCCCTTAAAAACATCAAATACGGAATCCTCGGAGACCGAACGCGACTGGGACTTGACCGGTTTCTCTAATCTTTCAATTTCATCACGGATGTTTATTTTTTCGATACAGAATGATTACCAACATTACCTACATACCATTATTACCACCGCGTGAGAATAGGCCTCTGCTACAGCCCTTATGGTCATGTTATGGTACCTGTACGTTTATAGAATAGGTACATAATTAGCTAAATTTGTAGGTAGTGTAAGTACTTACCTAATACAAATCTCATTTCTAATCTACCAATTTCATCAGTTGTTTTTTTTTGCCATTACCTCTAGGTCAACGTTAATTGTATATTGATAGACAGGTCTAATGGCGCATTTGGTAGTGACCCCACCTCATAAGCCAAAGGTCGTGAGTTCGATCCCCATGGACAAATTCCTGTGATGAACATTTATTTTCGTGTAGTGTCTGGGTGTAATATATTATGTATTTATTAATTAAGTATTACATATTGTAATATAAATGTTCCTTAGGCTTGTCAGGCAACAGCGCCTGACATTTGAAAACAAGTGCTTAAGCTTCTTAGTACGGAGTTAGATCAATGTATAAGGTGTGATAACTTGGCACCGCCACCAAAATGCAAATTATAAACTGTTCGCCGAAATCAACATCCCATTGGGATTATTTACAAATGAAGTCCTCAAAATATATTAAGTCTTTCTTGATTTCGACAAAAACAAACAACCGGATTAGAGTTATAAAATAAGCATACTTAGTTTACCAATTATATTGCTATTTACGATACTTTTACAAGCTTACAAAACGTGAATTTGTTTTTTTTTGTGAAGACACCATCATATTTTTTTTGCTTAAAATATAAATCATAAATATTTTCATCATTGCAAAGGCTTATTTACCAAACTTAGTCGTTTTGTGTCAACAGCGTATCCCAATGCTTTTGAAAAAATATTACCTATTTTCGACAACTACAAATAGGTGGCAGCTATTGGTGATCCGTCAGCTTGTCCACAAACTATCATATACAAAAATAAACCAATCACCGTAAATAGTGATAAATTTTATACAATGGTGCTGCCTAGTCAGTAGACAGCTACTTGGTTTGTATGCGAGCTAATTTCTAGCTAGCTTTTGCGTTACTCATAAGTGACGTCAGCGCAGCTATTCAGCTCGCTGACTCGTAAGTCGTATGTAAGCTCCCACTTTTTTTTCTTGTCCTAGGGGAAATGTTTACGAATAGCTATCCACAGGGGGGGTGGATGGGTTATGTCGGATTTTCCCTGCATGATGGCGGGGGTTTACCAACGAAAATCTCTGAGCATCATTCTCATCGTCCTTAAGTAAGATGGGATCACGATGACGGGTACGTAACCTCTCCCCGAATG
This sequence comes from Cnaphalocrocis medinalis, assembly GCA_014851415.1. Lineage (NCBI taxonomy): Eukaryota > Metazoa > Arthropoda > Insecta > Lepidoptera > Crambidae > Cnaphalocrocis > Cnaphalocrocis medinalis. Next base: position 3,645,967 of record CM026289.1, on the reverse strand, counting down.
AAGACAATCTAGTCGGCTGACAAGACCGGGTGCTCCCCCCGGATACGTAAGCTTGCTCTATATCAACCAGCCTTTAGAGGTGAAGTACACACTACACTTTTCCGATTTGGCGATTTTTTGACTTAAAAAAAATAATGCTGTTTATAAAAGTGGTCCCTTCAAAGGAATACCGCAACAAAGTTCAGTCAATAAAACTTGTTTCTACTCATAGACAGCGTTGAAAATGACAAACTGAGGTTTCGACTTAAGTGGAGTGCTTGGCCGAGCTCCCGACTTTAATGAAAAGTTTTTTAGCGAAAACTTTTAGTTCCCCGAAAATGTAAACATAGGCATTTTGTCTTTTGACTTTTTTTCTGGTTGGTGCTATTGTTACTTTAAGTTTTTTTTTTCATAGAACCATCTACAAGACTTTTGTGATAGTTTCACAGAGGTAATAAATTCACTTGCCTTGGTGGCGCAGTGAGTAGTGGGTCTTTAGTTAGATGAGTAGACGGTTTTAAAGCGACAGCACCGCTTGGGGTCTCGTGTTCGAACCCCGGGCCAAAAATTTGTATCTGAGTTTACGTTAATCTGCTGGTCCTGCGCCTGATCTTTCTTCGGTCGTGTCACTCTGGTGTACCAATCGAAATGTGAGGGTAAATGAATATAGAGTGCACCTGTGTCTACGAACACACTTGTGCACTATAAATGTCCTGCGTCGATGGCTGATCGTTGAGATTGGCTGCCATATCATATTCATTATCATATCGGTAAGGACATTATTATAACTACGGAAACAATAGCAGAATGGAATTTTCGAAATAATCTTTTTATCAAGTATTTTTATGTAGTGGAACTCTTTATTTATATTTTATTTATTTATTTCATTTATTCTTTACGATTCCTTTAAAGTGGTCATAACTAGGTTAAAATTTGCTACTTTTTGCTACTAGCAATCTTTAAATTACCTGTAGTCTCAAATTGCCCTATAGTATGGTTATCACCACAAAAAAAAAACATTTTTTATAGAATCTAGTTTGCAAATTGATGGATGCGTTGTAAATTACGTTCTTATAGGTTTACAATCTTGATTATTATGCTGCTGTTTTCCTTAAAAAATGACAGGTTTTAATGTTTTTATTACATGTCGCTTAGGTATTTGTTGACCTCGATGGCACGTTGGCTATAGTGGTTTGCTCAGCGTGGAATGTTCCGGGTTCAATAGATTCTCAAAATGTACGCGTAGGTACTATGCCTGTTCTTATCTAGAGGGTGTATCTGTGAACATTTACATCCCTTTGGTCACGAGTTCTATCAACTGATGCCCATTCGCTTTGTCTTTTTTCGAAATTTGCATCAAAAAGTTTCATCCATACTAATATTATAAATGCGAAAGTAACTCTGTCTGTCTGTCTGTCTGTCTGTCTGTCTGTCTGCGTCTGTCTGTTACTCTTTCACGCCAAAACTACTAACGGATTTAAATGAAATTTGGTATACAGATGGTATAGACCTGAGAAAGGACATAGGCTACTTTATATTGCGAAAAAGGGGTTGTAAGGGTTGAAAGGGGGTAAAAAGTTTTCCACGCGGACGGAGTCGCGGGCGGCCGCTAGTCTTTTCATAAAAATCGGTCGTGTGATTTAATCGTTTTGTATGGAGACTCGAAAATTTTTTCGATGACTTTTGAAAAGTCTTTGAACAAAATTAAATGTTCAAAATAGTTGTTAGAACTCGTGGTTAAAGGGATGTAAATGTTCACATATGCACCCTATATAGGTAGGTACCTACTATTTAGAAAGAGGTAATTATAACACTTGCGCGGTGTAATTGACTCACATCACCATCTATTGATTTAGTGTGAAACTATTGTCCGTAGACGAAGCGAAATCGGGTCATTAGTTAGGAAGGAAATAAAAACGCTGTTTTTCATAGAATGAATCCATATGACTTGACAAAATAATGCGATTGAAGCTGTCATACGTGTAAGTTAAGTCCATCACGAGACAGGCCGTCAACACACACCCATGCATTAAACATTTTGACCAGTCATACAGCTAAGTGCAGGATCGTCCATTAAAATGTATTACTCCATTATAATGACACCACCACCATTAACTATTTATAGGTGTTACCGGGAATTATTTTGTATAATCTGGTAGGCAATGTATTTATGGAATGCCTAAAAAAAACTGGGTACATTGCTCAGGCTAACAGAATACCTGAATAAAGAGGTAACTTCTCTTTTTTTTTTTTCGGTCAGTTCTGTCAACCTACGTGTGTGTTCAGAGTCACCGGGCTTGTGGGCTCGCACCCTAAAGGTAACTTCTCTAAGAAACAACAACGCTTATAGTTAAAGTGAAAAACGAAACAGCGCGATAAAAACGACGCCCAGCGCCATCTATTGGTACTCTGTGGAGTAATGTCCCATAACGTAGTGAGAGCGTGCAACTATCCAAATTACGAGAATAACGATAATTCGATGACCACGCGGATGAATTTGCTGGGCGCAGCTAGTATTTTACTGTATGCACAATTTAAGGTTTTAATATTAATTTTTATACTTAAAAATACAACGTCAAGTTTTCAACACTCATCTAGTCGATACACGCATAATATTGTATTATTGTATATTTTGACTTACTGTCTTGTTGATAGAGCAGCTCTGAATCTGTTGAATGCGTTGATTTATTTTAGGCGTGATTTTATACGAGGGATCAAAGTGCTTATTGCTAGAAATAAATTTTACAATCGCAAAACACTTCAGGAATCTATTTGAGGGATCTGATCTTTGCCAATGCTAAGGCAAAGTAGCAAACACAAAGACTTGTGGCAGTTGGGATCACACATTCATTAATAATATATGCTACAAATGACCATAAGTTGAAAAAAAATTTTTAATGTGATGGCAGACGAGCAGACGGATCACCAGATTTGCAGTTAACACACTCTACCTATTTCAACAATTACATGTCACCAAACTAAACAATATACGACAGCTGTCAGTAGGGCTAATTCAGTTATATAACAAATACCCATTGCGTTCTTGCGCGCTTATTGTGTCGAAATAATCAAGAAGACTAGATACACAATGCTATACTAAAAGCGTTTGAAAAGTTATTCCAACAGAGCTGTCATCACTAGTTTACCTAGGCACAGCTGAATCTAGATTTTTTTGAATTTTAAATATGCCGTCGAGGTTGACAGAAAAATTTTGTATTTTATTTTCAACCCTAATCCTAAAGTACATACATAATTGGTTTTAAATTCTAAAAATACCAAATACAAATATGGAATGCCCAGTCTGTTCATGTAGGAAACACACACAATACACAACTTGGGTTTTTAAGGTGGAGCGTGAAACGGCATCTCAGCAGGCCTTCAGAGTAAGGATGACACTCAATAGGTAGGTACTTCGTTTGTTCTTTTGTGCCTGTCAACTTCATATTTAAATCTCACGGCCGTTTACCATCAGGTGGAGTGAAGTCATCTTGATTGTCCTCAATAAAAAAAAACTACTTAGCACCCTTTTGCGAACGGGGTCTTCATTAATGGCGTCACTTTTAGCCCATTCACGCTGTATGATCTTGAAAAGGTTTTCTACAATTAACTGTTAAATTCATAAACTATTTTTAAAAACAATTACAAGTATGTAATTAACTTGGTCCAAGCAAGACTTAGTAAATCCAACGCTTCACTAAAGTCTAGCTTTACACAAAGTTTAGCTGGCTCAATTGCCAGCAACTCGTATTTGAGCACATAACTTTATTATTTGCTTTGTGCCAGTTCGAATGGATGTAGTCGTACTCATATGTCAAAGGGATTGTGTAGTTCAATAACGTAGATCACTGGAGCTACGCAATCAGCTCCACTAGGTAATTCCACTGTCTACCAATAGATGGCGCTGGGCGTTGATTGTATCGCGCAAGTGTTCCGTGTTTTCGGTTTACCTATAAGCCATTGCGTGGAATATGTTGCTTAAATTTCTAGGGTGCGAGCCTTCCGCTCCCCACAAGCCCGGTGAATCTGTATAAAACCACACACGTAGGTTGACAGAACTGACCGACCGACAAAAAAAAAAAAGAGATTAACCTCTTTATAAATAGTATAGAAGATAAAAGACTAGATGTGATATACGAGCAATCTTACCCTTTGTTAAGTAGGTATAACCGTCGCCCATGAAGATCTGCATGAATATCTTTTGACCATGAGAGAGCCAAGCTTTGGTATGAATGGGCTGGTGTGATACTACGACCTCACAGAAGACCGGCGTGAAGCAGCGCTTGCGCTATTTTTCGCCGATTGAGTGAAAGTATCGGAGGTTCAATTAGGGGGAAAGTTGGCTTAAGGTTGGCAGCGCACTGGTGACTCTACTGGCGTTGCAGGCATAGCAAGTGATCCAAGGGTCTCCCGCAACTTTGACTAAATTGTCAATCCACCTTGTGCGGCTGCGGCTTCCTGTACGCGGCCTTCGCTCAAGGACCTTTCCGCCCCAACGGTCGTCTGTTCTCCTCACAATGTTCCCTGCCCATTGCCACTTGAGCCACCCACTCCTTTAGGCTACGTCTGCGACTTTAGACCTTCTGTGGATCTCATAATTTTTGACACGGATCGCGCAAAGAGATTACGATCATAGCCCTCTCCATTGCCCTCTGAGTGACCTTGAGCCTTCATTAGCGGCCCATTGTAAGCTGCCACGTTTCGGTTCCATATCACTGGCAACACACACACTTTAAAGACTTTCGTCTCGAGACACTGCGGTAATCGACAATTTGCGCCATCTATTGGCTAATGGCTTAGATTAAGGGCCTCGTTCACCACCTCCGAGTAAAGTGTTAAGTAATTTACTTGTCAATTATAGTGGGTTCGGAGAAAATTGGCCCCTGTTCCGCGGCGTAGTTTAATATATAATATTTTTTTCAATACAAATACCAGGGGCCAATTTTTGACACTTTACTCGGAGGTGGTGAACGAGACCCTAAATCAAATGATTTAATAAGTAAGTATATCCCGAAACGAAGTGAAGGCGGGCCACTATTTCTCATACAGCAGACAAACACGATCTCACAGGTCTTCTCGTGTTCTATCTGATATAGTTCCGGACTGAGAACATCACGAAGTAATGTTGCACGCCACTGCCACCTGCGGTATTTCCGGACCACTACGACCTACAACCTTCAGAAAAGGGCATATCTCGCTCTAAAATGCCGGCAGCGCACCTGTGAAGCCCCTGGAGTTGCAGGTGTTCATGGGCGACGGTAATCGCTTAACATCAGTGATCCGTATGCTCGTCTGCCCCTATCCTATAAAAAAAAAAAAAAAAAAACGATAAATTTTCCCAGGCAATAGGAGCCGCGCATAGATCACGCTGTAGATGGGATTCATGAAGCTGGCCACCCACTACACTGTGCCTAGATCCTACAATAAATTGCAGTTTTGTCTGTTGAAGTGAAATTTTATTTATCTTCGTTCACATGAAATTTTTTTTTTATATCTTTTTGTATGTTGTCATATCTCAAAACCCTGTTTATAACTATTTAAAATATTATTATTTCTTAAGAGTAATTACAACGCGCTTAAGGGCTGTTGCTTGATCTAAAATGGTTACTTCTTTTAAAACACTGCAATATAAAACCAGCGCCATGGGCTAAACGTACGCCCACCTTAAGCCATCAATGGCTAGAGCTCCTGTGCTGTGTTTCGCCGAGTGAGTGAGGGCACCGGAGGCCCATCGGGGGGGAAGGGGATAAAAGGTTAGCAGCGCACTTGTTGCATGTGTTCATGCGCGGCGGCAATTGCTTACCATCAGGTGATCCGCCTGCTCGTCTGCTACCTATCGAGTGAGTTCCTCTTTGCTACACACCAGGACAAAGAATGACTGCTCGACCTAAGAAACTTTGTTTTCTTTTTTTTTTATTATTTGTTTTGTGATAATTGTGTTTAGTTTTTATTATTATTTATTTCTTAATTATTTTTACATGTTTGTTGTATGTTTAATTAACTGTTGTAGTTCTTAGTGTTTTGTATTGTTATTGTCTGTAATGTGGCGTGTCTTGTGTTATGCACATAAAAGTTTTTTATTCTTATTTAATATTTGGCAAAATCTCTCGCATTCCTTCATTCCTTAATTCCTTAATTACATTCACGAAGTTTCTCAACCGTGTCGCAACGTGCCTGTTTGAATGCTCCAACATGATCTGCCGTCTTTGTACAACGTTAATCCTTGAATGGAATTATAACAAATCTCCTTCGAGTGAGCAAAGAATAATCCGCTGAAGCTTTTGAATTAAGGGTTTGTATCGTTTGGCAAGAATAACTTTTAGTTTAGATGGCCTCAGAGAAAAAGCGCCAAAGCGTAGCTCGCTTCGGCCTGATGGACCGATGATGCTGATGGGCTGATTCTGAATAGGCCAGCTTCGACCGGAGTGATACCACGTGTCATAACTTTTGGGAAAGTAAACCTTAAAGGATAAGACGCGTGTTTGAAATTAGTTTGAAATTTCCATATTGGTGTAGCGCGAGACGAAGGCTCAAAGTTTGTATGAAGGATGACAGTTATAAAAATAGACTTATAACTGCGTGAGAGCAGGCACAATGTAGGTAGGTAGGCACTTGTACTTATAAATATTTTAGACCATTTACTTCTTAATTCCAACATTGAATAAATAGCAACCCTTAGAATATTTTCCGCGTATGGTTCAACTTGTAATAATATCCCATCAAAAACATATTTGTGAATTGAGTTCCAAGTTTGATTTATTATATGATTTTTTATGAGTTCATCGTCAAGAGAAGTAAAATCTGAAATGGGTGCCAAGTTCAGTGGTCAGATATTAATGCTAATATATACACGCCTCAACGTGACTTCACCCTGCAACTTCACTAACATGAGCGCACTGTCATTTATGTTTAAAGGAACATAAGGTCTATTTCTAAAAAAAAACTCGCCATCCCATACAAAAGCGATCAGCGGATTGATACAATTTGTATGGGAAGGCAATTACTTTTTGAGATTAGACCGTCCCTATGTACCTTGGAGACAATTTTTTTTCATCAGTATCATGCCCTCAGATATTGTATTTGTAAATTACTAATTAGCATTAAGTTCTGTAATGTGTTGTGCAATAAAGAGTACCTATCTATCTATCATGCCCTCAGAAGTGAGTAAGACGATGTTAAAAACACGGTGTTTTTGAATTATTTAATCAAAAATCCTACTAAATTTTACTACCTACGGTCAATCACAAAATTTACTTGTACTTAATAATATTAGGTATGTAGGTATACAGGCTACATTAACCTGCCGACTATGAGTACCTACATAAAGATAGGAATTCATACAAAAAAAAAACAGATTGATAAACGACATTGCTTAATATGCTTTATACAACTTCCTACTATAAAATATAGGCATTTTAATTACATCAATAAATGTTCATACGTTACGCGTCAAAAAAAGCCACTAGACTGGTTACAATGCAAGCTACTTGTCTAGAGCAATATTAATTTATAATATATATTGACCGATGGATGATGCTTCAGCATGAGTGGATCTGCTATTACGGCCTCACAGAAGACCGGAGTGAACCAGCAGCGCTGCAGATTTATAATGCCTACCTACGAATCATACGCAGGACGTTTATAGACCTATACATGTGTGCGCTGACACAAGTGTGCTCTTTTTTTAACCTCATATTTCGATGGTTCATCAGTCTGACACGACCGAAGAAGGATCAGAAGCATAACCAACAGCATATTGTGCTTTGAAGCACGGGGGGTAGACCGCCATCTTTGAAACTTATTTTTTTACGGACCTTGTAGACATAGGGCTGACACTGAGAATTTCTTGACAGAAAACGTCAAGTACAAATTCTGAGCCATTCCGTGGAACGAACCCAAGACTCCAAGCTCACAGTGCGACCCACTACCCACAGCGCAACCGAGGTTGTCATGAACTTATAATCCTGTGTCAAAGGATATAATGTTTTATTTGCATAGGGCCAATGAAGGAAGGTAAATAAAACTTTTGACTAGTTCGAGAGTGGTTTCTGGTTGTTAACTTAATTTAAAACTTTACTAAAATAATAGTCCTCCCACATGATGTTGTAGCTCAAGTATAAACATTCTCAGTATTCTCAGTACACATTGAAGAATTTACTACATTTAGGGCTTAAGGTGTGTTTCGCCGAGCGAGTAAGGGTACTGGTGGCCCTATCGGGGTTGTTATGGATACGGGAATGATGATGAAAAGTATGAGGATATGACGTATGAAAGAATAGAGCGGGAATGATAAGGCACTGAGAAAGATGGTTTGTTGGTTAACAATTTATAGGTGCGACGTTAGATTAAATCTTTTTGATTTAATAAGGGTGCGACTCATAAGAACGTTTTTTGTCTTGTCCGTAGATATACTGACTCCGAACGCCCCGATGGTCTAATGGTTTAAACATCGGGCCGTGATCTCGGGTCGGGCAAAAGCATGATTTGATTTTTTCGAAAAATATAGCTCGACTTTGTGATCACCAATCCACATTAGTCGAGCGTAGTGATTAAGCCTAATCCCATCATAGTAGCGATGACTTGATTTTTATTTATTTATATAATTATACGAGATAAACCCTATTACATAATTATACATAATTTAACAATAGTGATTTATATGATAGAGGCCGTTGCCCTGCAATGGGACAGTATATAATGCTGATAATTTACCGTATACTAGCTATTTCATTCTGTGGTTAAAGTGACCTGTGACCTATAACAGAACGTTCGTATAGTAGACAATATAAATAGTGCCTAGAGGGAGTTTGCATTTAAATGGTCTCAATTTCACAAGTTACTTAGCATTTGAGATATTATGGACGTTAAGTTATTCTGAATCCGTACTAATATTATAAATGCGAAAGTAACTCTGTCTGTCTGTCTGTCTGTCTGTCTGTCTGTCTGTTACTCTTTCACGCCAAAACTACTGAACGGATTTAATGAAACTTGGTATACAGATGATCTAGACCCTGAGAAAGGACATAGGCTACTTTTTATTGCGACAAGGGGGTTGTAAGGGGTTAAAAGGGGGGTAAAAAGTTATTTTTCCACGCGGACGAAGTCGCGGGCGGCCGCTAGTTTATTATATTATTCCCTTGTGCTTCCAAAACCGGGTGAGAGCCACGCTTCGGCATGAATGGGGTCTACCGGCGTGATACCACGGCCTCACAGAAGACCGGCGGGAAGCAGCGCCTACGCTGTATTTCGTCGGATTAGGGTACCGAAGGCCCAATTGGAGGGAAAGGGGTTTAACCCCTTAGGCTCTGTCTATATGTTAGACACTATATTTTGAACCTTATGTGTTGGAGATAAGGTCCAAAACCAATTAATTGTATTTATACCTACTGCCCATTAAGGGGTTAAGACAGTGCACTTGTGACTCTACTGGTGTTGCAGGTCTATGGGTTAGGTGATCTATCTGCTTGTCTGCTATTTTTTTTGTAACTAAGCAGAAAAACGAGCAGAAGGCTCACTTGATGGTAGTAGTGATCACTGCCGCCCACAAACATCTGCAATATCCGAAGCATCTTCAATAGGTTTAAGATATCGCGCTAAACCCCAACAATTTCTCACTGCTCGCCTAGATTCTCTGGCACTGCGGAGAGATGTTGCATCTCTATGTGTCTTTTACCGCCTTTACCATGGTGAGTGCTCCAAGGAGTTGTTCGAATTAATACCCGCTGCCAAATTTCACCACCGCACTGCACGCCATAAACTCGGATTCCATCCATACCACCTGGATGGATGGCGGTCCACTACCGTGCGCTTTACTCGGCACTTTCTGCCACGCACCTCATTGTGGAATCAACTTCCCGCAGCGGTATTTCCGAACCAGTACGACATTCAAATCTTCAAGAAACGAACTTATACCTTCCTAAAAGACCGGCAACGCATCCGCACTCCTTCTGGTGTAGCTGATGTCCAAGGGCGGCGGTGATCACTTACCATCAGGTGACCCGCTTGCTCGTTTGCCTTCCTATAATAAAAAAAAAAATGGAAATGGATTCTAAGCTTCGATAAACATCCCTTAAGCTTCTTCACTTGGAAAATCAACAACCATTATTTAAGGAACCCCCAAGCCTTTGCTTAATGCCCCACTAAGCCAAGATTAATTTCCCGTGAAATAGAAATGACGATGCAGTTTTTCGTCTCGGGCATTGTGATCTTGGCCGATGTGACTGCCTTTCTGCTACTCTATTAACAAGTTGTCCTATATTATTATGTTGAACTGGATATATTAATACTTGTTAACTATGATAAGGGCTTATGGAATGTAATGTTTAAATATACCCTGTATTATTAGTGAGATAATGATGATTATGATTATGATATACTAATAGTTTGCTTTCTAATTGAAACGAGACAAGTTGGCATGCATGCTAACGGCTTCAAATATAGTTTTTTTTTATTCTTTGTACCTATTATCTTCAACAGCACTATTTATTACCATACATAATACATATGTATATGGAAAACCTGTCATTGGCCATACTATAATGTGTATCCTATGTTTCGATGTATCAATAAAATTACGGTGTTGGTTTTCTAAAAATAAAATTAAATATCTGCTTTACCATTTACTTATAGTGCTCTGGATTCAGTCACATTTCACTTACGCACGTGTTCGTTTGTTTTTTAAACTTTAAGATGTGGTGCCCAACTCATCGATTGCTTGGTTTTCGATTTTCGTCACGGTCTTTAAGCTAAACGAATTTTCTATCGATTTTACATAAAAGCCTGCAACGCCCTCAAAAATGAGCCTACATTACGGTTATCTCTGGGAGGTAAACACTTAAGTACTGGTAGACACACTTGTCACTCTCGTCACACATTATGAAAACCGGTCAATTGCGAGTCCGTCTCGCCATTAAAGGTTCCGTATCAGAAAATTATTTTTTATATTCAAACCGGCGTGAAGCAGCGCCGTCTCGCCGGTTTTGCAAAGTGAGTGAGGGTACCGGAGGCCTAACCCAAGCGCGGGGAAGATTTAAAGGTTGGCAACACACTTGTGACTCCACTGGTGTTGCAGGTGTATAAAGGCGGCAGCAATCCCTTAGGGATTTGTTCAAATCCCTGGTTTTATCATTTCCCTGCGACATAATTACAACAACGTTATTGACATTACAACAACGTTATTTCGTGAAGATTTCAAATCCTTTTCGGGAATGTTTCTTATTTTTGTTCGAATAATTCAAGGAAAGGTTGTTTCATTTATATCAGGGGAATCATTATTTTCTATACATGTACGATTATAAGTCTTTGTTCCTTGTCTTTTGAAGTAAAGCATGTTTGTTTTCTTTTTGTCATTGCAGATCTGTTATTTTAGGGGTCGACCTATTTCCATTACAGGAAGCCTATTAGGGCTTTCTTTTGCGAATTTATCTGTTTTCTCAATATTCTTTTTGTTTTTTTTTTTTACGTAGTGAATAGTAGTATAGTAGTAAACTAGCGACTTACTTGTATACTCCCTCCCAATATGTCCCTTGCTACTGTAGATCTATATCTGTGGTAATTAAATGCTTACTTACGTACTTACGTGGGGGGATGCCAGCGGTTACTTATCGATATGGTTCAGTTACTACAATTTATCAAACTCCTGCATTGAAGACTATGAAAAATCCGCTATATGGCGAATATGGCGATTAAACTTAGGTGAGTTATTTTTGAACGTGAAAACCTACGCCATCTAGCCATGCAATGCAATATATTATTATAAATTATAGTATTGAAAGCGCACGAAATGACTTTCAAATTAAGGTTAAAAGTAAATTGAAGAAAAATAACACATTTGGATAGGTAATTATCTGTTCGTACTATAAGCACTAGATGACGATAGCCGAAGGCGACTCCTAATATCTACTCAGACCCCAGTCAATTTATTTAGAAATTCTTAAAGTTGACCTTTTACAGTAAAATAAATAGAAAATTGATTTATTGGAACTCAAAATAGCACAACAACGTCCCTGTATAAAAGTCGCGGGCCAAAAGAACTTTGTCGCTTTATATAAAACAACGTTTTATTACCTAAAACCTGCTTAACGTAATGTTTATTTTAAGAGATTACAATTCAGCTGACATTAAAGCATGTTGTTAACACAATATTGTCTCATTTTCCAGGTAAATCACCAGCTTAAGCCCAATATAAACAACCGACAAGCAAATAAATCTGGTACAGTACAAATGTTAGCAGCGAAGTTTTGCTTTTTCTCAGCTCATCATCATCATCATGTCAGCACACATCCACCCACTGCTGAGTATAGGCCTCTTCTTTATTACGCCACTCCCTACGGTCACCAGCCAGCCTCATCCACTGTTTCTCCACCACCCTTACAATATAGTCGGACTAACGGGCAGATTTTCTCAGCTATGTTTTCTAATTTCAAGGACCTCCAGTGCGGTAAAGTAATAGCCGCCAGTGATCAACAGATTAGCTGTGGCCTTACCATGAGTTTGAAATACTACCTTTGCTATCCATAACCATTGCTCTGTCTCTTTCAAATGCATCACAATGAAAGAGACAAAGCGATAGTTTTCAATAGTGAGGGTAGTATTTCAAACTCATGGTAAGGCCACTGATAGGGTAACAAAAAACAATCAGACGAAAGCACATAGACTTTGATAGCTCGGGCAGATTGAAAGAATGGTGGATAATCTATTGGTCGTCGGCCAGTTATGCGTCTACGCTATTGCTGGAAGGGAAACATTGGAGGAAGGATATTTGACGTCAACCTTCATAAGACAGCGACAAATGGCGACATCTCGTAACCGAGGTAAAGACTAGGATAAGGTTGCTGAGCCATCGGAGTAAGTAAAAAGATATCCTATATATAACAAACACATATCTAAATTATACAAAGCTGTAGACGGTATATTAATGTGCACATTTTCAAAAAAGAAAGGTTACTCAAATAGGTAGGCGCCGCTTACCAAGAAGCGAGCGGCACACGACTAATCTGTTTGCAGAACATTGTGAAAGACCTATGCCCAGCGGCGCGCGTCTATTACCTAAAATGATTATGATGGCTCGGACCTTTGCCGTCGTACGGAGCATCCTCACTGCATACCATCTTGCTGTGCCACTTAAGAATTAATTGATACGCAAGTGTGAAATTCGAAGTCCCGCATGTTTATTTTCCATCCATTCAATCCAATTAGCGCGTGAGTGATAATTTACAGGTTTTTCGTCGTTAATTATGAATGTCACGTTGGGGGTTTCTAACGAGTAGGTAAGTAATTTGAGGATTATTTGTAATGGTGTTAATGATTGAAAAAGTGTTTACGAGAGTTCATTTAAAAAAATAAAAATGCATTTAGTGGGTTCTCGGTAAAACAAGTGCTCGTTAGAAGACGGCCCTAGGGGCCCTGGAGCCTGGATATGTGTATAAGGTATTCAGCTTATCATTCGGATTGTTGGCATTCCCCCTATGTCAAGAAAGAAGATAAACAACGAAGTCACCACAAACACGCAGACCTAACAAAATATCTATCTGTTGCATCAACAAACGTTTGTTGGCGCGGGAATCGAACCGTCGACCCTTGTTACTGTTGTTGTTGTTTTTGTACCTATCGTCGACCGTTGTTTAGAAAATAGTCTGTCTTTTCGATTTTAAAAATTGACAACCCTACGAGCTGCCGTGATAACTGTGGTGTTACAGTCGCTTGTAATAAAATGTAAACACCTCGAGTCCTCGACTCTTATGCTAGGACTACAAGGTTCATATTTGAATGAGATCGTTTGCTTATTAGTGCTTGTGTACACAAATAACCATGACCTGTGTATACAGAAACGCCAAGTCAATTTCAAATGAGTGGATCCCTAAATCAATTTCCAATTTCATCAGATACCTAATGGAAGTGATATTGCGAATGACCACAAGCGATTGGTATCTCTGATTGCTTACAATTAGCTTAAAGTCCAATAGGTGGAAATTATACATATATAATTTCAATACAAAATATAAACGGGACCAAAAATAGTGTGCTTATGTCTTGTAGGATAGAAAAACAAATCGCACATGAGGGGGAATCTTCCTTAAATAGGTAATATAAAAGTAATACACGTTTTACTGAACCACCGTTGGTCTAGGGGTTTAAGTACCGGGCCGTGATCTCGGGGGTCCCGGGTTCGATTCCCGGGTGCGAGCAATATAACTGGGTAAAAATAAAAAAATATAAGATTGATCATTTTTATACACAAATCGATCCAGACAATGTCGATTTTCTTGAAGGAACTTTAGGTTTTAAATTCATTTCTTTCATCTTAGTATGTAAATCCCGGTTTTGCCCAAGTTGTCGCTCTGAAGTATGACGGGCTCGCCTACCTACCGACTTAACTATTTGTACTACGAACTATGAAATGAACTATAATCTGCGGTATTTCTGGACCAATACGACCTGCAAACCCTCAAAAAGCGAGCGTATTCCTTATTAAGGGGCTACACGAATGAAACTAGTGCCGCCAACCTATTTACACTGATTGTGGCAAAAATACGATATTTTTTAAGAAAGCAAAACATTACAGACTTAGATAAAAGTAAATTGAATTTTTCAAGATGCAATACAATATATAAAACACGCGATAAGTAACAATAATGTCAATTATTGCTAAAAATGTTTGATTTTCTTCAAAAATATCATATTTTCGCCACAATCAGTGTAAATAGGTTGGCGGCGCTAGTTTCATTCGTATAGCCCCTTAAAAGGTAGCCAGCGCACCTTGTGACGCCTCGGGTGTCCATGGGCGGCGATAATCGCTTACCATCGGGTGATCCGTCTGTTCGTCTGCCCTCTAAACCATAAAAACATGGTGTCTTGTAGGAGAGCCGGCCTACTGATGTACAAGAAGACGAGCATTGTGCTGCGTCTTGTATCTTGTAAATATCATCTAGTAAATATTTCAAGTAGACATGCAAACTTCGCTTTCGCGATGTAGAATCGTATGAGAATTTGAATCTTGTATGGAACAGTCAAATTAGCGCCATCTGCTGATGGTTGGATGGTACTGTAGTGGCAAACATCTTTCTTCGGGCGATGGTAGATGTTGCCACAGCATTATACTGACAAAATGCACAATAGGCAGCTAATATACTGACTATGCAGCAGCTCGCACTATGGACCTTTTTTTTTGGGACCCAGGAGAAATGCGTTACGCATACCCATCCGTCTGTAAACAGATGGGTTATGTCGGACTCCCCCCGCAGAAGGCGGGGGTTATACCGACTAAAACTCCTGGGACTCTCCCTCATTGTCCTTAAGTGGGGAGAGGATCGTGGGGCGTGGTACGGAACCTTACTCCACGATCCTCCCCCGGACGGAGCCCGCCTTACACGGCGGGCCTAGGCGCTTCCTCCCCCGGGTCCGGGGGAGGGAGAGGGACAGGCCGAAAGAGTATCGAGCCGTCCCCTCCAGGCGTAGGAGGTGATCCGTGCAATGCCGGTGATGGGGTTACAGCCCCGCGCACCAAACGGACCCCCTCCTCGAGAGGGGAGGAGACGCACATATTGGGCGTCGTCTCCTCCCCTCCGTGCCCTGCGGAGCGCGGGAGCAAGAGGGTCTGCCTCTCGCAACTATGGACCTTGCGACCTAACACCACCTATAACAAGAGCAATAAACTTCATTCAGTATGTTCACTGGTTTGCGTACCGTTAATTAGGCGTAGGTACCTATTGTTTAACATTGTTCCAAATCAACCAAAGCGTAATTAACTCAGGAATGTTGTTCATATAGATTAGGTACGTAAACTTGTCTAGCCAAGTTCAAATATACGATTACACGAACCATTTCGAGCCACTTTGGACTCCATCGCAACTCTTAAACTTTAAATAATTTAATCTTGTTTTAAAATTAAATTTACTTTAGATCAATGAATGCTTTATTTAATAATTTATTTGTTTAATCACACAATTTTAGATTAAATAACTTCAAATACCAATAATTTAGTTATACATACCAACATTGGTTTGACTGGCGCGTTTGGTAGTGACCCTGCCTCATTATGCCAAAGGTCAAAGGTTCGATCCCCACCCTGGACAAACATGTGATAAACACTTGTGTTTGTTCCGTGTCTGGGTGTAATGTAATATGTGTATTTTATATTTGTGATCCTCTGTTGCATGATATCTGTAACACAAATGCTTAAGTTAATTAGTATGGGCAGGTTAGTGTATGTGATGTTGTGTGTAAAACACAGGTTTTGACTGATTAATAAATAACCTAGAACCTACTATTTAAAAAAATACGTCTACTATCAGTTCCACACAATTTAACACAACAATAAAATCATACGGATTAAGATGCTTCCAATTTGTAAATCATTCAGATTAAAACCTAAAACAACTTTCATCTTAGTAATTATGTTATTAATTCGTAATTGATACAACAATAAAGGCCTTTCCCTTTGTTTGATTATCCTATTAAATTCCATAAAAACCCTGAACTAAATTAATTTGAAAGGAAAGCCAAGTTAAATATTGATAATTTCGCCAATATCGGTTTCACTGACAAAATAATAGGGCTAAGAGTAGATTTATGGTTGCCAGGTCTGACAAAGATGGTGTTCTCCCAGTGTTTGAAATTTAAGATCAATATTTCACTGTTTTTTCTTCACCTCACTATTTTTATACGACTACCAAAAAAAAGGAGTATGTATGTAATTCGACCTCGCGTATATATTTTTTCCACGATTTTTTCTTAACTATAACGTCTAAATATAGATAAACTAGCGGCCGCCCGCGACTCCGTCCGCGTGGTAAAGTAACTTTTTACGCCCCTTTCAACCCCTTACAACCCCCTTTTCGCAATAAAAAGTAGCCTATGTCCTTTCTCAGGGTCTAGAGTCTAGACCCTGAGAAAGGACATAGGCTACTTTTTCTAGACTCTAGACTATCTGTATACCAAATTTCATTTAAATTCGTTGAGTAGTTTTGGCGTGAAAGAGTACCAGACAGACAGACAGAGTTACTTTCGGATTTATAATATTAGTATGGATTTATAATTGCTATAATCCATACGTCACCACTAGCAACAAATGTGTTTTTTTCTCGTTTGTTGACATTGGGAACGTAGCCAGAGGCGACTGGGAATAAGCCTCAGTTATGCCATGTCCCGTCCGCAACCTAGCTCAGAGTCTCTCCGTACTTAACCATACTATCCTGTTTCGTAGCTACATTATGTACTTTGAGTAATCCACTGATCATTTACATGAAATCTACATTAGTGCGTCTATACAAACGAGTAATGTATTGTGTTTTTCGTGATTCGAAGCAAGTATTCCAATAGTCTAAGATCCTACGATGACCAGACTTTCATTATCGTATATCTTCTTTTATAGGTACTACTTAAAAAGGTAAATTATAGGTATAGATATCCACAAATCTTATTATAAGTAGGTACTAACCGAAAAGGCGAAAAACTAGCGTATCTATATAATCCACGGCTAGCGCCATCTAGTGGAACTAATGTCCCGGAGGGAAGGGAGGGCGAGCAGTAAGTTTTATATAAGCTGAAACTCTGTGCATATCTCCACACAAATGAGAACTACCAACATCTGCAGAGAATGGGTTGTGATTTCTTTTTAAGATATCTTGATCTGAAGGTAGAAAGGAAGGAAAGATATATATATGTATAATACCTACTTTAATATTTTATTCTCTAGTTTCTATAGAAATTTGCTGCACTAATAATCATTGTTTCTAATTAATTACAACCTATACTGTAAAGGCGGATAGTTCTAACCAGTTTAAAGAGTAATGCCGCATTTGCTAGGTTCAGGCCTTTTTTATATGCTGTTACCCCATTTTTTAATGTTTTTTCTACAATTATAAAATCTTATCTCAGAATAATAACAAGGCACCAAAATCCTTCTTTGGCTTTTAGTTTATATAAAATGACGAAAATCTGGTCGTCTCGGGCTCTTGCACTATAAGCTTTTTAGGCGGAATTATTCACGGTTCAGTGGCAAAGTCTAGAAAGCGATTGGCGAAATGCCCAGACTAAGACGACGGGGACTTGGCAAAATGGTACAAGTACGTGTTGAAGTGGCAGTTAAGTGTCTGTTACGTATTCATCATACTTGTTTTTAACGGTCTTCTAAAAAGATAATCTTATGTTTTTTTTTTCATAAAATAAGATAGAAAACGCCTTAATAACTATTTTTGTTAACAAGGTTTTTTTTATGTGATAGGTAGAAAACGAGCATGCGGATCACCTGATGGTAAGCAATTGCTGCCGCCCATGGACACTTGCAACACCAGTGGAGTTACACGTGCGCTGCCAACCTTTAATCCCCTTCCCCTCCCCGGGTGGGCCTCCGGTACCCTCACTCACTCGGCGAAACACAGCACAGGTGCTGCTTCACGCCGGTTCTATGTGAGGCAGTGGTATCACTCCGGTCGAGACGGCCCATTCATGCCGAAGCGTGGCTCTCCCACAATTAAAGGTTGGCGGTGCACTTGTGTTGCACCGGTGTCTATGGGCGGCGGCAATCGCTTACCATCAGAAGATTCGTCTACTCGTCTGCCACCTTTCTCAATAAAAAAAACGCCATGATGGGATTTAGCCTTAATCACCACAAAACGAATATTTTTTTATTTTCACATTTGCGGATCGGTCGGTATACGGCTACGGTCGGCTAGTGAATTTAAATGCTGAAACTAAATCCACCATGCACTGTAAGTTTTCCCACGCGTATTTTTCCAAAAATCCACAGATAAAATGCAGGCATGCCCTCACCAATTTTAGATTTAAAAAATTGGCAATCATTTTGAGGATTGCGGTCAGTAGACTAAAATGGAGGTACCAGCTGAGGCTGCTACCGGGATTTAACGCTGAGATGGTAATGAGGTTAAAAACTTATAGCGTCTTGTGACTCCATTTTTAGCCCCCGACGCAAAAACGACGGGGTGTTATAAGTTTGACGTGTGTGTGTGTGTCCTCTGTCTGTCATATGGCATCGTAGCTCCCAAACAAATGAACCGATTTTGATTTGTTTTTTTTTGTTTCAAAGATGAATAAAGGGGTACAGTCTTAGCCCTTTATTTGACTTAGACTTTTGGATCAACTTTTATCCAACATAAGTTACCTGTTGGATAAAAGTCGATCCAAAATGGCCGCCGTCACAAATATAAGAATTGTATGTTTTAACACAATTCCTACAATATGGGTATCATATGAAAGGGCTTGAGTAGCAGAATATATTTATTGTGACAAATTTCTAATCCAAGATGACCGCCATTTTTCAAATTTTGTTGTTGTCAGCGGCGGCATTTGTTTACTATTAGGTGATCCGTTTGCTCGTCTGCCATCTATCAAATCAACACAATTCTTGACCAAGATATCAAACCCGATGCCTTAAGTGTTAGTAGTCACTGTAATTTTAGTACCTATAGTTTTGAATGGATGTGGCTTTCAAATAATGGCCATAACACTTAATGTGATTTGCCCCACCTGAGCTTTAAAGTGCGACCCAGCTACCCACTGCGGCACCGAGACAGTTCTACACAGCCTTAATCTGGTATCCACGAGGTTATCAAGGCCTCAAACGAACACGTTACGGTATAAATAGACTGGAAAATGGTAAACAGATGCAAATCGAGCCTTCGTCAGTAATATACGGAGCTTCAGATATAGTGATAGAACTGTACACATTTCAACCTTGCTTAAAGACTAGCGAACTTTTCTGCGCCATACAATCATTAGTTATATTGAGCGATTAAGATTGGTTTCGGATAAGATCGTTTTCAGCGTAGGCCCCTTAAAATACGCTTCAAAAACCTAACGCCCGTCCTTATATGTCCGTATTGTTGCGTGTACGGAGTAGGTACGTAAAATTCAAGAAAACGTCAAAGTTACAAAAAAACAAGGAATTTATTCGACGAATAACAAAAACACAATAAATATACTTCGCCGGTAATTCACTCGATCACTAAAGTTCGCAGAAGAATAATTCGCTTCGCTTTCCAAATCGGAACTGACTCGCCAGCTCGCACGTCCGGCATTTATACTAGCGCGGACGCAGGCGTAAGCTCTCGTGTTGCTTCCAGAACATTCTAGAATGTCCTAGAGATAGTTTCCAGGGGCATATTTTCTAATATACCCTCGAATAGGGCTTCAGGAGTCTTCTACATAATTCTAGATGTTACTAGATGTTTCTCGAACTTACGATAGCTTTCCATGGCTATCACGTGCGTATGTGATGACTGAGCGTTTGTGAAATGTAAGGGAATATAGACCTAATCCAATAAATAGAGATAAGCTCTAATTACGCTTGCACGGTATCCCCATGGTTGTAACAGTATTTATTTTCACTTATTTATTCACAAATTAGGTTTACCTACTATTACAGTTGGGGACAAAGATTTGGTTGAGAATTCAGTTTAGTTTTATTTAAGAAATCCAGACCTTCGTGCTCGGATTTGTATCTAGGAATTTAAAAGGCATGCAATGCCTTATTTATTGAGCTACCAATGTTCCTTTGAAAATCAACATATTAAATCACAGACGCTATTCTAAAAGTGTTACAATGCGAGATACTGGCTTTTGTTATGAATATGAGTATAAACAACTTTAATACACGTTACTACGAGGCCCGGATAGAACTTTAATTAAAAGCCTCACAAAGCTTGCTGTACGTCAAAATGTCAGGCAAACAATTCAATGCAAACAATAGTTCGCATAGATCAAATAGTTAACTGAAAATTTGACTAATACGTGAAATTGGAACTGAAAATTTACCAAATTGTTTATGTTCTGGGGAACTGTTCGCCATAATAATAATTATTCGTTTATTTCAGTCAATATTTAACAAACATTTCATTCGCCCATATAATAAATACCTTACAGTGTAACATACATATCTATCACTATTTATAAAGGGATAACTTCTATAGACAAATACAAGGCTTATAGGTAAACCGAAAACACGAAACGCTTGCGCGATGTAATTGGACACAGCGCCATCTATTGGTTCTTTTTTTTATTGGTTCTTTTATTTTAATTTCTGAATTACGGTCCTGAAGCGAAGTGAGAGCGGGCCACTAGTTATTAATAATACCAAACATCATAATTATTCGGTAGCGCTCGCCACTCACGTAAGTACCTTCTTATTGTATCCCAAATAGTCGTGCAAGACTAGACACAAGACCAAAACAAATAGCAACTTCTCATATCGGAGGCCAAGACTCATTTTGGCTTGTTGAGGCATGGGAGCGTTTTTATTATATTTTACGACAGACATGCATTTGACCACGATCACACCTGATGTTAAGTGGAGATGAGGTCTAAGGTGAGCCATGCTTGCCCGTGAAAAGCCTATTCACTCTTGCCTTAAAGGTCCAGGTTGAATTGTTCAGAAAATATATCGGCGGGTTACCCATTCTTTTGCTGTTTACATAAAAGAGGAGTTTACGTAGCGCTTAGTGCGATTGGATGGAACTTCAAGCATGTAGGGAAGGAAGGAGTAAGTAAATAGTCACGCACGGAAATACATTTTACAAATTGCAGTTGCATTATCTATACTATTTATAAAGAGATAACTTCTATAGACAACGACAAGGCTTATAGGTAAACCGAAAACACGAAACGCTTGGGCGATGTAACTGAGCACAGCGCCATCTATTGGTTCATTTCTGAATTACGGTCCCGAAGCGAAGTGAGGGCGGGCCACTAGTACAAAATATCCTTTTTTACTATTATAAAGGCGAAAGTTTGTAAGTATGGATGTATGGATGTATGGATGTATGGATGTATAAATGTATGGATGTATGGATGTTTGTTACTCTTTCACGTAAAAACTACTGAATGGATTTGAATGAAACTTTACCACAATATAGCTTATACATCAGAATAACACATAGGCTACAATTTTTGAGGTTTCTATGAACCTGAAGTCCACGCGAACGAAGTCGCGGGAAAAGCTAGTACTTGATATAAACGGGACTAAAACCACCAGACCACCATTTACCATAGAAATTTTCTCCCCCGAACACTCCAGCGCGGTGAAATCACCTCACTTCAGGAGTTTTCTCAAGGGACTTCAGTAATTTTATTTTATTTCCTTTACAGAGGAAAAAATAAAGCTGTTAAATAGAATATAATAAGATTCTTCAAAAGGTGCTTACGTTTTTAAAACGTCGCTCGAATTCTTAGGAGGGTCGTTCTTATCCTCAAAATTACTACTTACATATCCTATTACTATTATAAAGGCGAAAGTTTGTTTGATGTATGGATGTATGGATGTTTGTTACTCTTTCACGTAAAAACTACTGAATGGATTTGAATGAAACTTTACCACAACATAGCTTATACATCAGAATAACACATAGGTAGGCTACAATTTATAAAAATATATTGTGTGGATTGTCCAAAATATGACGGTAAGTGTCAATAATTAACTCCACGCGTACGAAGTCGCGGGCGGCCGCTAGTAAATAAATAAATAAATTGAGGCAACATCACATAAATGGTCCTGATC
Source organism: Cnaphalocrocis medinalis (assembly GCA_014851415.1). Lineage (NCBI taxonomy): Eukaryota > Metazoa > Arthropoda > Insecta > Lepidoptera > Crambidae > Cnaphalocrocis > Cnaphalocrocis medinalis. The sequence continues at coordinate 3,623,481 of CM026289.1, read as the reverse complement.
CCAAACTAAGGTTTTCCCTTGTACTCGTACTATGGAAACCAGAAACAAAGAAGGAACCACAACTTTTAATATTGTATTGTTTGTTCTTGCGTCATAATATGTGTATGTTCTGTCTTACTGTGTCAAATAAAGATTTCATTCATTCATTCATATGACCCATTGTACTGTTCCAGTTTTATTTGAAATATTCAAAATGTTACCAGTTTCATTATCGTAAAGAGGATCTAGGTTACTCAAAACCACTCGCAAAAGCAATTAACTTTACAGCAGGATGTATGAAATCTCTAAACTCTCGAAACGTTTAAGTTTTCACGGTTATTACAAACGTAGAGATGCAACGGAAGTTAAATTATAAGACTCAAGTATTTTTAAATTTCACTTAAGTTGAGTTGCGGGTTCGGACGAAGCCAGACTCCAAAATAATTTTGGAGGCTATCGGTAAAAATTAAAGATGATGATAATGGCCAGGCCATATCGTGAAATGAGCAGCTTAAGTAAAAGTTACACTTCAAAAATTAAGCAAAGGTGGGACTCAAACCCACAACCTTCCACATATTACACTTCAAAAATTAATCAAAGGTGGGACTCAAACCCACAACCTTCCACATATTACACTTCAAAAATTAATCAAAGGTGGGACTCAAACCCACAACCTTCCACATATTACACTTCAAAAATTAATCAAAGGTGGACTCAAACCCACAACCTTCCACATATTACACTTCAAAAATTAATCAAAGGTGGGACTCCAACCCACAACCTTCCACATATTACACTTCAAAAATTAATCAAAGGTGGGACTCAAACCCACAACCTTCCACATACCGGGTGGCTGTTCTACCAATTAAACAAGCTAAATTTCGTAAGTGCTTGATTCGCCATAAGCTGACGAAAGTCTCATCAATATTGTAGGTACATCTACAATATCCAGTGGAAACTACATTACAAATATTTGACCACCAGTTAAGATGAAACTTAATATTTTTTGAAATGCATTATTTGCTTAAGAATAAATTACAAAGAATTGCTTTACCTAACAAAAATAAAGTGAGCAACTTAATCACTTTTAATCATTTAATTTTCTATGTTGTTTGGTGCCTTAAGGGGCTATACGAATAAAAATATCGCCGCCAACCTATTTACACTGATTGTGGCGACAGCAGACACAATAGAAAATCAAATTGTCTTTGGATTTTAAAAGGCTTATGGGCGTTACGACCTCAAAAGGTCGGCAACGCACTTGCGACTTCTCGTGTTGCGGGTGTCCATGGGCGGCGGTAATCGCTTACTATCAGGTGATCCGTCTGTTCGTCTGCCCCCTATCGCATAAAAAAAGTGGTAAAGGTAATATGAACACGGGTTTTATTCGAAGTCACTCAGTAACTCGAGTGTTATTAGATTTAGGCCGCACCACTATTACTTAAGTCATAACGTTTTAGATTTTGGGGAGAAATTGATATTAAGGTTAACCAAGAAGTTACAAGTATGTGTGTTATCCCCACAAAATACCTAACTTTGGTATTCGTTTTTATTAGGGGTAGTTTTAAGTGGGTGATACGTTTATTGGATTTGTTAATTAAATACTTAAAATATTTGTTTTATGTGATAGATGGCAGATGAACAGACAGATCACCTGATGGTAAGAGGGCGACACCGCCCAAAAAGACACCCGCAACACCAGTGGAGTCACAAGTGCGCTGCCACCTTTTAATCCCGATTGGGTTTCCGGTGCCCTCACTAACTCGGGCTAAATACCTAAGCCCTATGATAAAAATCCTACTACTATTATAAAGGCGAAAGTTTGTAAGTATGGATGTATGGATGTTTGTTACTCTTTCACGTAAAAACTGCTGAATGGATTTGAATGAAACTTTACCACAATATAGCTTATACATCAGAATAACACATAGGCTACAATTTATAAAAATATATTTGTGGATTGTCCAAAATATGACGGTAAGTGTCAATAATTAACTCCACGCGTACGAAGTCGCGGGCGGCCGCTAGTGGTACCTAAATCCAATGGTAAAAAAAATCTTAAGTAGTTACTTTTTGTTTCATTGTTAAGTTATTTCTAAGCTCGTGGTTTCGTAAGCCGGGGCCCCTTTGGGTCGGGGGCCCGTCGCAAGAATGTGCCACTGTCCTCAGATAGCATAGTTACACCAGAGTCTATTCTATTAGATTAGATCTAATTACTATAAACCTACGCTTTTCACACTATTTACTTCTCCCCTCGTAAATCACTGATAGGAATCTGTGACGTCACTCTGAGCGTGGGTGGAATTTTGTAGTTAGCCGACTTCTCTGATGGATCATGATGAATTATAGGATTATTTTCGAAGACAGCATTTTACACACGATTGAGAGATGTGGTTTAATTTAATAACAATGATTGAGGAGTATTCAAGTGGATTTATTAAACTTTACCAACAGGTGTTGATAAAGTTCAATAAATCCACTTGAATACTCCTTGCAATGATATTGAAACTTTTTGCTACACTTTAGTGGACACAAATTAGGCCTATCACGAATACTTAGACTTTCTTGTTTTTTTGGCTTATTTTTTTTTTGCCTAATAATAAGTCACCGTAAAATACTTCATCCAAACGTACTTTGATATAATTTCCTAAGAAGTTGAACAACTTTTGCTTTGTAGAAGAGTGTTAAGGATCGATGGCTGGACCAGCCTCCTTCTATATTGTTTATGATTCACTATTTTGATATATTATTCTTTTGTTTTACCTTGTATTGTCTTGTGCTTTGCAAAATATGGGAAATTAACCCTGCGAACTACAGTCCAACGTCTATAGAGAGATTAATCGTCTATGTTTATAAAAACAAATAAACGTCGATTTCCTATAAAATGAAATAAGTGTCACAGACTACACACGGAGAAGATAATCGAAATAGTTTCTTGAGTGACAGTTAATGCAAGACGAATAACAGGACCTGAGACTCGCAACATTCTTTAGCAATAAAGATGACAAAGCATCTCGCCCTTCGTCTAATGCTTAATGACAAACCGATTGCATACACGGTTATCTTGTTACGGGCTTAATTTCGTAAATCAGTTAGATGAAAAGTGACGTCGCCCTATCTTCAAGAAACTTCTTGAAAATTATTCGATGTCTAGTAGACAAGTTTGTAAAAAATAATAATAAGGGCAAACCAATTATAAAAAATTGTATTGCTCTTTGTAAAGTAGAACAGAAAGAACAAGTAAAGCCCCAAAAATGCAAGAACATATTACTTACTCACGCTTTTACGAATTCTCTCTAATTAATAGTAAACACAAAGACTTATGCTTATTTTTTCATAGAAAAACGATGCCCACTGCAACGAGCCCTTATACAGGGTGTATCTGTGAACATTTACACCCCTTTCACTACCTACGTCATCAACCAACCATTGTATAAGACATTAGTTCTAACTACTTTTGAAAATTCATCCAAAATTTTTCGAATCGTTATGCAAAATGTAAGTGTATACGGAAACAGGAATACAGCTTTTGGAGACAAACAGACTAGTCCCGATCTTCATAGATTTGAGCTTTTTCTATCACTAGTGAAATTAGCTTTCTCCCGCTTTCGACTAACAAAATCTATACTTATAAAGAAACAAACTCCATAGACATTGTCAAACCTTATATACAAATCAAAAAACCAAAACACTAGCGCGTTGCAATTGCCCAGCGCCATCTATTATCCATCTAGAGTGGAACTACTGTCCCGAAACGAAGTGAGGGCGGGCCACTAGTGTTTGATATTGCTGTTACATAAGCATAAGTATTTTTCAACTTCGCATACCTAATGCAATATTCCGCTGACACAATAAAAGCAGCGATGACAAGATAGAAAATGGATCACGTAGAATAAAGTTTGTACCGTGAACGTCCGCCCCGCAAGATGTATTTACGGACCGACTAAAGCACTTTATGAAACCTGCAGACCGCTGGTAGTTATAGAATTACTTGTGTTGTACTATATGGCTAGGTTACACCACAATATTACCTAGCCATAGAGTAACAAAGGAGATTGGATTACAAACTTTATGATTTAATCTATACTTAAGTAAATATTGCAGCACTTAAAAAATCCAAATTTTCAAAAGCAATCGCTTACCTGCAACCACAGAGTAACTTATAATATATCCTGCAACACAAGTAGTGTCACAAGTGCGTTGCCAAGCTTTAACTCCTTTCCTCACAATGGAGCCTCCGGTACCCTCACTCAATCGACAAAACAGGCGCTGCTCCACGCCGGTCTTCTGTGAGGATTTAACGCTAAGATGAGGATGAATCAGAATTTCTTTACGTGCTTCGGAGAACACGTTAAGCCTTCCTTCGCTCATTCCTGGGGGCTTCCGTGTGTGAAAAATGCGCTAGGTGGCGTACTGTAGAACGTACTCAGTTCTGACATCATCATTTCAGCCAATAGACATCCACTGCTGGACATAGGCCTCACCCAAAGTTCTCCACACAGATCGGTCCTGTGCCACCCGCATCCAATGGGCTCCCGCGACCTTCACCAGATTGTCGGTCCACCTGGTGGGAAAGAATTACGTGGCTGAAGTGGCAATAGGCAGGGCACATTGCGAGGAGAACAGACGTTGGGGTGGAAAGCGTTGGGGTGGAAAGGTCCTTGAGTGGAGGCCACGTGCAGGAAGCCGCAGCCGTGGCAGGCAGTTCTGACATAAACGGGACTAAACTCGAGGATGAAGTACCTACCTACATTATAGCACTTACTAAGTGTTTGTAAAATGCAACGCGAAAGATTAAAAACATAATTATGTGGAACTGAGGTCCAACTACACGGTGATTGGTTATTTTTGATGTGACATGTCAAAATGTCAATATGGCCAATGACGTTAAAGTTGGACCTCAGTCGAAGAGTGCACCATCTAGCGCATTTTTCACACGCGATATCTTCCATTGTATCACACATATTACTCCTTGGTATCACACTGGTTTCCCAAAATTGGGAATTAAGCAGATTTAAGTAATTATTAATTACGCAGCTTCAACATTTTTGCTGAAAAGGCCCAAAAGCGGGTTCAAACAAACTGTTCCAATTATTTAAGCTTCACTCACATTTGTACTCTGGAGTTTTAATTATGTGGGTAATTCTGACCAGACCTTTTTTGTTTTCCTCGTACCATAGTGTAGTTGAAGACAGAAATATCGATGTCGATTAATCTATTTTACCATCCGACGATCGAACGGTTGGTTTTGGTAACACTCATTCTGCATTCGATCGTAATGTATATGCAAATAAATAAATGCATGTTTTTGACACCTCGCTATAGTAATTTTAAAACGGACATAGCCCAAAGAATAGGGTATTTGACAATTTTTTTTTATGTGTTTAATCAAAAGACCTCTCAATTTAAGAACATTATTGTAAGAATTACTCGATTCTGATTTGAATTACCTGAGATATCAAAACTTAAGAGCACATATTTTGGGCAAGCCCAAAAACGCTCTATACAAAATGACTACAGGCAAGTGACGTCACATGCTCGTATCCTGTATGCGCGACTAGTAAATTTTGTTGGTAGCTATATCAAATGTTTCGTTTTAGTAAATGGTTTTATAATAAAAGTTGGTGGAATATGTACGGATAGTTCAATGATATAATTATTTTTTTAAATTGTAATACTTTAAAAATGGACTTGCCCATGAAACTTTGAATGCTCATAAAACCAGTTAGACGTTATATTTTTAACTGAAAATGTTGGCCATTGGTTCTTATTTACCAGTATTTTAGAAAAGTATAAATATTTTTTACTAAATCTAGATTAGTCAAATACCCTATTGCGTGGCTGAAGTGGCAATGGGCAGGGCACATTGCGAGGAGAACAGACGGCCGTTGGGGTGGAAAGGTCCTTGAGTGGAGGCCACGTGCAGGAGACCGCAGCCGTGGCAGGCCTCCCACTAGGTGGACCGACGATCTGTTGAAGGTCCCGGGAGTCCATTGGATGCGGGTGGCACAGGACCGATCTGTGTGGAGAACTTTGGGGGAGGCCTATGTCCAGCAGTGGACGTCTATTGGCTGAAATGATATAGGTAGTAATTTTGAGTCTCAATTGGAGGGAAAAGGGGTTAAAAGGTTAGAAGTGCACTTGAGATACCACTCGTATTGTGGGTGAGGTTACTATCTGGTGATTGGTCTGCTTGTCTGCCACCTGTTATAAAAAAAAACAATAAAACCAACGAGGACAGCGATGTTTTAGTTAAAAGGTTAGCTGGTTGGTAATGTCTGTTTAAACTATGATTCAGAATTTAGGGAGTCCTGTAATTCAATGAAGCGACTGCCATCTCACCTTTTTATCTAGAAGTGCATGGTCGGACTCGAACCACGAACCCCTGTACGGAAGGCGCGTTCTAATCCACTGAGATACCATCGCTCGTGTACGAATGTTCGACGTAAGTCTGGCAAAACCTAAGCCTACCTTTTTACCTAACCTAACCTAACCTTTTTTTTTAAGTGATAGGTAGCAGACGAGTAGGCGGATTACCTGGTGGTAAGCAATTACCGCCGCCCATGAACACATGCAACAAGTGCGCTGTTAACCTTTATCCCCTTCCCCCCCGATGGGCCTCCGGTACCCTCACTCACTCGGCGAAAAACAGCACAGGAGCTGCTTCACGCCGGTTTTCTGTGAGGCAGTGGTATCACTCCGGTCGAGCCGGCCCATTCATGCCGAAGCATGGCTCTCCCACATTTAAAAATTGTTGTTGTTAAATCACGGTAGCAGCGAACATTAATTTATTTATTTATTTAAGGATAGCCAACAAAATATACCTACATCATTACACGGTAAAGGAAACAATTCGATATACATTTTGTGATGCTGCCTTGATTAGAGGCTACCACGACATGCGTAAAAAATAACATTTGAAAATTGAGTCGCTACCTTCTTCCTGCTAATGTTTACACTGTCATCATCATCATCATCAGCAACCCACGCTCGTCCACTGCTGGACATAGGTCTCCCCCAATACACGCCACCGCTCCCGATGTTCGGCCACTCTCATCCAGCTCACTCCAGCCAGCCTTCGAATGTCGTCATCCCATCTTGTAGCAGGGCGTCCAACACTACGTTTGCCGAGTTTACACTGTAATCGTACTTAATGACATTGGTTGTTTTAAATTCCTTTAATTAGACAAAGCTCGACTTGCAAGCTCGTAGCTAATGCGTAATGGTTGGTCCGCAGAGTGACTTATTATAATAATGACTCTTCATTAAAGAAGACATCTTATTTATTCTAAAATACGAGAGAAAATAGTAACTCTGCGAGATGTAATTAGTGTTTTAATTTTTCTTTGTTGGTGTTGGCGACCATCACCACAAACCACAACCACATTGTCACCTCTTTGGTTATCTTTTTTAAATAAATAAAATTTAAGAAAATTGTTTATTTGCCAGAAACAGGTTTTAAAGATCTTAAAATAGAATATGTATGTAGTTATGTACATGTATTCAACCTGCATACAGGCACATGCAGTTTTGCAAAATAAAATAGGTTACATGCAACAATATAATTTTATTTGACAAAGGAGTTTTCCCAGAATGTATTGAGTCTAGGCGTGGTATATGTACAGTATACCAAAATATAGAGAATTTTTGGCTATCCAATTTCTCTATTAGGTAAAGAGTAATTTTTTTTGAACGAACAATTTATTTGAACAATAGGATTGCAACACACAATAAAATGGTTGTCAATGTTGTATTATTGATTGAAATTACGAATTCGATGACATTTGACGTTTGTTTGTCTGTCTGACGTTTGACGGAACAAACGTAACTAACAAACCAAAAAATTAAACCGACTAACGTCACATTGACAGTTGTTTTTTTTGTCTTTGGTCACCGGCGTCTTGCGCGTCTTATCTTTGGAAAGGTTGAAAAATGGTTATCATTTTTAGGGTTCCGTAGTCTACTAGGAACCCTTATAGTTTCGTCATGTCTGTCCGTCTGTCTGTCCTGGCTCGTTCTCCGCCGTTTCTGCACCGATTGCCACGAAAATTGGTGGAGAGATGTATACTGAAAATTCAAGAATTAGTTTTAAAATTATCGAAAAATAATTATTTTTCACCCCCCCTCCAATACAGCGAAAAGTACTCACCATGCTTGCCTAATGCATCCTACAAATAAACGCCTTATAAAATTGTATCCATACGCAAAGACCTGCAGCTGCCATGCGATAATGAAGCCTATTACGAGGCAAAGAGATAATTGTCCACATTTGTCTGCACAAAGGAGGGACTTTGTCCCATTGTAATCCACTTGGGGAGCAAGGAAGGGCCAATCAATCGTAACAATGTGAACATTATGTGAACGAATATGTAAGGTCTGGATCACATATGGAATTACAAGGGTTATGAACGTCTCGAAAGTCAATGGTAGATTTTGGTGCCTTTTTTCGCTGTTACATCGACAAAATACTTGTTATTTAGTTTAGAAAAGTTTAACAAAAAAAGTTTAAATATGACAACTATGACTCTAAACAAAATCCAAGTTAAGTTTTGGATGTTAGAAAAAACACAAATATTTTAAATGACTTGCGGTATTAAGCACGTATCCCTAAACTTATGTAACTTAGCTTCGAATGAGATTAAATGTATTATGTATGTAAAAAAAAAACTTGATTATTACATTACCTACTTGAAATTGAAAAAAAACACGATTGGTGTACGGCATCCAGCCTGGTAGATACCGTTGCAAACAGTATAGGAATGCAGATATTTTATTAAAAAAATAAGATATGTCCCTCTCCAGTAAATCGTAGCATAAAGATACATGTTAGATGGTTTTCCTCCAGCGCCTAATATTTATTTCCACCCTGTATTATTTGTTAGCTGACCCCGATATTAATCTTGCACTGCTTCCTTATGGAACATTAGGGAATACCGGAAAAAACACCTTGTCTGTCGCTAGCCTTACCAGATATTGCAATCACGCAGGTGAAAAATGAACACTGCTTGTTAAGTTATAAAGTCTATGGTATTTTTTGGAAAAAAAAACTAGAAGTTTTTTGTCAAAATTGTCCATATTTACAAGATATTTCTCTTCTTTCTCCTTTTGCATACCTACCGTCAGGCTGGCCTGGTTTCATCATCATCATTTCAGCCAATAGACGTCCACCGCTGGATATAGGCCTACCCCAATGTTCTCCACACAGATCAGTCCTATGCCAACCGCATCCAAGGAATTCCCTTCACTAAACTACTCACTAAATTTGTTGGTCGAGCTTGTGAGGGGTCGGCCACGGCGACCTGTACGCGGCCTCCATTCAAGGACCTTTCCTCCCTATCCATGCCTGGCTTGGTTCGCCTAGTTTAGTCATCATCATCATCATTTCAGCCAATAGACGTCCACAGCTGGATATAGGCCTCCCCCAAAGTTCTCCACACAGATTGGTCCTGTGCCACCCGCATCCAATGGACTCCCGTTACCTTCACCAGATCGTCGGTCCACCTGGTGGGAGGCCTGCCACGGCTGCGGCCTCCTGCGCGTGGCCTCCACTCAAGGACCTTTCCACCCTAACGGCCGTCTGTTCTCCTCGCAATGTGCCCTGCCCATTGCCACTTCAGCCACGCAATTCTTTGGGCTATGTCCGTGATCTCCTGCGGATCTCATCAGTTAGTAGTCCAACAATTTTAATCAACTGACATCGCTAAAACCCGCCATAATGAAAGCGACGAGTACGTACTACGTCGCGGCTTTATGCTCTCCAAAACTATTCTGGAATAAACACAATGTGAATTTAAAAGAACTTCAAACCTTTCTTAAACCCAACAATAAAAGCAACGCCTAGGGCTAACTTTTTATAAAATATTGCATATTAAAAGCGTTTTCTTTTAGAAATGCTCATAAAATTTGAACGTCCATCTTAATATTAAAGTTAGATGGCCGCTATTTGTTCAATTGAAAAAAGTCCGAAACATATGTATCTAAAGTCTTTTGAATATTGAAAGGACGTATTAATATAAAACAAAAAAATAAAACACTTTTATTTCACTTGCATTTGTTTAGATATAAGATTTTTTTGCGATGGTGGCAGACGAGTGGACTTAAGAACGATGAGAGCTTAGATAAGAACACGCCTTCCATACGGGGAATCGTGGTTCGAATTCAAATCTACGTGCGTATCTCTCCACTCAGGCACAAAATAAAGACTGACACAGAAGACAGACTCAGCCTTGATTTTGAATTTAGAAGAGTTCGTTGACATATGCTAGGGTTGTTGCCCGGCATGAGTACATAAGCGCGTGGCCTCTACCACAGACCTCGACGATTAATGTGGTCGAAAAGGCGTATTTGCCCATTTGTAGTTCGCATGCGTGAGTATATGACATCTTTTTAGCTCTTAGTAGGCAACCAACTTTCTGTGTCAGTCTTTATTTTGTGACTCAGGTGTGAAAGAAAGCATGGTGAGTTAACCCGCACGTTTTTCTGTTAGATTCTGCAACATGTAACCATGATTCAGTTGTTCTGATTGCCCTATTATACTTATGTATTACAGGATTACCAAGGTTAGACAGTCGCTTCATTGCTTACCAGAACTCCCAAATCCCGAATCATGGTCTAAGTTGTACCTTGGGCTCTAAAACGACGGCTTTGGACGCAAACAGGAATGGTACGCAGTGACAGACGATTAGAGATTAGAGATATCAACTTATAACGAACTGTAGCCTTACCATGAGTTTGAAATACTATCCTCGCTATCGAAAACTTTCGCTTTGTCTCTTCCATTGTGATGCATTTGAAAGAGACAGAGCAATAGTTTACGTTATGTCAGTTTTAGATGTCAACTCATGGTAGCGCTACTGGAGGCCAATGCTCGGTTTTCACCTTCTATGTCGAGTCGACTTCATGGAACGCATAACCAATAGGCGAACACAGATTACAGTCGACATTCCTTATCTTGTTCTCCTATTGGTCTATGCGTTCTATGAAGTCGACTCGACATAGAAGGCGAAAACCGAGAAATGACCTCCAGGACTGAACACAGCGCTGGTTTTGCTCCACCCCGGTCTTCTGTGAGAAGATTTTTGTGAAAATTTAATCGATTTTAAAAATTATTTCCCTAGTAAAACGTGAGTGGGCTACATTTTACAAGAAAAAGACTTCTCGACCACCCCATACAATTTCTGAACCCATTCAACTTTTAATGGAATTTTCGAAGCCATCACAAAATTCAGGGGCAACTCAACTGGACAAAAATAATGGGATGAATCCTTTAATCTTTGGCTTGTAAGCGTTTTTAGGGTTCCGTAGTCCAGAAGGAGATAATATAGATAGATATTCTTTATTGCATAGAAATAGAATACATGAGTGAAACAACAGCGATAAACAGTACAATAAGGCGGTCTTATCGCTTGTATAGTTGTGTTATTGTGGAGGAGTACCTACTTTAAATAAATTCATTGAAGATTTTTTGTTTCACAGTAAACTTTGGATATATATACGTGCTTTCCGAGCACGGGGGTACAATACTACCAACTTCTAGACTTCGGGCTAACACATTGAGAATTTTTGAACTGAAAAACTCAGGTACAACTTTTTGGCCCGACCCGGAGATCGATCTCGGGACCTCAAGCGCAGCCGTCGCTTTAAAGTGCAACCCACACCCACGACGCCACCGAGGCAGTCAAATATGTACAATATACCTAGGACTACAAAGGTCGAAAGTCAATTGCGTTAGGGGGTACGTGTCACCATACTAAATCAATTATGAAGCCTTGTATGCCCTCCTTAATTGCATTCGATGGAAGATTAAGTATGCCAAAATACCTTATAAAGGCTATGCTATAAAAATGTCATAAAAGTCTGTACGACCCGACGTGACCAGCCTTTAGCAGTTTAAGTATAGCAGTTAATAGTTATGACGGTTATATTATAATATCTACATTGGTAGTGAATATTGAGTGTGCTAAATGAGTATCTGTGGATAAGAATGCACATTCCATACAGTCGTGTTTGAATCCGAACATGCAAGTCTGGATTTTTAAAGTAAACAACTCACTTTGAAAGGCCTCGGTGGTCCAGGTACGATTTGAACCCACAAACCTCCAACGTAGTTACCAATTCATCATCAGCTTGTTGCAGTCCACTGCTGGATATGGCCTCTCCTAATATTCGCCACTCCGATAGATTTTTCGCTACTCGTATCCAGCTCTTCGTCTGTCCACCTTGTGGGGGGCCTGCCACAGCTGCGACCTCCTGTACGCGGCCTTCACTCAAGGACCTTTCAACCCCAACGTCCGTCATTTCTCCTCGCAATGTGCCCTGCCCATTGCCACTTGAGCCAAACCATTCTTTGGTCTATGTCTGTGACCTTAGAAGATGAACCGAAGATCTAGTGAAAGTCGCGGATGTCTCTTGGATACGAGTGGCACAGGACTTTGTCCAGCGGTGGACGTCTATCTCTAAAGGACCGCATCAGATGTATGTAATCCGTCAGAGAACCAGAGTCACCGACATAGCCCACCGAATTAGCAAACTGAAATGGCAGTGGGCTGGTCACATTAGCCGCAGAACTGACAACCGTTGGAGCCGTAAAGTCCTTGAGTGGAGACCGCGACTAGGTAAGCGTAGTGTTGAACGCCCTGCGACAAGATGGGATGATGACATTCGAAGGCTGGCTGGTGTGGGCTGAATGAGAGTGGCCGAAAATCAGGAGCGGTGACGTGCATTAGAAGATACCTATGTCCAGCTGTGGACGAGTGTGGGTTGCTGATGATGGACGTCTATCGGCTTAAATGATGATGATAATGATCCAGCTCTTGCCGGCCATCTTGCGCGTCGTCGTCTCACCATCTGGCCAGTATTACGTATATAAAAAGTGTTTTAGCAATATAACCTCAATTCTAAAGAAACACACTTTATATTTTCAGCTGAAAATCTTGGCCTGTTAATATTATAAATTTGTAGTTTCCGAGGAACTCTTGAGCCGCTTAGTGGAGATTAACGAAGGAAGAGATACGAAGGAAAGAAATATAATCTTACGAAGAGTGGAATATTAATTTAATGAAAAGGGGAAACTTAATGTATTTTATGTGGTGTGTGTGTGTATATTTATATGTATGTTATGTGATAGGTAGCAGACGAGCAGACGGATCACCTGATGGTAGCCGATTGCCGCCGTCTGCAATATTAGTAGGGTCACAAATGCGCTGCCAACCTTTAAACCCCTTTCGCCCTATTGGTCCCTCCCCTCACTTGGTACCCTCACTCACAGACACAAACACTACACAGATGCTGCTTTACGCCGTTCTTCTGTGAAGGCGGGCTATCACTCCGGTCGAGCCCGCCCGTTCATGCCGAAGCGTGGCTTTCCCAAGGTTATCAGAAGCTCGCTTGTGGCAAGAAAAATATTTATCGCTTTAATTTGTTTCAAAGGTCATATTATTTTGTTAAGACTTTGATTGGTTTCGTCGCTCTATTGATCAAACCAATGAAAGTCAAATGTTTTAACAAGCAAGCAAATAAGTTAAATGACTTATCAGAATTTAATCAAATTTATTTTAAATTTCAGGTACGAGATTTTGATCGGCACAAGTTTGAGTAAGAACAGCATATTAGCTATTTTTTTCTATGAAAGGGAGACATACACAGGGCATCACCCGATAGTAAACGGCATTCGCCGCCATGGACGTAACACCAGTGGAGTCACAAGTGCGCTGCCAACATTCAAACTCCAGGGAATTACCCGGATTAAGCCTCCTGGAAAAAAAAGCAAAACGCTTGCGCGTTGTAACCCAAACCCAGCGCCATCTATTAGTTCATTTTGTAACTTATACCCAAAGTCCCGAAACAAAGTGATTTCATCGTAGATATTAATCTCGGTTGCGATCCAAGATTGCGTATCGGATTTACTTTATCTCCTCGACTTCGCACGGTCAGAGGCCATTAGTATTATTATAATTTTAATCTGTGGCTCTTTCAAAAGGGTATAACGTTTTATTTCTATTCCAATTAACTTATCTATGCCATTCGATCTGTGTTTAAGCCCTTTCCGACCCTTATTGCTTCCACGTTATCTCAAAGGGAATGAGACAAACAGTGACATGTGAGTTTAATACAGGGATTAACTGTCAACGTCAATGTCTAAGCGTTTTGCTAAAGGGTTATAGCCTAGATTCCATTGCCAAAATCTGTGGGTATATTTTCATTGTTAACTCCAATGAAATGCATTCTCGATGGTTACGATCAGGTTTAATCCATTCTAAAAGGTTGTAAATTTCATGACCGAAATGACGAAATGTATGGAGAAAAGGCCATAATGTTGTTAAAATTTCATAATGTGTTTCAGACAAATACACGCATACTCTTTATTGCATAGAAGCTTAAATACATAGATGACTTAATAATATAGTCATAGTTAGCGATGTAACTGTTCACTGACACTCTATATACATTTTAGTGCTAAGCTTTTTGGCACACTATCAAATGAGGGGAGTGCTTTAGCTTGTTTGTAAGGGGAATAGAACTAAATCTACTCTGTCTCTGATATTACTAGTCCATTAGGGCTGCCAAAAAATGTACCCTACTCCGAGAGGAAAGGGAATTATAAGGTTGGCAGCGCACTTGTGACTCCATTGGTTTGCGGGTGTATATTAGGTGACCCGTCTGCTCGTCGACCTTCCACATAAAAAAAACAGGTTTAAGCGTAAGTATGTACCTCAAGTTCTGACAAATTATCCAAGCCAAATTTCCTTTACAAATTATTTACTCTTTCTTTGATAATGGAATGTCGCCTATCGATTCAACATCATTGTCAGAGTCAAAAGAATATTTCTCATGATTTTCATTATGATCGAATCTTCGTAGCACTTGTAGCAGAGGTTCTAATAAAACGCTACGAGAGCCTCGTCGTAGCGCGTAGAATTTTATTTTAAATTTCAGGTACGAGATTTTGATCGTCACAAGTTTGAGTAAGAACAGCAAATTAGCTATTTTTTCTATGAAAGGGAGACATACACAGGGCATCACCCGATAGTAAACGGCAATCGCCGCCATGGACGTAACACCAGTGGAGTCACAAGTGCGCTGCCAACATTCAAACTCCAGGGAATTACCCGGATTAAGCCTCCTGGAAAAAAAAGCAAAACGCTTGCGCGTTGTAACCCAAACCCAGCGCCATCTATTAGTTCATTTTGTAACTTATACACAAAGTCCCGAAACAAAGTGATTTCATCGTAGAGATTAATCTCGGTTGCGATCCAAGATTGCGTATCGGATTTACTTTATCTCCTCGACTTCGCACGGTCAGAGGCCATTAGTATTATTATAATTTTAATCTGTGGCTCATTCAAAAGGTTGTAACGTTTTATTTCTATTCCAATTAACTTATCTATGCCATTCGATCTGTGTTTAAGCCCTTTCCGACCCTTATTGCTTCCACGTTATCTCAAAGGGAATGAGACAAACGGTGACATGTGAGTTTAATACAGGGATTAACTGTCAACGTCAATGTCTAAGCGTTTTGCTAAAGGGTTATAGCCTAGATTCCATTGCCAAAATCTGTGGGTATATTTTTATTGTTAACTCCAGTGAAATGCATTCTCGATGGTTACGATCAGCTTTAATCCATTCTAAAAGGTTGTAAATTTCATGACCGAAATGACGAAATGTATGGAGAAAAGGCCATAATGTTGTTAAAATTTCATAATGTGTTTCAGACAAATACACGCATACTCTTTATTGCATAGAAGCTTAAATACATAGATGACTTAATAAAATAGTCATAGTTAGCGATGTAACTGTTCACTGACACTCTATATACATTTTAGTGCTAAGCTTTTTGGCACACTATCAAATGAGAGGAGTGCTTAATAGCTTGTTTGTAAGGGGAATAGAACTAAATCTACTCTGTCTCTGATATTACTAGTCCATTAGGGCTGCCAAAAAATGTACCCTACTCCGAGAGGAAAGGGAATTACCTATAAGGTTGGCAGCGCACTTGTTGCATGTGTTCATGGGCGGCGGTAATTGCTTACCATCAGGTGATCCGCCTGCTCGTCTGCTACCTATCACATAAAAAAAAGAACTAATGACAGCGATGTTGGAATCAATTGATCGAGTCCGAGCAGTGGTAGGAATAGAAAATCTACTTGGCTAATTATGGCACCCTGCCGAACGCGCTTCCGCATGTTTCGAGGAACCAAACACCATGTATAGTTTCTGCCAAAATAAACATGTCTTTCACACTCGTTTATCGATGATTTACTCGCTCCCTTGAATCACGGTACAGGAAATAAAACGTTTACGACACGCGTAATTATTGTTTTTATGTCGACGCTCGATAAACTCTGGTATCGAGTCTATATGCTTTATTGAGCTCTGGAGATTGGTTTATGACTGAAAGTAAATAGCAGAGCTATAGGAATACCTTAGTCGGGATTTAGCAATGATGTAATCTTTTTCAGACAATTTGACTGTGGGCCGGCTCGACCGATACTACGGGCTCACAAATAAATTAAATAATATAAATTCACACAACATCTCATACATTGACCTGACTCCGTACTAAGTAGCTTATGCACTTGTCCATATGCATATATAACACCCAGACACTGAACAAACACAATTGTTCATCACACGAATGTTTGTCCAGGGTGGGGATCGAACCCACGACCTTTTGGCGTATGAGGCAGGGTCACTACCATTGCGCCAACCGGCCAGTCAAATAAATCGAAAGCTTACGATGTGTTTTCCCGAGTGAGTGAGGGAACCGGTGGCCTAATGCTGGAGGGAAAGAGGGTTTTTAGGACTTGCAGCGCACTTGTGACTCCATTGGTTTGATTTGTGTTTCCTCTGCTGTCTGATATCTGTTACTATATACGATACGTACTAAGGAGTACGGAGTCAGGTCAAAGTATGAGATGTTGTGTGAATTATTTATTGGTTTAATGAATAGATTCAAGATCGAGTAAAGGTAAGCTCGTTTCATAGCTTTTCATTACGGTGAACGTTTATGTTGATGTGTATCTATTTTCTGCGGTCAATAAATGTTAACTTACCTAGTTACATAAAAAATATAATTAATATTTATGTAGGTATGTCTTATTATTATTTAAGTATGTCATGTAATAATTATAAGTATTTGTACTTCTTATTTTCATTCAGCAACCTCTTTGCACTGCCTTACCCCCATTGCCAACACGCTAATTTCTCTCCTCTACCTAAAGGTTGTCTAGAAGAAATCGCTACAAGCGATAGGACCGCCTTATTGTACTGTCTATAGCTGTTGCTTCACTCATGTATTCTATTTCTGTGCAATAAAGAATATCTATCTATCTATCTAATAAAATCACAAGAGTACCTAAGCAAACGTCTCAAAGATAGTCCAATAATGAAACAATAGAGAAAACACAAAGACCTACCTACAAGAATTGAACTCAAAGCGGCTTTTCTTTGATCACGACCACTCATAAGTGACAAGACGAATCTGTTTTATTTATGCGTAGATACCACTGGCAAATATAAGAGAAAACGTCACCGCAATTTTGTCTTGAGATGTCGTTTGGGCGCATAGCAGGCCCGTTAATTTGACTTCTCCAATGCATAATGTATGAGAACGGCTGGGGAATTCTCACTATACTCAGAGCTTATAGGTACAGTCTAATAGCTTCGAGTAGCATAGGAGTTTTTGATGCTCTGTTGACCTTATCCGATGGAACGGTAAGTAGTTTTTTGATTTGATTGCTGAGGTTAAATTTATTTATTTATTTATTTATTTATTTATTGGATTACCAACGTAAGTTACAGCGTTGAGTACAATAAACTACATGAATATAAATTAAATAACTAACTGTTCTTACACTTATAGGTAAACACATCTTGCTTAAGTAGGTACATTAAAAAATTGCAAATTAAAAACTTAATAGTAATAAACCTAACATACGAAACTAACTACATTACAACTTAATCTAAACGTTAAATTAATAAATAAATAAAGTGCAAGTCAGACTCCCCCAAGTAGGGTTCCGTACCTATCATAGATTTGAAGGTGAGCGGTTGCCGCCCACACACCCAAACCCTGCGGAGTTGAACCCTACAAGTGCCTTTTACCCCTTTTTCGCGCTATTGGGCCTCAGCCCTTTTGGTGTCAGAAAAACTCCTTACTCAAAAAATAATAATAGCTTAGTTTCTATGAATGAATATTTATTTGACCCTGTATACAGCAAGAAAGCTTATTCCTAACTTAATCTAGGCAAAACTTATAAAGAAAATAAAAATAAAACAATAATTTTCCCTGTCAAACGCGCCAAAAAGGTGACAGCTCAGTAAAAGTCGGTGCTGGCCTAAGAGGCCAACCCTGACTGGTTTTCAGCGACTCCATTGAACACTAATTACGGACCTGTTTCCATTTCTAATTAAAATAAATAAATAAATTGAGACAACATCTTTTTTTTTTTATGTGATAGGTAGCAAACGAGCAGGCGGATCACCTGATGGTAAGCAATTGACGCTTGCAACACCAGTGGAGTTACAAGTGCGCTGCCAACCTTTTATCCCCTTCCCCCCGGGTGGGCCTCCGGTACCCTCACTCACTCGGCGAAACACAGCACAGGGGCTGCTTCACGCCGGTTTTCTGTGAGGCAGTGGTATCACTCCGGTCGAGCCGGCCCATTCATGCCGAAGCGTGGCTCTCCCACAGTTAGACATACATTGTCCTGGTCCCAAACTAAGGTTTTCCCTTGTGCTATGGAAAACAGAAACAACGAAGGTATCACAAACACCCAGACCCGACACAAATATCTGTTTCATCAACAAACATTTGTGTCGGTGCGGGAATCGAACCCGCGACCCTTACGTCTCAACCGGCGCTCAAACCATTGCGCTAAACGGGTCGTATTGGTATAGTTATTGTTATAAGCAAAGGCGTCACCCAAGGTTCAGCGTAAAAACCAGCGCTGCAGCATCATGCTAAGGCTGAACCTTGCTGGCCGTAACTTCTGTGTATCTTTCTTTCATATTTTTGGTCTATGCGTAGTTAAATGTATTGTAGCCAAAATAGACGTCCTCATACTTTTACTCTTATAAATTCACACAACATCTCATACATAATATGATAGACCTGACTCCGTACTAAGTAGCTTAAGCACTTGTATTACAGATATCAGACAACAGAGGATCACAAATATATTAGGTACTTAAATACATATTTAACACCCAGACACTGAACTAACACAAGTGTTCATCACAAAACGTATAATATTCTGACGCCGTATGCTAAAATCGCCTGAATATCTGGTCCTTTGGACCTATTACATGTCAGTGTCGATAATTGATTACTTAAGTAATGTGTCCAGCTCTACAGGCTGAACATAATGCTTATTAGTATGTAGATAATGGCAGCTGTTCATTTAGATAATGGTAGTATGTACAGTCACGAGTATTAATTTGAGACCCATTTCAGTCAAATACCTATCGTTAGAACATTCATAGTGCAATAAGGTAGAAACTTAGAGCAATCATGTTAAATGTCCAATTAACGTGGTAACGCCCAGACAGCAGACACAATGGAAAAACAATTAATGGGCTTTACGACGGTAAGACAAAATGTCTTATCTAATCGACAATTGAAACGATAACATCTTTGCGGTTTTTTAATTACGAACATAATATGTCACAATAAACTATTATCTTGATTAACACTGACACGAGTGACATTACATATTATGTAGTGTCACTACACTACACTTTCACTAAATTGCTATATAGATAGAACACAGGGCCAAAAAGATATGACCCACGTAACAATTATTCGGAAAACATCAGTAATGATCGTATGCCCTCGCTCAAGTTGACGTTTTTGCACGGTTGCCCCTTCAAAAGTAAAGTTGTCGATGGGAAATATTATGAATTTGACACGTTAAATTACTCGCTCTTATAGCGAAAGTTTGCTACACGACATTCAACCTTGAGTGGGTCTCAAATTAATAGTCGTAACTGTACCTAATCAGATAATTATGACAGGCCTTGTCACTAACCGAAAACAAAAAACAAATTATCTTCTGAAAAACTTTTTTTACTTCTAATTCATGATTTTACTCGTATTCAACGAATAAATAGAAACAACGGTTATTTTGCTGTATAGGAAAATGTGATAAGAATAAGTTATTGTTTTTTATACCTTATGGAATAAAATAGAATGGAATATCGTTTATTCAAGAAACACTTTACATGGCAATATTTGATCTGCTCTCATAATGTCGCCCTGTGTAGTGTGAGAAGGCTCTTAGAATAATAATGGAAGTAAAGGATTTTGTCTGCCTCACTTTATTCCTTCTAGATCTTCGTTTTAGAACGGAACGGAAGCTGTGTGGATGATAACTGTGGGAGAGCCATGCTTCGGCATGAATGGGCCGGCTCGACCGGAGTGATACCACTGCCTCACAGACCGGCGTGAAGCAGCTCCTGTGCTGTGTTTCGCCGAGTGAGTGAGGGTAGGAAGGGGATAAAATTAGCAGCGCACTTGTGACTCCACTGGTGTCACAGGTGTCCATGGGCGACGGCAATTGCTTACCATCAAGTGATCCGCCTGCTTGTCTGCTACCTATCACATAAAAAACAAAAATATTTGCTTATAAGAAGAGAAGTAGTCTCGACTTCCATACGAAGTCGAGACTGGCACAAGAGAAAACAAAGGAGTAGACACCTATGTAGATTTAAGACTGTATCTTACATACCAATTTGTGAAAGGCTTAGCCATACGGTTGCCTCTTCATAAACATTATCGGTGATCATACCTACATAATAATATAGTACTTTTACAAACAGACAAATGGACCTTCTCCATTTTTTTTAAGTCGGTTAAATAAGGATAAAACATCGTATCTACTTTGTACATGAAAAAGTATAAGAGAAAGTTAAATATGTTTCGTCTAAACTTCATTCAAGTATGAATTTTATTAAGCAAAATTTTACTAAACTCTTGCTGTCAAATTACACAGAACCCATGGAAAAGTTTTTATTATTATTAGGTATATTGTGAGATTTCATTTTTAATGTGGTGCTTAAGCCTAATCCCATCATAGTAATAATATTTATGATAGAGGCTTTTGCCCTGCAGTAGGACAGTACCTATATAGGCTTAAATAAATAAATAAATTGCGACAACATCACATACATTGTCCTGATCCCAAACTAAGGTTTTCCCTTGTACTATGGAAACCAGAAACAACGAAGGAACCACAAACACCCAGACCCAACACAAATATCAGTTTCATCAACAAACATTTGTGTTGGGAATCGAACCCGCGACCCTTACGTCTCAACCGGCGCTCAAACACTTGCGCTAAACTGGTCGTCACTGGCTGATACTTTACTTTTTACTTTACTTAAATAAAATCGAGCCAAATGCAAGTTTATAAATTTAAGGGATAAAAGGTTGGCAGCGCACTTGTAACTCCACTGGTGTTGCAAGTGTCCATGAGCGGCGGCAATTGCTTACCATCAGGTGATCCGCCTGCTCGTCTGCTATCTATTACATAAAAAAAAAGTTTTACCGTAGCCTCATCATAAACTTGATACCGCCCTGATAAAAGACCAACAAAGCGTGGGAAAGAGAAGACGCTACTATGATAGGATTAGGCTTAATCAAATCCAGTACCTCAAGATCACGGCCCTGTACTTAAATCACTAGTCCAACGGGTTGTTATTTTAATATGCATAATAGTATTACAAGGTAGCCGCTGAAAACCAGCGTCGGGACAGGTCACTCGGACCTGCACCGACAATTTGCTGAGCGGCCGCCTATTTGGTGCATTTAATATTATTATAAATGTATAGATTGTTCTCTCTTCTTTTGTGTGTGTATGTTTTTCTTTTTTATTGTGTGTATTTTACTGTGTGTGATTTTTTGCCAAATAAAGTTTTAATTCATTCATCAATTCAATATTGGGAGGTAACAATTTTGTATTAAATATTTTTCTTGAATCCAAATTGGCATGGTTTCCAAGTAAAAGGGTGTCACGATCGCAATTTTTGTTTGGCAAGTCATCGATATGCAGGATCGCGCGTGCGGGTCGCATGTTCTACTCGTACGTGAGGTGGCAGTTACAAGTCGCCCTCGCATAGTCGCTGGGGTCCCCCAAAGACGCGGGTGTTAATACTGTAAGTATTATATTTTATTAACTACATGTTTCGCTCCGTGTTGGTCTAGTGGTTTAAGTACTGTGCCCTGTGGCTAGGGGCGTTAAGAATACTGCCAAGGTATTCCCGGCCTGTCGTAAGAGGCGACTAAACGGGCTTCGGAGTACGTGAGCATGCCACTACTGGGGAGTGGCTTGCTCAAAATCACGACTCCGCGAGGGTAAAAATCCTACTGGGTGTCCTGGTAGGTCGCGCATTTGGGAAGGGCTGCATTGCGCCAAGCAATTTGGCTCAAAGTGGCGAGTGCGATTTGCGGTACGGTCCAGTCCCGGCTTTGGGGTATCCGACCGCGATTGCGCTGAGATGGACACCCCAGGGGTTTTGGTTAGGGTTAAAGTCACACACACCACCTTGTCCCCCACATGTGGCAAGGTGAAGGCTATGATGGTTTCCCCTGGGAAAAAAAGTGGTTTAAGTACTGGGCCGTGACCTCGGGGTCACGGGTTCGCTTCCCGGGTATTTTTCGAACATAGCTCGGGTTTTTGATTACCAATCCGTATTAGCAAGTGGTGATTAAGTCGAATGCCATCATAGTAGCGAAGACTTGATTTCTATGATGGAGGCCTTGCCCTGCAGCGGGACAGTATCTGTGACAGTATATACAGGCTGATACTTTACTTTTACATGTTTCGATCATAGAAACCCTAGCATCAAAAGTATCGTCACCAAAGAAAATTGCATTCGCAGCTAAAAACCAGTGCTGGGTATTGTTTGCCCAGCGTACACGGAGCTGGTATCCCTACCGCGCAGTGCGAAGTGCATCAGTTATACTCAACAACCCACACTCTTCCACTGCTGGACATAGGTCTCCCCTAATGCACGCCACCGCTCCCGATTCGGCCTCTCTCATCCAGCCCACACCAGTCAGCCTTCGAATGTCATTATCCCATCTCGTCGCAGGGCGTCCAACACTACGCTTACCGAGTCGCGGTCTCCACTCAAGGACACTACGGCTCCAACGGTTGTCAGTTCTGCGGCTAATGTGACGAGCCCACTGCCACTTCAGTTTGCTTATTCGGTGGGCTATGTCGGTTCTCTGTCTGTCTGTAATTATAATTAAAAAGTATCAAATCGAGTTTAGTATAACTGATGTACATACGCTTAAGCAAGAAGATGTAATTTTGTATTTATTTGTAGATAATATGTGGTAAATAAATAGTTTAAAAGGCATTTTTGGCAACTTCGGAATTTATAACCAACTACTACGGATTGCGGTTACGACACTACTACCACAACTACTACGGATTGCGGTTGGTTTGTTTTCGACCTCGACGGCATAATCGGAATTCAAAGTATCTATACTGTAAAACTACAGCGCTGTTGGTATCTCTTTTTCATACGCTTCCAATTTCAATATGGGATTTGTGAATCGAAAATTTATATCGATGCATGGGTTCAATTTCGAGTCTATAAAAAAAGATGGCAAAAAATCTGACACAGAAAACTTTTCAGTTTTCTATCAATCAATAGCCATGTGTATAAATTAACTGAACGTTCGAACGCGCTGCTTCCGAGAGTGCAATCACTGCTAAGACCGTGGTATCACTCCGGTCGAGCCGGCCCTATTCACATCGAAGCGTAGCACTGCCAAGGTTGAACTGAAATCCACCTTTGAAACATGATTTGCCGCTGCTTCCGAGATTAGCTAGCTGGGCCTCCGGCACCCTCACTCACTCGATGAATCAGCGCAGGCGTTATTTATCCGGTCTATGTGGCCGTGGTATCACTCCGGTCGAGCTGGCCCATTCATGTCAAGACGAAGCTTTTGTATAGAAAAAAAATAAACAAAAAAGGTTGACATATCACACTCATATAATGGCGTAATAAGACACCCTTAACAGCCGCAGTAGACTACAAAGAACCCACTCGTTAGACGCAAGTTTTCTTTCATTAAAGTCCTCTCACATTGGCATGAAGGGTAGAAAATGTCAAAGTTCATATCTTGAACGAGCATTTATGAAAAATATCAATATAGGTCGTATCTAACTAATTGGTATTTTCTTTTTGACGAGTTATCAGCGGCAAGAAAATTAAGATTTTTTTTAAATTGGCTTGCTCTTGGCTTCCCTACCTTGGAGTTAAAAAGAAACTTACGATGGAGCGGGCTTACCTAGAAGTAGGCTACATTCAATCTGTCTTTAAAAAAAATATTACGCAAATAAATGATTTGATTTGATTTAAAATCTCGCTAATGTATGTACATGATATTATCCAATATTTATTTAATTACTGAGTTAAAGAGTAACTGCTGAGTTTTTTGCTGGTGTCTCGGCAGAAAAATACACTCCGGAACCAGTAGTAAGTAAACATTTTGACATTCATACTTGTTCTATATGGACCTAAATTGAATAAACTATTTCCATTTCCTTTCATTGATCTCAAAGCAGTGATTTTCCGTAGAATCCTAAGATCATATTGCTTGCAAGTTAGTTTACAAAGTAAATAACATTATACTGCTTCCCTACAAAATTAATTAAAGTGATATTTTCTCAGTGAAGTAGGCCATGGCGCAGTAACTTCAACAGGGAGATACGAAGTTTCCATTGCTTAATTAACTTATTCATTATTTGACTAGAAGCCACTGTAAGGTAAATATATCGCATCGCATGCAAACGCAGCATTTTTTATTTCACAAGTAAGTAATACATTATATTCTTAATTATTTGTTCAGTGCGATTGCCAAGTCAATATATTTATTTAAAACGTTATTACTTAACGTTGTCAAGGGACTGGAAATTTATGAACGACTTGGCATTTATTATACATGGAGCTCACAACTGAGTCGCGAGACTTGGTCTTTTTGACAAGTAGGTATTGTTTTTTATGGGATCTCATCTGGGTCTGGGGGCACTCGCAAGTTTTCCCCGCGAATAAATTAATAATAATTGTTACATAATAAAAAATAAGGGAAGAACCTAATGAAGCGAACGGGGTTCTGGAATAAAATTACAATCTATAAATAGGAAATTCACACAACATCTCATACATTCACCTGACTCCGTACATACTAAGTAGCTTAAGCACTTATATGAGAGATATCAGACAACAGAGGAAAACAAATAGTATACTTAAATATTATACCCAGACACTGAACAAACACAAGTGTTCATCACACGAATGCTTATCCAGGGTGGGGATCGAACCCACAACCTTTGGCGTATGAGGCAGGGTCACTACCAAATGCGCCATCCGGCCAGCCGAATGATTCGGAATGTTTTGCTGAGTCTGGACCTTGTTGACCACAATGCTGTGACTTGTGTTATGTTCTGTACCTACTTACTTACTTATTATTATGTTCTAGATTTCTTTTTTCTACTATTAATGTTGTGGCGTATTCATTTTGTTTGTGGTCAATAAATGTTTTACTTATTACTTACTTTTGCTGCCGCAACTCTACTCTGAACACACCCTTACAGTAGCTGTACAAGCTTCATTTATACGACTAGACACTCAATAACTTATGAAGCTTGAGCTAAAAGCACACTCTATCTTGCGGCTTCTGGAGACACGGCTAATGCATCAACCGCACTGTCACTGGACCGGGTAACTTCGAAACTGTTGCAATTGAGTTGTATATCATCAGAATAGGACAGTATTTCACATGAGGGTGGCTTATAAAACTTCGGGACGATGGTCGCTCAGGGGGTAAGGAGTGCCATGTGGATAAATAGAATTTATATATCCACGTGGCAACAATAGGTACTTGTTCTGATCATAAACTAAGCTTTTTCCCTACTTTGAAAACTAGGAACAACGAAGCTACCACAAACACCCACACCCAACAACTTATGACTATTATAATATTGTGTATGTTTGACTGAGTTTGATGGCTACGTGATGAGACGAGAGAAGGAACAAATGTAACCAAAAGAGTGATGGGTATGAATATAATTGGGTGAAGGAACGGAATGACGGCCCAAAACGCGATGAATTGATAGTATGAAGAAGACATGACTGAAAAGGAGTGGATGATACAATGACGAATGACGGGGAATGGAAGAAGAAAACATATGCGTCGATCCCAGTTAACCTAGGATTATGTCAAGAAGATGTTTGAGTCATCTATGTTAGGGTAGAGTCAATCCATGGATTTAATAAATTACCTTCAAACAACAGTAAATAATCATATGACGACGAGGATATAATTCAAAGTTACGCATGCAAAACGTAAACGTAAGCTGATACAACCGTATACGCGCGGAAAAATACGATAATCTGAGACCACCCTTAGTGCCCGTATGAGTTTCGGTGACAGCACAAGGAAGTGCCGGTCAAACACACCGGGACCCAATAATATTACTTGCACGAACTTCGCGCAGGTCAACAAACCAACTTAAATAGCCAATAAATGTACGAGTAAATATTGAAGATGTTATGACGTCACTTTGTACTCGCCATATTGGATTACCTCGGTTGGGCTGTCGCTAGTCGCATTTTAGAGTGAGTAAAGGGAGCTAGGGTCTAGCACGACATTTTCATCCTTAATATAAGAACCATCGTTGAAAGAATTACTTGATTCTCATTTGAATTACCTGAGATATCACAACTTTAAAAGAGCACATATTTTGGGCAAGCCCAAAAACGCTCTATACAAATGGCTTCTGGAGAGTGACGTCACACGTCAGTATCTTGTATGCGCGTCTAGTAAATTTTGTTTGGTAGCTATATCAAATGTTTCGTTTAAGTACTTAAATGGTTGCGCGCGGTGTACACATACGAGTATGACCACAAGACGGCGTAGGTAGGTATATGAACGCACGTGATTTATTTATGAATAATGATAAATGATAGGTACAGGTGCATTGATATTAAACCAGTGTCATTCTGTTGAAGTATGATGCAGCTGAGGGAAAAGAGACACCTCCTTTGTGTTTCGCCTAGTCATACCAGAGAAACAAACAAACACAAGCAAATTCTGGCATCCGCAGAATACCAGTGGTTTAACGTGACACACTGTGCGACACGCTCAGCTGTAAACTGAGCGGAGACTATTTTGGTTCCAAATTTGTATTTAACTAATTTCTACTACCTGTAGGTATGTATCTTTAATTGTAATTTAAATAAGTTAAGGTTGTTATTTTGTTAATGTCACTTTAATATTGGTTCCAAATAGACATTTCTTCTTATTATTCTTATTCTTCTTCTTCAAATGACAACAAATAAGGGGAAGAGTTCAGCAGCGCGCTTGTGATAATTTTGGTGTTTTTTTATGTGATAGGTAGCAGACTAGCAGACGGATCACCTGATGGGAAGCGTGAATGCAACACCGCGGGTGTCTTTTGGCTTGTCATCGGGTGATCCATCTGTGACCTATCACATTACCACCCATCACATTTATTAAAGAGACAGCACCTGTATTTACGCACATACTTTGTGTCCTGCATACTTGGTTAATACTATTGCACAAAGTTTGAAAATCTCAATGTTATGGTTCATCAGCAACCCACGTTCGTCCACTGCTGGACATAGGTCTCCCCTAATGCGCGCCACCGCTCCCGATTTTCAGCCACTCTTATCCAGCTTACTCCAGCCAGCCTTCAAATGTCGTCATCCCATCTTGTAGCAGGGCGTCCAACACTACGTTTAATCTCATATTCTATACAGTCCGTTATTCCCCACTAGCAGAAACAGTGTGGTCAAACTGTAGCCAGAAATTCACTTACGAACTCACTGAACGTTTTACGCCTCAAGATTCTGTATTTAGCCCAAAATTGTAGCCTAGATTTAGCAACAAGTATCGTTTCGAACTACCGCTCAGCTTCCTTATTGTTTTAGTATCGAAACATAACGACTTTAGCTCAGCCAGTGTTAGTTGACCTCGTCGATAATGGAAGCTGAGCATAAAGTAGGTACAAATTTAACTGGTAGTGTCTTCATTCGACATAGAATAAGAAATTTACGATTTTCCGATGGTTTCTCTGTTTTATGCCAAATCGGACATAAAGTTTTATGTCACACTAACTGCCTTTTATTCTATCACAGAAAGTTTTTGTCACACTGTTTTGGATAATAGTTTCGGGGTCAAAAATCTCATTTTTGATCCATTTTTTTGCCATCATAATTGTTAGATACCATTAAAATTTGACAAATAGAGATCGCGACTATTATCCTGAAAATAATTTATATGATGCTTTATGTTTACATTGTTAAACAAGACCTTAATGTCGTTTCTGTCCGCAATAGATAAATTGTGTCGTGTCGTGACGCGTAACAAAAACTAGCTCACTTAGCTAAAGCCACAACTGAAGAAAGGTGCCTTCCTGTATGCCATGACGCTGGTGTTATGTAAGCTCTGTATATTATGACGCACGGACAGCATAAATACATAAATAAGTATGTGTACTTGTGTTACTAACAGAAGGGAGCCACAAGGTAAAATAATAATAAACTACGTGTATTTAATGACTTATACGTGGAAGAGCCACTGCTTCGGTATGATTGGGGAATGACAAAAGATACCATACCCTCACGCAGTGCACTTGTGCCTCCACTGGTGTTGCGGGTGTGTATATGGGTGGTGGCAATCGCTAACCATCAAGTGATACGTCTACTCGTCTGCCACCTACTACAAGAATAAAAATGTATACAATGTAAATGAATAAAAAAAATACGGAAACAGATACTAATAGATATATGATGAGTAATATTGGCTCAAGAGAAGGTAACTATAAATCACGGATGGGGCGTAATGAGAATATCAGAATTATTATGTACAGTCAGCATCAGAAGTCTCTATACAAAGTAGGCAGAGAAATGTTCATAGAGCGGCTAAAGCTGAAATTTTCAAAAAGACGTTGACAGGCACAAATATCTTAACAGTCGAAATTCATTTATTTTTAAACTTACAACAAATTATGGCTGTGGCAGGCCTCCCACCAGGTGGACCGACGATCTAGTGAAGGTCGCGGAGTTCCTTGGATGCGGGTGGCACAGGACCGATCTGTGTGGAGAACTTTTGGGGAGGTCTATGTCCAGCAGTGGACGTCAATTGGCTGAAATGATGATGAACAATTAATTATTGATATTGTGTGTGTTTATGAATACATGTTCAGATATATTTGACGAATTGAACGTGTACATCAAAATTACAACTTAGACGCCTATATTTTTATGTTATAACGACCGAATTAGATCCCCCTTATTACAAAACATGAAAACATAGTAGTATAAAGTTAGTCTTATTTTTTATAACTGATGGTGTCACTTGAACTTGCTACTTTTATAAAAGTGACAGCAAAATTTTAAAACTGGACAAAATTTTGTGTCCATTTTGTAACAAAGAGGACAAGAGGGAAAAAATAAAAAAAATTGGACACCTTGCCCGCTCAGGTTTATCTGCTGACTGTACAAGGTCACAAGCGTATTAATAGTAACAACGCAACTTTTTTAATAATTCGCCTACCAGCATGATGAGGGTACTTCATGAAAGTTTCTATCTTGGTCTTATCACTGAAATTTCAATTTATCAACCTGATGCTAGGATTTTAGCCTCTTTCAACTTAAAACTTCGGTAAGTTTTAAGTCTGTTTGAAATTAATAATTTATACACCGTGACTTTTTAAATACCTGAGACACTTACTTCTCAAGGACATTTTATTGATAAAAGCATTTCTTTTAACTCAAAGTGCATAGTCAGTCATTAAATAATAAACTTCTCTTTCGCATACAAATTGCATAATACGATGAGCACGTTTGTAAGGGAAAATAAGTTTTTTTATGGTTGATGTACCTATGTATTGTTTAGATTACCAGACTATTCAGGTTCCAGTACCATATTCACAAAAAACATTTTAATAAACATTTTGGCGTTAATCGCCAAAGAGTAACTGGCAAAAGTCTTGCCGTATCTTCTCGTCAGAATTAACTATCCGATTCCGGTAGTAGAATCGCATTATGTCTATTTATTTGTATCAAATTTGTGCATTATGTAAAAAAATAAACAGTTTTCAATATTTTTAATGTATGACAATTTGTAAGTGCTGAGTACAAAAGCCTATGCAAATAAAGATTATTTTGAATTTGACTATGACTTGACATTGGCAATTTTTTTACACAACGAATACAATTGCTATTAAAAATAAATTGCATTTTACTTTTACTCATTCCAGGAGTAAATTATTTAGCCACTCATGCCGAGTTCAGGCTTTCTTTCCTGAAGTAAGGGTCAATGTAATAGGGTCAATCCTTTGAACTTTGAGTAGGAAATAAAGGGACTAAATTAGTTTAGGCAGCACTCATGTGGGTTCATACGTCTGTGGGTCGACGAATATCCGTATAATTGTCCTCTCATGTCAGCAAGTCCTCTTAGGTAGAGTTCAAAGCCGTCTACGAAGCCAAGGGCATGTTAACTATGCGTGGTAATTCTGGTAAAATAAAAGTTACTTTAAATATTGCTGAACATCTATCCTTTACCACTATTAAAAAGTACGTAGGTACAACCATACAACTGTCAAATTTCTTCAATCGTCTCTCATCTTACTGTCATACACATTAAGTTGATTATTGAGGAAAATTTACAGGTACAACCAACCATCTGGATGCTTATTTGAAAATTGAAAATTTAAAAGGTCGATTCATAATTAAATCCAATATCTTCTATATCTATACTATTTATAAAGAGATAACTTCCATAGACAACGACAAGGCTTATAGGTAAACCGAAAACACGAAACGCTTGCGCTATGTAATTGGACACAGCGCCATCTATTGGTTCATTTCTGAATTACGGTCCCGAAGCGAAGTGAGGGCGGGCCACTATTCATATATATTTAAGCTTGAGCCTTTCACGCCTTTTAATATAAACTAAATTGTTGTCTAAAGAGCTTTGTTGGTATGCTTCGACTACCGCGATTTAAGACGAAAACGCGACTCATTTTAAATTGAAGACTCAACCCTTTTCCCTACAGTTAAAGTACGGACATCCGTCCGGATATTTTGCAGTTATCCATCTTAACTAAGCACAAGACATCTTTAGATTTGTATTCAACTGAATTCTGCTTGTGTTTGGAATGTAAAGTATGTTTTGACCGAGGGAGAGCCTCGCTTTGGAATGAATGGGCCGGCTCGACCGGAGTGATAAAAAGGATTAAGCTCACAAAAGATTAAGTCATTCAGAGTCGTTGAATTCATTTGTTTTGCGTTTTATCTATCATCAACTATTGACCTTGATTATGTACCTACAATAAGGGCCTCGTTCACCACCTCTGAGTAAAGTGTCAATAGTAATTTACTCTTCAATTAAAGTGGGTTCGGAGAAAATTGGCCCCTGGTCCGCGGCCTTAAATATTTTTTTCAATACAAATACCAGGGGCCAATTTTCTCCGAACCAAATTTTATTGACAAGTAAATTACTTGAAACTTTACTCAGAGGTGGTGAACGAGACCCTTATTGTAATTATATCTTGACTATCCAGCCAGCCAGCTATCCTGTCACTTAGGGCAACTGTAAGGCAGCATGTCATTGTATGTTTGAATAAATTAAACTCATTCATGCCGAAGCGTGGGCTCCCCCGGACAAACACACCTAGATATATTAACGCTTTGCCTCTTCACTAGTTCTACGTGCTCGGAATGTTAAGGGCCCTGTGAATTCGAGACCTTAGTTTAGAATAATTACTGAGTCCTAGACGAAGAGGCTTTTTGGCTTGATTCATCTGACCTTAATAAAGTAAATAAGGTATACAAGATTGAGAGCGTATTGTAAGTTAGAGTACTTAAATGTAACATCATTTGTAACTAGGTATTTATTCTGCGTGGTTTTTTTTTCTTTTTTTATTAGCTATAGGCCACTTGACCAATCCACTGATGGAGAGTAGGATGAGGCCAGGATGATCGCGTTTTGCACTGAAGATCCTGTTCACTCTTGCCTTAAAGATATCATGTTATAGTGGTAAACACAACTCGGCGCGGAGTCCCTCCTTAGCTTCCGTATGATCCATGTGGAAGCGAACGCTTGTACCGCGGCAATTACCACATAAGGGTGAAAACTCTCGCCGCGCCTGACGTCCGGTGGTGAATGGGCTAATCATATTTTGCAGAACGTCCGTAAAGAACAAGAGCTTGCCACCCTTTTGCGGTGGTCGAGCTCTGTAGGTTCGGCCCAGAGAGTTCGATCACGAGATCTTTCGCACGGCGCTCTATCGAGTCAGTTTTTATGTTTTTTTAACTTCTCGAGGGCGTTATACTGATGACAACACAACACTATTAATTCCCTTCTAACTTATATAAAAGAGTGATGTGTTCGAGAGATGTTGTGTGCTAGAAATGTGTGGTGTGTTCGAGTGATGTTTTCGAGAAATGTGTTCAAGAGATGTGTTCGAGAAATGTATTCGACGGATGTGTTGAGAGAGCTATGTGTGCGAGGCATGTTTTCGAACGATGTGTTCGAGAGATGTTACATCTAGATCATGTACCTACTTTTGATAGTAACAGACAAACCCTGTTCTATATTCTAGAGCGGCTCTTCTGCACATTTTTTTACTGCTAAATTTCCTAGCACACCTTTAATGGAAACGCAGCTCTGTATTGTTGAGGTGCACCATGAGTGCTTTATACGCCTTTACCATGAGACGATCACTCGTATTTTAATAATCCTTTGAGTTAATCAGTAGTTAAACGTTTATGGCTGAAACTAAACCTTAGCTACGCGAGTAAAAAAGGACCTGCTAGTGACATACTCGTAATAAAATTCGATGTAAAAATTTTATAGAGGTCTAATAATTTCCTTGATAATAATATTTGAGTGCCTCAAAAGGTTATAAACTTTGACCCTCGCGGGGAAAGGCCTAAGTGCCTAGTTTATTAAGAAAAAACGACCTTAAGTGATAGCACATCATTGTGAGCTAATAAAAGTTGTATAATATCTGCTTTTTATCTAAAGAAAAACGGATCATCTGATGCTAAGCAATTACCGCCACCCATACACCAGTGAAGTCACAAACTCAAAAAATTCAAAATGTCTTAATTCAGTTTAAGTCCTTTGCAGAACATTTATGAATGTAAAATTTTGTAATCTACCGCTGATCCAGGAGGTCAATTATTTTTAAGTACGTAGTAAGTAAGACAGTTTGTACGGAGAGCCCAAAAATTTACTGTTTCTTTTTTCAATTTTAATTTTTATACAATAACTCTTAGGTATGTGGTTCTCACGTTTCAACAGTTTAGTTTCACTAGATTCGAAAAAAAATCTATAAAGGTTCCGTTTTTTGCCGTTTGTCTATAGAACCCTAAAAAACACTATCCATCTTATCGGCCCTTTGATATGACGAAGCGATAATGCATCGTAAATTCCGATATAACGGTGATAATTCTATTAAAGTTTCGGCGCACTCTTGAGATAATGTAATATATTGCTCACTTGGCCTCAATGACCCGGATGCACCTGGAATATTAGGTACTGGCCCCCCCACACTTCGTTCCGGGACATTAGTTCTACTCTGTATACAATAGATGGCGCTGGGTGTCGATTGCATCGCGCTAGAGTTTCGACTACTTGGTTAGTATGATAATATAGGTATAATGTCTATCGATGTCTTTTGAAATTACCTCTTTACAAAAAGTTCTCTTCAATACTATTTGTAAAGAGATAACTTCTTTAGACAACGACAAGGCTTATAGGTAAACCGAAAACACGAAACACTTGCGCGATGTAATTGAGCACAGCGCCATCTATTGGTTCATTTCTGAATTACGGTCCCGAAGCGAAGTGAAGGCGGGCCACTAGTTATTTATAAAGAGGTTAACTATTACCAACCATTCTGATAAAACATTGGTTCTATGAATTTTGAAAGTAACATAAATTAATGTTCCATACAAAGTCGGTTAGGTTAAGGTTAGGTACGTGGATTGTTCATTTTATATGGGGAGTCGAAAATGTAAATGAATTGAAATTAATGAATGAAAATAAATTATTGAAAAACAATAAGAATTAATTAATGAACTTTCAAAGCAATTTTACAAGGGATATATAATCAAATCATGTAATTTGGGTAATACTACCTATATTATCAAAGTCGTACAATCGGTATTATCGTAAACTAAAGTGCTTTTACGGGCCGTTTTCAGGAGAATCCCTCATTTCCATATTTTCAGAGTTTTTATCGGTCGGTCATTATTTTGTTTTATATACGGGCAATTAACAGAGCCATAATTTGGCGCCATAAACAGACCATGCTGTAGGGTAACCAGATGTTTTGCATTCATAAAAATAATATAAAACATTTATGAATGTTACTAGCGGCCGCCCGCGACTTCGTCCGCGTGGAAAAGGTTTTACCCCCCTTTTAACCCCTTACAACCCCCTTTTCCGCAATAAAAAGTAGCCTATGTTCTTTCTCAGGGTCTAGATCACCTGTATACCGAATTTCATTTAAATCCGTTCAGTGGTTTGGGCGTGAAAGAGTAACAGACAGACAGACAGACAGACAGAGTTACTTTCGCATTTATAATATTAGTTAGGATTAGGATATATTATGTAAGCTACCGCTGATTTGGAGGGTCGATTTCTACCGAGAAGAATCAGCAAGAAACTCAGTAGGTAGGTAGATACTCTTTTCAAATTATGATTACAATTTTCAGACAAAAGTAAAAAAAAAACACTATTGTAATTATAGTACCTAATAGTGTGATGTATCATGCTTTATATCGTTAAGACGACCAGATAGTCGCGCAATTATCATGTTTATATATTTTTTTTACGTGATAGGTAGCAGACGAGCAGGCGGTTCACCTGATGGTAAACCATTGCCGCCGCCCATGGACACATGCAACACCAGTGGAGTCACAAGTGCGCTGCTAACCTTTTATCCCCTTCCCACCCGATGGGCCTCCGGTACCCTCACTCACTCGGCGAAACACAGCACAGGAGCTGCTTCACGCCAGTTTTCTGTGAGGCAGTGGTATAACTCCGGTCGAGCCGGCCCATTCATGCCGAAGCATGACTCTCCCACAGTTGACTTATAACCGTTTTTTTTTTTTTTTTATTATAAGCACACGTTTTCTTTGCAGGCGTTTGCCAGTTATCGGACTGTTCGTACAAGTCGTCACGCCATCTCGTCTGGCGATGAATAGAGAGCAGTAGCTATTAGGGGAGGCCTTTGCTCAGTAGTGGGTCAATACGAGCTAACAAAAAAGCAAATTCTTAATAGGCATGGACCAAAATTCGTGGAACAATCGTATTAGTATAAAAAAGGTATATTGACAGAATTGATATTTCTATTGGATTGTAAAGAAGCCATGCCAGATTTCTGTGAAAAAGCCATAGACATGAAAACTGTAATGGGTTGTCATCAGAGCCGTGGGGGACATTTGATGGACATTTTATTCCATACTTAATCGGAATTGTGTCTTCTTTACAATCCTCTTTCATAAAATAAGTACGTGTTTTATTATGAAATGAAAAAGTGTACTCTCACTGAGAGGCCTTTTATATAATAATTAAGTTATTAATGATATTATAAATAACCAAACGGAAATCGTATCGCTGGACAGATCAGATCAAAGAATATCTTTTCCGCTTACAACAGCCGGAGTGGCGGCAGATGGCCGAAAACAGATCGGAATTTGCGAAGTCTCGTGTCGGATACCAAGATACACTTCGGATCGCTTAGCCAGTGTAGTAAGTAGGTAATCATTGCTGGGAACTTTTCATTCTGTTAGTAGTATCTGGTCACCCTACTATACGATAGCCGTAAATGCGGCCTAAAATTTTAGCGTTTTACGTAAATGTTCTATGTTTAAACCATTGGCATTGATAGCAACACGGAGCTAAAATATGTACTTAGCTGTGACTTGACATTAGCTTTTATCCATACTATTTACAAAGATATTACTTCTATAAACAACAAGGCTTATAGATAAACTAAAAATAAAAAACACTAGCGCGATGTGATTGACCCGCAGCGCCATCTGTGGCTGACAGACAGACAGATATGATGATGATGAATCTACAAGGTTTCCGGAGTCACAGAATACATATGCCGGAGTCAAAAGATCTGAGTAGTTGATTGGATTTTCTATTGTTTTGGAATATTAAAAATAAATACAGACAGTTTTTAAAATACTTAAAAACTTATTTAGATTTTGGTTTACTTATTGGATATTAGGTTTAAGAAGTTAGGTAAAAGTAGCCTAACATAAAAGTTGAGCTTTTAACATTAACTTTCTAAAAATGTTTGTAAATAGGTAGGTTCTTTACTTTAAGTAAACAAGATTTGAAGTAATTCGCAAGGTGGTGTAAAAAATTGTAGATAAAGTCTTTCTGAAGGACCAAACAAATTCTATAATCTCTTTTTAGCTTCATTTACTCTCATGGAAAAAAATATTTAATCATGTTACGTCCAAATCTCAAAGCAATACGAGTTAAGTATCCTTCGGGTTCTACTGCTCATCTCAGGGTGTACCACTTGCACCCAAAGCTGTCATTTTGGAGTCCACGAAATGCTTACCATCATTCAAGATTTAGAGTGTCTGAAAATTATAATAAAGCGACTGCCGTCTAATCTCCGCAACCCTTTGACATAGGAACCAGACTGAATAATGGTTACACGTTTCAAAAACCATCCGAAACGTGCATGTCTCTATAAGTATAATGTTTACGTCAACGCAGAGTTAATAGGTAGAAATGCAAATCAAATACAGAATTTCAAAATACAGAATATGTGCGTGCTCAGATTCCAACTACTGAGCTAGCATAACACACTCCTAGAAATGAATGAAAGAATATTGTACTAAAGTCTTCTTTACTTGTCTATTTCCTATCAATAGACTGTCCCTCTACAGGGCAGAGGCCTCTATCGTAGAAATCAAGTCATCGCTACCCATAGTATGCGTTGGCACTTCCGCACTCACGGGCCAGTATGGGAGTGCCAACGGATGTAATGCTATGATTCGTTGCAAAATAGTATTATTCTCTATACTGTCTCACTGCAGGGCAAAGGCCACCATCATACAAATCAAGTCAGATGATGATGAGATTAGGCTTAATCACTATGCTTGCCTAATGCGGATTGGTGATCACAAACCCAAGGTTTATTCGAAAATTTCTGCTACCTATCACATAAGAACCAAAGTTAGTCCTGGTTTATCCAATTACCCTGATTACGGCCATTATTTCCCGCTAAGGTTGTAAAAGCCAACTGCCCCAGATCCCTTGAGGTTTCTCGAATGTTCCCACGCCCCATTTCTTGGCACTTAGTGTACAGGCGCTGTAAAAAGATATGCCTTTTAGTGCTTAGGTCCAACTATGTCTTTTAGGATGGATCTTAAAGAAAGTACGTACTGTCTGTAACAAATACAAGGAAAGTGTTAACCTATTACTAGCGTTTTTATTATTTAACCGCCTGATTTGTATGCTGATGGTGTATCAAATTTTATTAAAACATTTTTAGTTCTTAAAAAAGATAAAAAATAAATCGCCGAAAAGGGAGACAGGATCAGACTGTCCTAACGCATACTTATTTCTGCTATATACGTATTTTTAATTTAATAGGTACTATATGATTTAAATGCGCCAGACAATCACACCAATCAACCTGGCCTCAAACTAGGGCAATCCTTGTACTATGAGTACCAGGTGACGATAATTAACTGAGAGCGTCAACCCAGAACACCCAGTAATTCTGGAATAAAATGAAAAAATTAAGAGATAACATCACATAGGTACTTAATCATACATTGTCACGGTCCCAAACTAAGGTTTTAAAAAATTAAGATATACGACACGTACGTGCTCATTTTCGTAACATCGCTCTCTTCACATCACACACCACTAGAGACGAGGGAAAAAATCTCGTTTCAGAGCCGTTAGTGTTTACATAAAATGTGAAAAGTGCCGTTTTATAGCAGAAGAGCCATTTGTACCTGCCTGCCTCGTTCACGCACTAACGGTGATATATCAGCTTATTGGTTCTCAAGCGAGAAACTGTGGGAGAGCCACGCTTCGGCATGAATGGGCCGGCTCGACCGGAGTGATACCACTGCCTCACAGAAAACCGGCGTGAAGCAGCCCCTGTGCTGTGTTTCGCCGAGTGAGTGAGGGTACCGGAGGCCCACTCGGGGGGAAGGGGATAAAAGGTTGGCAGCGCACTTGTAACTCCACTGGTGTTGCAAGTGTCCATGAGCGGCGGCAATTGCTTACCATCAGGTGATCCGCCTGCTCGTCTGCTACCTATCACACAAAAAAAAAAAAAAAAAAAAAAAGTTAACTGCTTCTTCATTTATACCTACAGGCAGGGGGGAGAAACTTGAATGGAAACGTACGAGTGATGGTAGCTCCTTGCGAGGGTTCATGGTTTGAATCCGAGCCTGCACCTCGTGATTCATGGTTTAAATCTGGATTTTTTCAAATTCTACCATTCGTTCGGCGATGAGGAAAACTGTAAAAAACATCGTGAAGAAAACTACACGTTTCGGATCGTTTCTGAAACGTGTAACCATGATTCTGTTGATCCGATTTACAAGGGTTGCGAAGGTCAGAGCTGGAACTCAAAAATATAAAATAAATGAATAAAACATTTGATTCCATAAACTACTTTCCATAAACTAACTAGGCTGGCGCAGCGACCCAAAGTGATAGCCTATCTTCTATAAAGAGATAACTTCAATAGACAACGACAAGGCTTATAGGTAAGCCGAAAACACGAAACGCTTGCGCGATGTAATTGAGCACAGCGCCATCTATCAGCTCATTTCTGAATTACGTTCCCAAAGCGAAGTGAGGGCGGGCCACTAGTCGATAATAAAAGCCTTCATCTAGGTCGTTCCTGCGCCGCCTCCCGTCATTCATCAGCCTGGAGTCGATGCAAATCTTTATCAACTTTATCCCTCCATCCCTATCCAGATGGTTTGATAAACATAAACCGTCCGAAGAACACTTGGAAGTTTTTTTTTAATATGAATGAATGAATGAATGAAAATCTTTATTTGACATAGTAAGGCAGAATATACACATATTATGTGACGCAAAGAACAACAATACAATATTAAAAGTTACATAAATTAACACAAAGAATAAAAAAATATCACCTTGGAAGCATAGTTTCCCCGAGAGAGATTTCCACTTTGAGAAACGCTGGCAGAGACTTGTTCTTTTGAATTATTTGTAACTTTCCATTACATTCGGGATTGTCTACGTGCCACAGCGAGTAGGTACACTCGCATCTCATTGTCTTGTTTAGATGATTTAGTGTTCGGAACCGAAAAGCGTTTTATAGGTTATTTAAATATTAAATCGTTTCCCAAGTGGTATAGCGCGTATTTGAGTTCGTATTATTTATAGCATACACCAACGTATATGTTACGAAAACCTACACAGTTATTTGATCCGTGCTTACCTTTTGGTTAAATTTACTATAGGTACTTAACTTTGATGACGGCAGCTATGATATGAGGCTGCCATTATCTATGATCCTTGCAACTGGCCAGGTGTCCTGCCCATCTCCACTTTAGCTCATACTCTCGCGTGCCAACATCGAATGCCCTAGTAACACTACACAATTAAATAAACTATTTAAAATAAATTAATGGCGTTATATGTTACAAACACATTGAAAACGGCTGAAAACCACATGTTGTTTAATGTCAGTGAATGAACTATCGTTTACAATGTTTGTTATGGTAGTGACTCGAAATACATAACTGATTTTGGTTAACCTCACAACGTTATAAATACGTCTGGTTGTTTGTTTGTGTTACCTTTGGCACAGTAGTGGATTCCAACAGTAAGACTACAAAATATAAGGCACAGACAAAAATATCTCGAGCGATGGCAGATTAGTGGATGAGGACGCGCCTTTAGTACGTTGTCGTGATTCGAATCCGAGTATTTATAATGTGGACTGTGGGAGAGCCACGCTTTATCATAAATGGGCCGGTTCGACCGGAGTAATACCACGACCTCACAGAAGACCGACGCCTGCGCTATGTTTCGGTGAGTAAATGAGGCTCTGGAGGCCCAATAGGGGGAATGGGGTTAAAGGTTACCGCCGCCCATGGACACCTGCAACACCAGTGGTGTCCCAAGAGCGCCGCTTACCTTTTAACCTTCCCCTGGATTGGACGTACGGTACCCTCACTCACGCACTAAACACAGCGCATGCACTGCTTCACGTCGGTTTTCTGTGAGGACGTGGTATTACTCCGGTCGAGCCGGCCCATTCATAATGAAGCGTGGCTCTCCCACTGTTAAATCTCATATCTCATATCGGAGGCCAAGACTCATTTGGGTTGTTGAGCCATCGGAGTAAGTAAGTGTTTTTATACAGTCGACGAATTTGCCAGTTTACTAGTGGTGATAGTCGCTTGGACACGCAGCGGGTTATATGGAGCTAATTCCTGCGCTCACGCAGCGGGCAGTGCAAGCAATTTTGCCCTCATCTCACCTGATGGAGATTTACAATGAGGTCTAAGATGTACCGTGCTTTCCCAGAAGAAGCCTATTCACTCTCGACTTAAAGACACCCAAATCGTAGCTCTCTAGGAATACAGAAGCCGGCAAGTTGTCCCATACCTTAGCAGTTAGTACCAAGAAAGAAGAGGCGAAACGCTTAGTACGAGCTGGTGGAACTTCCACAGTGTAAGGGTGGATTCTTTTAACTGCTAAATGGAACACCGCATCGTCTGCTGATCATACATAACTATCTCATATCCTCTATTCAATATTACGAACACGTTTCTAGTGCTTTGAATACAACATCGCGCACAATGTCATACACGTTTACTCTTTTACATTTTCATAAATACATATGAAAATATCGTTTATGTAAAATAATGTTTGTAGTAACCGTAGCTAACGGGTCTGGGAAATATTTTAAAATAATTTACAGGAAAAATTTCAGCAGGTTTTGTGAAATGAAAAAAATATCGCTTATAACGAGCAACCGGGATACTGAAGGAGCGCAAATGCGTTACCGGTCTTATACCACACAGAAAACCGGCGTGAAGCAGCTCCTGTGCTGTGTTTCGCCGAGTGAGTGAGGGTACCGGAGGCCCACGGGGGAAGGGGATAAAAGGTTGGCAGCGCACTTGTAACTCCACTGGTGTTGAAAGTGTCCATGAACGGCGGCAATTGCTTACCATCAGGTGATCCGCCTGCTCGTCTGCTACCTATCACATAAAAAAAAAATACATAGTATTGTCTATGTCCGTTTCTTAAGATGACGGATTGGGCAAACTAGCAACACCAAAATTATTGATATAAATTGCTAGTCAAATCTATTTATAAAAGTTTAAAAACTTTTAATTAATTCAAGGTCATTAAGTACTTTTCGGTCTGGTTTTTGCACTTGAAATCTTGATTCACGCCAATAGCGGCTATTTTAGCGTTAATTAAAACTCGACAATCGATTCGAGATCGACTAGCAATATTATAACTGTCGCACCCAAACAAAGGTGACTGACAGTGCTTATGAATAGTAATCATAATCGTAAGCATTTATTTCGTATCACATTTCAGGGTACAGGTCTTAAATTAAATACAGGTATCATGTATGTGGCAGAGAACCAAAGTTATCGACATAGCTCACCGGATTAGCAAGCTGAAGTGGCAGTGGGCTGGCCATATCTGTCGCAGAACTAACGACCGTTGGGGTAAACGAGTTCTGGAGTGGAGACCGCGTCTTGGTAAACGTAGTGTAGGACGATCTCAGGCCAGATGGAGTGACGATCTGCGCAAGAGGGCTGGCTGGAGCTGAATTCGAGTAGCCGAAGATCAATCAAAGTGGCGAGCATTTGGAGAGGCCTACTCGTATGTCCAGCAGTGGACTGCAACAGGCTGATGATGATGATGTATGTGACGCCCTGAGTAAACCGGTTTATTTTTGCTGAGATTTCATATCATGAATGCTATTAAATGGAGTAGGTATTGCCTCTTCATCAAGAAAAACACCGGTGCCACAAAACCTGTATTTATGGTTACGATACACAACAACCCCCGTTAAATTTCACATGAGTAATGATTATGAGATTCTTTATGGCACATTCGTTCTGTCACATAAATTATGGGTAATGTAAAGGTAGATAGTAAATCCATTTATGGTGTAATAGCCATGATGCATACATACATTATCATTATTACTCAACAATGCCCAATATTCGCCCTACATCGGCGAGCTAAACTAACTAGACGTTATATTTTTAAATTTGAATAAATTGCTATTGGTACTTTTTTTCTATCTATACTAGTTGCTATAAAGAGAATAACAGCAAATTAACCTCATGGTTTGTACCAAATACGCGAGACGCTTGCGCGATGTAATCGTCTACTAGCGCCATCTATTGGTTATGGTCTAAAGTTAGGAAACGAATGAGGGTGGGCGGGCCACTATTATTTTTGCAAACTTTTTCAGTGACGCTTCTAATTGTTTTTATGTTTTGTGTTTATTTTTATAGTTTTTTTTTGTTATTTTGGTGTTTCTATTGTAATTTTTGTTATTTATCACTGAATAAACTTACACCTATTCGATTCTATTTTGA
Source organism: Cnaphalocrocis medinalis (assembly GCA_014851415.1). Lineage (NCBI taxonomy): Eukaryota > Metazoa > Arthropoda > Insecta > Lepidoptera > Crambidae > Cnaphalocrocis > Cnaphalocrocis medinalis. The sequence continues at coordinate 3,580,842 of CM026289.1, read as the reverse complement.
TAAAATATTTAATTTTTTTATCATCTCAAGAGTAATCAAAACACCCTATTGTGGGTCTCTACACTTTAAGAAGCTATTCAAAATTAACAGGTTTTGCTCGCGATGTTTTCTCTCACTAAGATAACGAATGCTTTCTCTAGGAAATAAATAATGTTCATTAATATAATTTACTATCTCGCCGTCCCTAACGTCCCATCTTGAACGCGTATGTAGAAAGGCACTTTAGTAGAATACCTAGTTGAGGAGGTGTTGTGAATACCAGCCTATTTGAATTTTAAATTATCCCCGTACATCCCTCAAGTACCTAACTTTGTTTACAATCATTCTATATATATCGTGTATATTATATTAACTACTCGTAATTTTATCTATTAAAGCGGGTAAAAGCAACCCAAAGTAAGGAAGGATGGAATAAAACAAAGTTTAGTAGGTAGTATCCCGTACATATTCTGATGTCTGTTAGAAATCCTTTGATCTTTCGATTAATTCCGATAGTATTGCAAACAACGTTCGATCAAAAAATGTATTACTTCCGATGTTCGAATAAACAGTGAGCTAGTTCTCAATTTTCATATAGATCCAAAAGTGATTAGGGGTGATCTAGAATTTAATTTTTCCCGAGTCGAGCAAAAAGACTAACTAACTAGGTTGGCGCACCGACCCATAGTGAGTCTTGGCCTCCGATAATAAGAGCCTCCATCTTGGTCGATCCTGTGCCACCTCCTGCCAGTCATCTGCCGAGAGTCCGCGCAAGTCTTTTTCGACCTCATCCTTCCAGCGATATCTCGGACGGCCGACTGGCCTTCTGCCAAAGAATATTATTAATTTTTCGAAAATAGCACGGATTTGTCCGCCGGCAAGCGTGGTGATTAAGCCTAATCCCATCAAAGTAGCGATGACTTGATTTCTATGCTAGAGTCCTTTGCCCTGCAGTGATACAGTTAGGAAACATGTGTTGAGAGAGGCCAAGTTCTAAACGAAAAAGAAATGTAATAAGCTTTTAGTATGTGGAAGAAGCAACACTCTTACCACTTATAGTTTTCAGTTTCAGTTAACAGCTGCAGAGTTCATTTTTATTTTCCCAAGTTCAGTTCAGTTCAATTTGGCTTGCGTCTGACTAGCCAATATCGCGCACAACATAGTTTACGTATTCGGTTATTACAAACATGGCACTTTTAAAGTTTTCTGTTCCGGCAGGTCACTAAACGGCAAAGTTTGATATATTATAGCAACTGCGATGTGTTTTACCCAGTGAGTGAGGGTATCAGAGACCCAATAGGGGGGAGCTTGGTAGCGCACTTGTGACTCCGCTGGTGTTGCGAGTGTCGGGGGGCGACATTGAATGGGCGGCGGCAATCGCTTACCATCATGTGATCCGTTTGCTCGGCTGCCACCACTTAAAATTTTTTTTTTAAAGAAGCAACACTCTTACCACTTATAGTTTTCAGTTTCAGTTAACAGCTGCAGAGTTCATTTTTATTTTCCCAAGTTCAGTTCAGTTCAATTTGGCTTGCGTCTGACTAGCCAATATCGCGCACAACATAGTTTACGTATTCGGTTATTACAAACATGGCACTTTTAAAGTTTTCTGTTCCGGCAGGTCACTAAACGGCAAAGTTTGATATATTATAGCAACTGCGATGTGTTTTACCCAGTGAGTGAGGGTACCAGAGACCCAATAGGGGGGAGCTTGGTAGCGCTCTTGTGACTCCGCTGGTGTTGCGAGTGTCGGGGGGCGACATTGAATGGGCGGCGGCAATCGCTTACCATCATGTGATCCGTTTGCTCGGCTGCCACCACTTAAAAATTTTTTTTTAAAGAAGCAACACTCCTACCAGTTACAGTTTATTTACAAAGTTTTTTTCAGTTAACAGCTGCAGAGTTCATTTTTATTTTCCCAAGTTCAGTTCAGTTCAATTTGGCTTGCGTCTGACTAGCCAATATCGCGCACAACATAGTTTACGTATTCGGTTATTACAAACATGGCACTTTTAAAGTTTTCTGTTCCGGCAGGTCACTAAACGGCAAAGTTTGATATATTATAGCAACTGCGATGTGTTTTACCCAGTGAGTGAGGGTATCAGAGACCCAATAGGGAGGAGCTTGGTAGCGCACTCGTGACTCCGCTGGTGTTGCGAGTGTCGGGAGGCGACATTGAATGGGCGGCGGCAATCGCTTACCATCAGGTGATCGCCTGCTCGTCTGCTACCTATCACATGAAAAAAAATACTTCTATATTGCGGCGCAAAAGCAACAGTAACTGACTGAGTACCTACTTTCTACCAAAAACCACCCCTCCTTGCCACCTTGACGGCCTCGATGGCGCAGTGGCTTAAGTTTTCGCCCGAAGTGCGAAAGGTCTCGGGTTCGATTCCCGGTCAAGTCAATTTAGGAAACTACTGTTATGGGTTGACGGTTATTTTATTCTGGGTTGACGCCCCCAGTTAAATTATCGTCACCTGGTACTCATAGTCTGTACTATGAGTATCCCTGTGGGTTGCCCTAGTTTGAGACCAGGTTGATTGGTGTGATTGTATGGCGCATTTATTTATTTATTTTTATTTACCAACACACAAAAAGTTACTTTCGAGATAATTAAACTTTTGATGTAACAACATAGTGGAGAGTCAATTAAAATAATATGAAACTCGATTTCGTCCGAAATTAGAGTTGGTTCTTAATTGCAAAACAATGTGTAAAAGCCACTAGATGGCGTACTGTTAGACTGGGGTCCATCTTCAACATCATTGGTTGTTTAATGACATTTTGACATGTCACATCATAAATAAGCAATCATCTGGTTTCAGTGCCATAATAATACGCAGTCTAGCGAACTATCCGAACTGCTAAGCTATCTCCCGATATAATACTCTCACTCTACCTAATTATAAAAATAAAAGGTAACTTCCCAGGACAACTAAAAGGCTTATAAGTAACTAAACCGAAATACTTTTGCGATGTCATGTACGTACAGCGCTATCTATTGCCTTGGTTTAAAACTAATTTCCCGATACGAAGTGAGGGCAGGCAATTCATTCTCTATTAAATAACTACACAGGCAATAAACTTTGGCGCCATATCTCTATAGCTATCTTGTCTGATACAAATTATTAATATTTTCTTTGATGTCGATAAGAAGAGTCTTATTTCTAAAAATATATTCTACCTTTCCGATTCCAGTTGATTTCATTATTATATCGCCTTTTTATTCCATCCACAAATCAATAACTTTTGCTCCGTCTAAGTGATTGGATAATCAAGAATTCTTTCTTTTTTCTTATTTTCTACAATACATTTTTGATTTTTTTTATGTGATAGGTAGCAGACGAGCAGGTGGATCACCTGATGGTAAGCAATTGCCGCCACTCATGGACACTTACTCAATACTCAATATCTTTATTGCATCCATAGTGTATACAGTAGGTGGTAGAATCTTAACATAATAGCAACCACTATAGACCCTGCAAGGGCACTACAATATGAGAGAGAGCTCCTTAACTTATTATTTAAAATTATGACTAACATATATATTTATTACAATACTATTATTACTTGCAACACCAGTGGAGTTACAAGTGCGCTGCCAACCTTTTATCCCCTTCCCCCCGGGTGGGCCTCCGGTACCGTCTCTCACTCAGCGAAACACAGCACAGGGGCTGCTTCACGCCGATTTTCTGTGAGGCAGTGGTATCACTCCGGTCGAGCCGGCCCATTCATGCCGAAGCGTGGCTCTCCCACAGTTAATTTCTTTCGTTCTCTTCTTCTTCTTCTTTCGTGTTGGAGGCCAAGATCCACTTCGGGTCGCTGGGCCAGCGTAATAAGTAAGTAAGTATTATTGATTATCTTTTTATTTCGTGGGATCGTTTTTCTTTACCTTATTTGTGCTTATTCGAATTCTAACCTACAACCCATAGAGAATAGTAAATATACCAGATTCTGTTGTGACTTGTGGAACATTAGCAGCAGCAGACAGCAGACACAAATAGAAAACCAATTGTTGCCTCTAAAAAGGCTTCTGGGTCTTACGACTTAGGTGTTATTATTTGAAGTAAATTTTAGTTGTATTTTGTGTTTTCTTGTGTTGTGTCATTTGTCTGTTTCTTATCGTGTTTTGGTGTCCAAATTAATAAACGTATTTTCTTTCTTTCTTTAACATATAAGATTTATCGGTATTCGGTATAAAAAAGGGGTTCTAAACTAATTTGTCACATGGTAATGATTTCAAAAATGGATATCAACGGTAGCGAACTCCATCATTGAAATTACCCTATTAATCAACTTAAGAATTTTTCAACTTTTCGTGAAAAATGTTTGCCATTAATTTCAGCAACTTTCACGTATGCGGGTACGATGTACATACACACGGGGCGTCAAGTGAAGTTTTAGGGTTCCGTAGCCAAATGGCAAAAAACGGAATCCTTATAGATTCGTCAAGTCTGTCTGTCCATCCGTATGTCACGGTCTTTTCTTTCCGAAACTATTAGAGTTATACTGTTGGAACTTTGTAGGTGAAACGCATTAAGATTTTTATGCAAATTTATGCAATAAAGGAAAAAAATATGTGGTAATTATTTTTCATCCAACTCATACGTGTGGGGTATGTATGGATAGGTCTTTAAAAATGATGTTGAAGTTTTAACATAATATTGGTCTAAATTGAATAGTTTGCGTGACACACACTTCCAAAGTAGAATAAAGTTGCCCCTCTAACTTTTAAAATACAATAATGATAAATCTAGAAAAAATAATTATGTAAGTACATTACTATTAAAACTACCAACGAAAATTGAATAGAGCGAGAACCGGTAAGTAGTTTTTTTTAAAACCTACATCGTAAATCGTAAACCGCTCATTACCGCGTTTGATTCAATAAAAAATAAAAATAAGCAGAAGGCCTTTGATTTCATAAATCAATGGTATGGTTTTTGAATTTTGCATGTTCCGTCTGAAACTGTACGTAGGCACCCACGTACAATAGCAAACAGGCAGCATTTTTGAATGCCTGAATCAAACGCTTTGAATTGAAATCGTTAACCTAATTGATTAATCACACCTACAATACCAGTTGATTGCTGCTAGGTTTTACAAAAATAATGTTTCATACTAAGTAAGCGACAAATTGGTTTTTTGTTCGACAAACCTTGGTTTTTGGCCGTTTCTCAAAGGAGAGCCACACTTCGGCAATAATGGGCCGGCTCGACCGGAGGACCGGCGTAAAGAAGCGCCTGTGTTTTGTCGAGTGAGTGAGGGTACCGGAGGCCAAATTGTAGTGGAAATGGGTTAAAGGTTGGCAGCGCACTTGTGACACAAATTGGTGCACCAGGAAAATGGAAGTCTAATTGCTACCATCAGGTGACCCATCTGCTTGTCTGACACCTATTACATAAAAAAATATTTACTACTTCACTTACTCGATTGGCAAAATTCAATACAGGCGCTGTTTTACGCCGATCATCTGTGAGGCCATGGAATCACTCCGCTCGAGCCGGCCCATTCTTGACAAAGCGTGGCTCTCCCACGGTAGTCAGTTTTTTAGTCTGCTATTCCCATACAATAGTCATATAAATAGGCGGCCTCTTTGATTCATATTCATGACAAGTCAAATGAAAGGACCTAAGCGATCTATTTGTTAGACGACAATGGCTCAAGATGAACGAATGAATGAATATTGAACGATGGAACGGGGCTAGACATGATAAGAATAGAAGAAACGAATTAGTGTGGTCCAAAAGTATTACCTACTAATCGCCCGCAGCTCAGTTTGTATGAAATGCGGGTGGCCACTGAAGTATCTTCCCAATCCATTATAGCTCATTAGCCCATCACTTACGACAAAAAAGTAGCATTTTATTTTGGTTATAGCAATTCTTTGCAAGGGTTCGGCTAGTATAATTGGTAATACAGCCACCCGGACTGTGGAAGGTTGTGGGTTTAAGTCTCACCTGAACCCGACGAATTTTAAGTGCGTAGTATTTACTTTAAAAAAAGTTCCATTCAAATCTGTTCAATAGTTTCCGATACTAGCGCAAACAAACAGTCAGACAAACAAAAAATATATCATCATTCGATGACGGTGATATTTTTTTTATAAATACAGCAGTCCACAGCTGGACTTATGTTAAGAGTGGCAAACATTAGGGAAAGCCGAAAGTGGCGTTCTTTTCTGCGCGTATATTAAACTTTTGCTATATAACCAAGGAGGGAGACAAACTTTACAAATCTCATATTAGAGTTTTTTTCCTTCCAAGTTAAATATTACGATTATTAATAGTTAATTGAAATTCGATTATTGGTGAAGTCCATTTCAATTCGCACATCACTAGTGAGCAATCAGCTGATAAGGATATTAAACTTTGATCGCTCCTTCTGGAATAGTTACCGCCCCTTGCAATTAATTTATTTAGGTTACTCCTGATTTTTTTTATTAAATATTATTTTTTATTAGTTTGGAACTTTGCACATAGAATCTACGCAAGGTACACATTATTTTCTTTTATGGTTAATACTCCTTTTTTGTTCCACCCTGTAAAATTGGCCTGTGTGTCACGAGTCAAATGATTCGTCGCTTAAACTGGCCGTAGCTGAAATATTGGCCAGAGGGAATTAATAATGATTGATGTTCTAATAAAAATGTTTTGAATTTTCACATTGGTCTCCTTGTCATGCCATGAGCATAAGGTCTAAAATGGTATATCAAGTACCCAGCTGTTCCGTCCATCCATTGCTGATCACTGAAGTTCAATTTCAAAGCATTTACTGTCATAATGGATCTAATATGATTGATGATCGTTTCGTCACATGGTATTATTGGTCAGTAGCTTGACAAGTTTATTTTGCACTACAACGCTGAGATAAATAATGATTGGAGTGATTGATACTTTCGCTTAAAGGTAAAATCGACAGTTTATTGTAATTAATGCGAAATAATCATCAGTAAAGATCAAAGTTCAAAGCAAGTTTCTTGTATTTGTTTATGTCAATATTATATTTAGTTCTACTTAGATATTACATAATTTCATTTTTTCTCTTTGCTCAATGAGTCTTGGAATAAAACGACCTCTACCTATTGAATTTTGCTTCATGATGTTTTAAATTTTATTTAAGTTCTTGCAATAATTAATTTATGATATGGTCCTAGGCGACAACAGTTACTTAAAATAATCTTATTTATAAATCTGGCAGTGCACCACTATGCTTCTCAAGAATATTTCTACCTCGCATAACAAAACTTTGGAATGACCTACAAACTTTCAAGTAAAAGGCGCATTCCTTTTAAAATCCAGCAACGCACTAGTAACTCTCATCCTTGTGATCAGGTGACCTTATCTCTGGTTTATCTGCCTACTATTAAAAAAAAACTCTTCGGCATTCTTCATGTGTCTAGGGTACCTACTGTCTTTCTTTAAACTGTGACAAGATATTTAAAGTATTTATCGAGTGTCCTTTAAAAATTGTCCTTGTTGACCTTCAGACGACTCTCACGGCGCAGTGGTTAAAGTCCAAGGAAGGAAAGATTCGGGTTCTATTTCCAGCATACATGACAGATGACATAGACAGATGACATTCGAAGTATTTCGAAGACTGACTGGAACGAGCTGGATGAGAATGAAAAATCGGGAGCAGTGGCGTGCATTAGGGGAGACCTATGTCCAGCTATGTAGTTAAAAGTTGGCAGCGTAGGATAACTCTATTGGGGTTGTAGGTGTCTAAAGGTGGCGGCAACCGCTAACCATCAGGTGATCCGTCTACTCATCTGTCTACCACATAAAAAACACACATGATTCATGTCCCCACAGCTGGGTTTGCTGTTTAAACTAACCTTGCAAAGATAACTTTTGTGCTGTGGCAACACTTGTCATAATAAGTAGTACGATGTGGCTAAACGTGGCCCGCCTTATTGAAGAAGGTATCTTAATGACAATGCAAATCGTTGGTCCGCCGCATTTCAAAACGGTCCCGTTTTTGATAACAGCTAGCTAAGTCGCCGTAATGTCATACGGCGGATTATACGATCCGGCTGCGACACACCCTACTCACAAGCAAATAAATAAATTCTACTTCTATTTCTAACCGAAAACCGGCGTGAAGCAGCTCCTGTGCTGTGTTTCGCCGAGTGAGTAAGGGTACCGGAGGCCCATCGGGGGGGAAGGGGATAAAAGGTTAGCATCGCACTTGTGACTCCACTGGTGTTGTATGTGTCCATGGGCGGCGGAAATTGCTTACCATCTGGTGATCCGCCTGCTCGTCTGCTACCTATCACATAAAAAAAACGAGACGGTTGGCCAGCCAGCCACTCAAATTAAATGCCAGTCCATACTTTGACACGTGAACGAAAAATTGCTGGATGGAAATGCGTGCGTTATCCAGACATTGAATGCTGCTCAGTCTCCCTTGCAGTAATCTGGCTCATCTTGCCCAACGAGCCGAATTATAGGAATGTTGAATAAAAGAGGGAGCGAGCAGAGCGATGACAAATAGCATCGTAAGAGTAACTGTCATTAGTATGAATCCATCTCACAAAATAAATGTGCCCATCTCATCGATGTAATCTATATCTACTAACCCTTCTGAACAACATTTGTATGTCGCAGCCGTATCGTATAATCCGCCGTATTACATTACGGCTAGCTGTTTTCTAACACAGGGCCGTTTTGAAATGCGGCGGATCAACCATTAGCCGCATTGTCATTAAGATACGTTCTTCAATAAGGCGGCCCACGTTTAGCCTCATCGTACTACTACTTACTATGACAAATGTTGCCACAACACAAAATTATCTATTCAGAATATTAAGAATCGGAACTAAAAACTGCCAAAGAGGCGGCTAATCTCCCGCTTATTAGGTACATAATGGCTAGCCGTATTGAATGACATATGGCGCCGAATTCATTCCGGCTAATCGTTGAACCGCCACATTTCAAAACGGCCGTGTGTTGGAAACCAGCTATTTTATTTTCAGCCCTAATCCATAGTGACTACCTAATTGGTTTTAAATGCGGGTGATAAAATAAATTTAAATTTCGAACATAGCTCGGGTATACTATGTTGGTTATCATCATAAACCCGAGCTATGTTCGAAAAAAACATTTATTCAAAATATGACCACGCGGGTTAAACTGCGAGGCGCAGCAAGTGCTCGTATTTTATGAAAAAAAAAACACAAAATGTGGTAAAACTCCATAATCCTATCATATTTGACACATGTAAGCACTGGGATAAATGACTGGAGAGAGACAGACTAGGGTAACCAGATATCTCATATTTTACGGGCTCGCCCCTACTAAATTAGAAAAACCCGTGATTTGCAAAATTTAATTAAATACAGGGGGGACAAAGCCCTCGTTTATTCACACATTTTACATGACTAGTAGGTATTAAGCGAGGTTACAAGTAATTATAAACCATTATTTTTTTGTTTTGAATTTTGAATCCCAGTTAAATACATTTTGAATACGAACTTTTGTAAATTGTAAAGGTATACGAGTTACAACGCACAATATGTGACCTAAGCGTCTTGGGCATAGCTAACACAAAATATACATCATCATCATCAGCGACCCACACTCGTCCACTGCTGGACATAGGTCTCCCCTAATGCACGCCACCGCTCCCGATTTTCGGCCACTCTCATCCACCTCACTAGCCAACCTTCGAATGTCATCATCCCATCTTGTCGCAGGGCGTCCAACACTCCGCTTTCCAAGTCGTGGTCTCCACTTAAAGACTTAAGGAAATATAAGATAGATAGATACTCTTTATTGCACAACACATTACAGAACTTAATGCTAATAGTAATTTCCAAATACAATATCGGCGGCCTTATCGCTAATAGCGATCTCTTCCAGGTATAAGTACATCAAATTCACATAAAATGCTTGACAAAGACATCGTTTGTTCCAGATATGCAACATGGAAGACTACAACGAGACCTTAGAGATGATGAACTCCTCGGAGCCCTACCAGCCGTACTACAAGCGCCCGGAGACCTACATAGTGCCCCTGATGTTCGCGCTGATCTTCGTCATCGGCGTGGTCGGCAACGGCACCTTGGTTGCGGTCTTCATCAGGCATAAGGCCATGAGGAATGTTCCTAACACGTGAGTATTTATTTTTATGTGATAAACTACCCCTCACTTCGCTTCGGGACCGTAATTCAGAAATTAACTAATAGATGGCGCTGTGCTAAATTACATCGCGCAAGCGTTTCGTGTTTTCGGTTTACCTATAAGCCTTGTCGTTGTCTTTAGAAGTTATCTCTTTATAAATAGTATAGAAGATGGTAGAGCAGACGGTATCAACTAATGGTATGGTACCGAGAACGTAAGTACACTCAGCGGCACATTTAACCACTCATAGCGTATTTTTAATACAGACGTACCTATTTTACGATTTCATAAATCTAAAAGTAAAAAGTTTTATTGCAAATAAGCAAAATAATCCTTCTTTATTGGCAGTTGGTTAAACAAGCTTGAACCTATCAAGTAGCTCAAGACTTAAAACGAATGCGAGCTTTCTTAAAGCCGAGCTTTAAAATAGACCGAACGACTTAATCTCCTTTGTTTTTGAGGGTTCCGTAGCCAAATGGCAAAAAGACACCACAGTCCTTAAAGTTTCGTCATGTCTGTCCGTACGTATGTCACAGCAACTGTTTTCCGAAACTATAAAAACTATTTTGTTGAATCTTAGTAAGAAGATGTGTTCTGTGAACCGCATTAAGATATTTACATAAAAATTTAAAAAAATCTATTAATTTGGGGGGTATGCATAGCACTGAAATACGGTTTTTTTTATCCATCTCATACGTGTGAAACTTCCAAAGTGATAAAATGTGCCTTCCCCCCACCCCCTAACTTTTAAAATAAGATGATAGAATGATAATCCTTAAAAAAATGGTACGGAACCCTTTGTCCGTGACTCCGACACGCACTTAGCCAGTTTCCTTGTACTAATTCATCTTTGCCTGACGAATGAACCACTTCCAAGTCAGTGCTGCTCACAAAAGCATAAACTTACGTTTGCCGTATACCCCATTATTGTCTGAACACTAGTTTCCAAGTTCATAACCCCTGACCTCGTCTAATTTCAACCAACTTATGTACGCTTGCTTGCGCTTGGTGTACCAGTCATAGACGCAAATATAATATTACACGGGACGCCAACTGAGTACTTAATTAAACTTCAGCTCCCATTTTCGACCGATGTTTTCCAGAAGATCAGTAAAATTAGAGCACTTTTTGAATTACTGAAATCATTGTGGAATCAACTTCCCGCAGCGGTATTTCCGAACCGGTACGACATTCAAATCTTCAAGAAACGAGCCTATACCTTCCTAAAAGGCCGGCAACGCATCCGCACTCCTTCTGGTGTAGCTGATGTCCATGGGCGGCGGTGATCACTTACCATCAGGTAAGCCCGCTTGCTCGTTTGCCTTCCTATAATATAAAAAAAAATGAAATTAACACGAATTTCAACATATTTTATTTGTAGGTAAAGATAAATTCATAGATTTAATGGAAAGCAAAATCTGTTGAAGAGCAGATGGGCCAGCATAATATTTTATCTGTCTGTTAAATTCCTTTTAAAGTAAATGCTCACAAATGCATGAACTTATTGTTAACCTCTGCATGCCTAAACAGTACCATTTCTCTAATGGATAACGTATTTAAATCCATTGTGCACTTAACTTTATGCATGTGAAAAATCAACCAAGCATAAATTTTCGAAACATTAATGGAAGGTTAAAAAAAATCAAGGATAGTGTAGAAATTCCCGGACCGCAGTATGCGCTCAAAAGATTGTTTCTCGACGATCCAGGGAGCGAATGGAATGTTCTAGAACTATCCCGAAAGCTTGCACTAGTAGAGCACGCCCGTGTGAAAAACAGGACGTGTCAGCTTGTGAGTCAGTTCCAATTCGGAAACTAGCGAACTAGTTCTGAGCAAACGAATTACCTGCGAATTATTTGATCATCAAACGCCCCGTTGATCTAGTGGTTTATGTACCAAGCCGTGATCTCGAGGTCCCGGATTCGAGCAAAAGTATTTCGAATTTTTTTAACATAGCTCGGGCTTGTAATCACCAATCCGCATTAGGCAAGCGTGGTTAAGCCTAATCCCATCTTAGTAGTGATAATATGATCCATCCACCTCCATCATATAAATCATTCTATGATGGAGGCTTTTGTCCGGCAGTAGTGGGACAGTATTATAGGTAGTGGGACAGTATTATACTTATTTGATAAGACAAAAATATTTTAGTTGTGTAATGGTTTTCGTTCACAAAGCTATTGGTTTTTAGGGTTCCGTACCTCAAAAGGAAAAAACGGAACCCTTATAGGATCACCTTGTTGTCCGTCTGTCCGTCCGTCTGTCAAGGCCCTTTTTCTCAGGAACGCGTGGAGGTATGAAGCTGAAATTTATATCAATTACTCAAGTCTACTGTCCCTTGAAGCTGTGAAAAAATCAAACTTCTAAGCCAACGCAATCAAAAGATACAGCAATTTAAGCTGCATATTTTGAAACTCGCAAGTACTCGCAAGGGAATCAAAACCTAAAGGGTACTTCCAGTCGACCTAGAATCTTGAAATTTGGCATGAAGCAACGTTTTATAGCACACATAAAGGAAAAATTCCGAAAACCTTAAATTTTTAGTTACATTACAAAATATATATTTTTTAATAAATATAAACTTATTAAATTTATGCTCCTCCATCTTTCCCCATTGCAATGTTATGAATTTCATTTTGCAATAAAAATACCATAGTTATGACTCGATTGTCAAATTTAAGGGAAAAATCTATTAATCCATCATCAGACCTGTTGCACTGTATAGATCAGAATGCTGGGCCATTAAGAAGACGGATGAAAGAAGACTGCATGCTACAGAGATGAGAATGTTGAGATGGATGTGTGGCGTGACGAGAATGGACAAGATAAGGAATGAGTATATCAGAGGTAGTATGAAAGTGGCACCTATGACCGATAAGCTAAAGGGGAATCGTCTCTCCTGGTACGGCCATGTAATGAGAAGAGAGGAGAACATGTTACCAAAAGAGTGGTATGGGTATGAATGTAAGTGGGCGGAGGAACAGAGGACGGCCGAAAAAGAGATGGATGGACTGTGTGAAGAATGAAATGACTGAAAAGGGGGTGGATGATACGATGACGAATGACAGGGACGAATGGAAGAAGAAAACATACTGCGCCGACCCCAGATAACCTGGGAACAGGGCAGGGAAATGATGAGTTATGACTCGATTGTCATAATGAACGAACTTTGTAAACCTTGCAGGTTTGTACGGAACCCTCGGTGCGCGAGTCCGACTCGCACTTGGCCGGTTTTTTTATGGTTTTGTCGATTTCTTGAATTTTTTTAAATGTTATTTATAGGTGGAACACTAATAGCGGGATCACCTGAATAAAGCCAACATTGTGTTAGACGTAACTACATAACTCACTTAACTTCTGACCTCGACGGATTTCAACCAACTTATACACGCTTGCTTGCACTTGGGAAGCCCCAGTCGAATCTTCAGCCAAAAGTTGTTATAGTCGAGTGCATGGCTCAGAGCCAGTAGAGAATCAATGACCGGGACGAGTTAAATAAGGGCTTGCCCAGATTACACGTATAAATGGCACGTTTAACACGCGATATGTATTTATTCTGACAATGGGAGAGCTACGCTACGGCATGAATGGGCCGGCTAGACCGGAGTAATACCACGCCCTCACAGAAAAGCGGCGTGAAGTAGTTCAAGCGCTGTGCTTCGCTGCGCGATTTAGAGTACCGGAGGCCCAATCCAGGGGAAGAGGGGTTAAAAGGTAAGCAGCGTACTTGTGACACCATTGGTGTTGCAGGTGTACATGGTCGGCGGTAATCGCTAACCATCAGGTGATCTCACAGAAGACCGGGGTGGAGCAGCGCCTACGCTGTGTTTCGTCGAGTGAGTGAGGGCACCGGGGGCCCACATGGGGGAAAAGACGGTTAAAGTTTGGCAGCACACTTGTGACTTCAAGTGTTGCAGGTGTCTATGGGCCGCGTCCATCGCTTACCTTCAGGTGATCCGACTGCTCGTCTGCCACCTATCACATAATAAAAAAGTTAACGTTACAAATTTCTTAATCTTCGTGCTATCTATCGATCTTACTCTCTCATCTCAACGTGTCTCAGCCCTTCACCAGGGGAACCAAACCAACTGAATCATGGTTACTAACCAACTGAGTCATGGTGACATGTAAAACAAAGTTCCAACCCCACGTCACAGACGTCATGTAAATTTAATGTAATAAGGACTTATTACGAAAAAGGTGACTTAACCTTTTCCGTAGGTACTTACCTATAACATTAAAGTGACTTAAAGTCAGACTTAAATCGCTGATAAATAATTCAACGTAATCGTACAGAACACGCTTTTCATTGAACTTAATCTTCGGGGCCCTTCCTAGTGAGAGAGGAGGAAAATCTCCATAGAAATGAGCAAGACAGAATTTGAGAAGTTTCGAAAAAGTCATAAAACCCCGCGGTTAAGTAGGCTTTATGACTGAATATGTTATCTGAAAGAAAGGCATGAGATTAGGGTCTTAAGATTAGTCTTTAGTCTGTTTTAATTCTTCATTTAGTAGATATGTCGCAGTCGGATTGTATAAGCAGCCGTACGTTTTGAAATAGATAGATAGATAGATAACGTTTATTGGCCACAAAAGCAAAAAACAAAGAAACAAATTACAGTAAACATTACATTAACATACACAACAATACAAGGTAGGTACATACAATGGTATTACAAAATAGAAGTAATGTTTTGCGGCCAACAAGGCACAACCTCAGCATTTGCCGCTGCGGCGCTGATTTTCAGGCTGAGCCTTGGGCGACGTAAAGTGCGTCATACGAGAGTACAAAAAGAACAAGAAAGAAAAACTAATAATAATAAAACATTAAAAGAAAGAAAAATGCGGCGGTTCAACGATTAGCTGCATTGTCATTGGGATACGTTGTTCAAAACCATGAACCAACTGCCAGATGGTCCGACGAAAATCAAGGCTCAAGGTGGGGCAATACTGACTGACGATAAAAGAAAGTGAAAAATCATTTTTAACCGTGGGAGAACCGCGCTTTAGCAAGAATGGGTCGGCTCGCGGGCGGCGGCAATCGCTTACCATTAGGTGATCCGTGTGCTCGTTTGCCATCCATCATAAAAAACATGCTGTTGAAGAAATTGTTGATTTTTTTTGTCAAGTTATCTGAATGTCCACAAATACCAGACAATTTGATTCACTTGATATTAATTGAATTTCCCCACTCTAGCAAAAATTAGGGACAGAGATAAACGTTGAATGCTTCTTAATGGGGCAACATCTAAAACATAAATTCATTTTCAGTTCCAGACTCTACTAAATCGAGATATTGTTAAAATCGTCCGGCATTAGTACATTTTAATCTACTACATTGAATTGGAGTTCAATTCTTTGGCTGACGCCTTCATGGAACAGTTTTGTTCCCGTTCAACGTTTCTATTGTGTTCGGAAATATAATTTCATTGGGTATTGTTGTGATAGTGCAATGGCAACCTTAACGACTTTTCCTTTGTTTTGGTGTCTAGTGTCGTAACTAAAAACGAGATCGGATCACCAGATGGTAAGTGACAAAGACACTCGTAACACAAGTAGAGTTACAAGTGTGCTGCCAACCTTTTAACCCCATTTTCTCCCTGATTGAGTCTCCGGTAATCGCACTCACTCAGCGAAACACCGCAGGCGCTGCATTACGCCGGTCTTCTGTGAAGCCGTGGTATCACTCCAGCTTAGTGGGCCCATTCATGCCAAAGCGTGGCTCTCACAATTTTTGATGGGATATAAACTGTCAAGATGTAGGTCAATGACCTCTCCAATTTCAATGTCAACTAGATTCCGAGTGTCTGTGGCTATTTATTTCGAAGCCTCAGTTGATTCTGGAAAACAAAATACAAGTGCTTAAGTAAGCTTATACTTACTTTAGGCTCAGGTCGCTGTATGTGATGTTGTCTGGTTTTTAATGAGTTCTGTAAGATTAATCGTTTCGGGTGTCAGCAGTAAATTCGCTTTTATATCTACTTGCACAAACAAATTGCCAAAAGCCTCGTGGAATGAGGAGTTACGACTCTTGTTTCAATTCTTTTCAATACGAATTGAAATAATTGCTCAATTAGAGTACGTGTTTTAATTGAAATTAAACATACGAGTATCTGGTAGGAAAATACCTACTATAAGTATCTGAATTTTCTTTCGGTGAAGGAAACTATCCTGAAAAAGACCTTTTTAATAAAGAGAACTAACTCTCTCTTATGTTAGCGTAGGTATAATTCCTGATTACATCCTTAGCTTTTTTATGTGATAGGTGGCTGACGAGCAGTCGGATCACCTGATGATAAGCGATTGCCGCCGGCCATAGACACCTGCAATACCAATTAGTCACAATTGCGCGGCAGACCTGTAACTCTCTTTCCCCCCAATGGGCCATCCGGTACCCTCACTCACCCGACGAAACACAGCGCGGTCGCTAGTCCACTAAGCTACCATGGATCCACCTACCAGTAGAGAAAACATCCTACTACTATTATAAAGGCGAAAGTTTGTATGTATGGATGTATGTATGTTTGTTACTCTTTCACGTAAAAACTACTGAATGGATTTGAATGAAACTTTACCACATTATAGCTTATACATCAGAATAACACATAGGCTACAATTTTTGAGGTTTCTACGAACCTGAAGTCCACGCGAACGAAGTCGCGGGTAAAAGCTAGTACATAATAATCAAATGGTCTTTGGGTACACGTACATTGGTTAGATCCCAAAATTAATGCGTACATAGCTAAGCGCCTGTATTATGGTAATCAGACACATTCAACGGACCCTAAGTTGAATATCGTTTGACATTTTCGACTCTATTTTATAGAGGAATGGAAAATTTACCTAAGTACTTTGGTTTTGTCTAAGTTCATCCTTAGACCTTACAAAATCCCAGTAACCGTGGGAGAGCCACGTTTCAGCATGAATGGACCGGCTCGACCAGAGTGATACATCGACAATACAGAAGACCGGCGTGAAGCAGCGCCTGCGCTGTGTTTCGTTGCGTGAGTGAGGCTACCCGAAGTCCAGTTGGAGGGAAGGGGGTTAAAGGTCGGTAGTGCACTTGGGACTACTGGCGTTGAGTGTCTATGGGCGGCGGCAATCGCTTACCATCAGGTGATCCGTCTGCTCGTCTATCCCATTTGAATAATCGGGGAGATGGCGTTACTATAAGTACATTAGTGAGTATCTCCCTTCATAAATGTTTATTCGATACTATTAAAGGTACATTGATTTGCTAATCTAGAGGTCTCCATCAGACACGCCATTTAAACCAGTTCATCGACTCGACAACTACGTGATTCCAATATTGATACTTAAAACAATGTTGAGAACAAACATGCCATTATCTAGCGATGAATACTTCAAGTAAGTGCCGCCGAAGTTCTCCAGTAACTCCTTAAGATGGCGGTTATTGTTCTATTAAGAACATAAGAATCGAAGGCTGATTAATTATCGAGAGATGTACCTACTTAGAAAACTTTCGCTTTGATAACAACGATGAAAGATTTTGTTTTACTTGGTGCAAACTTTGTCTTTTCTTTTTGTGAGCTTTATTCTGCCAACGTCAACTAAGAGGGGTCCCCGCTCAAACTTAACTGACGGATTGAAAGCGTTACAAGCATAGATTTTTTCGATTACATTATGCTAATGTAATTATTATGGCTAACCAATCTGTACCTATACTGTTTGATAGTAACCTTCCCGCTGTCATACATAGAACCTTATATTAGAACCATAACATAGAACCGTATAAGAAATTCCAATATAATCGGAAAGTAGGTACGGGATTTTTCTTAGTGCCCGCAAATAACCACAAACTATAGAAATTATTAGGGACAATCTTGCTAACCTAAAGCCTTAGTAAACCTTTTTCTTTTCGAGCCGCTTTAGCAAAACCACAGGGTAAAATTACAGCAACAAGCTGTTATTTATACATTCGGCATTCAGAAGGGGTTGTCCTGGCAATTTTTCTTCATTATAGGGCTGTATAACAAAGGTTAATTATGCAACTTTGTTTTACCAACACAAACTAATACGTCGTCCAGTTTTTGTATGCTATTCGGCTTTATTACTTTTTGATGAACAGTGGAATACATTTAATTTCACATAACGCTCAACCTCCTCGAAACGGAATACATGACTCATCCCCGTCTTCACTTTCACACTCTATTTTATTTGAGTGCAATAAACATTATTCTTGTTCGTTTTCTGTTATTTCTGTCATCATAACGTGTGATTTCTGGTTTTTCATCTTTTTTTATGTTGAGGACAATCAAGACCTCACTCCGCCTGATGCGTGATGCGTGATGATGATGTTGCGTTCAAAGAGCGCATTTAGATGAAGCGACTTCCACCTGACCTTAGGATAACTATAACGGGGAAACCAACCAACTGAAATATGGTTAAAAAAAAACATTGTGATGATGCGTTTACATAATAATTAAATTATATTTATTATCTTTTCTTCAACCTTTGTGCTCCGCAGAACACACTTTGCGGATGACAGGACTATAGTACTTCGGCTTTCAGTATCCAGCATTACACATACAGTACATAATTATGCACTATTTATACAAGTTTCAAGATCTAAAGATAAAGCGTCACATAGATAATGCAACACAAATTATTTTGAGGATAAAAGTTGTGATGACGTAGTCACATTATAACCGCTATTTGACAGTCGCGAAACACAACAACAGTGTTTTCTGGAGTGCAGTAATGTAGTTTTATAGCACTTTAGAACTAGAATAAGAGATAATTATTATGCAGAAAACACTAGACACACCAACCCTAATAGATAACTTATCGGTATATTTCAAGCTCTAAAGATACAATCTTCCTAACATGTAATTATATAATATATTATTAATTCAGGAGTTCGTTCATATTATGAACGAACTCCTTTAATCCTTCTTTTTAATATTCAGAATCATAAGACAATTTTGACATGGTGAATAAATTTAAATGTAAATTAGTACCATGCTCATGAATAACATATATTATAAATAGTTGGCTGTCAAATATGCTGAGATACACCAACTGTAAAATTACAAGTAGACACGAAGAAAATGCAAAGCTTACCCAGCTAGTGATGTTACCTCTCCGTGTTGCATATCGATAGATTTTTTTTTTATGTGATAGGTAGCAAACGAGCAGGCGGATCACCTGATGGTAAGTAATTGCCGCCGCCCATGGATTTGGAGATTTGAATATCTCTTTACATGTTGTAACAGTAATGGGAAGTAAAACCAAATTCTGAGGCTTTTTTTGTTACGTGGTAGATGGCAGACGAGTTGACGTATCACCTGAAGATAAGCGATTGCCTCCGCCCATAGACATTTGCAGCACCAGTTACAAGAGTTACAATTGCGCTGCCAATCTTTAACCCCTATTCCCACCAATTGAACGATGTTCTTCGGTTTTGGTTCTGGATTCATTCATGCCAAAGCGTTGCTCTCCCACGGTTAGATTTTCCTGGGTTAGCGGCAATCGTTTACCACTGTCTCTTCGGCCAATTGGACGATTAGAGAATTTCCATTTTTTGTTTTTTTTTTATTTTCATGAAGTAGCAGCGCACTTGGGACACCACTGGTGTTGCAGGTGTCCCTTGGCGGTGGTAATCGCTTACCATCAGGTGATCCATCGGGTCGTCTGTCATATCCATACTAATATTATAAATGCGGAAGTAACTCTGTCTGTCTGTCTGTCTGTTACTCTTTCACGCCAAAACTACTCAACGGATTTAAATGAAATTTGGTATACAGATGATCTAAACCCTGAGAAAGAACATAGGCTACTTTTTATTGCGAAAAAGGGGTTGTAAGGGGTTGAAAGGGGGGTAAAAAGTTATTTTTCCACGCGGCCGAAGTCGCGGGCGGCCGCTAGTATATTATAAAAGAAAGTTTTAACACAGTACTTTCAGCCAGCTGTCTAAATTTAGTGAAGGTTAAATAAATGTATTTCGCCGAGTGAGTGAGGGTACCGGAGGCCCACTTGGGGGGGAAGGGGATAAAAGGTTAGCAGCGCACTTGTAACTCCACTGGTGTTGCAAGTGTTCATGGTGGCGGGCGGCAATTGCTTACCATCAGGTGATCCGCCTGCTCGCCTGCTACCTATACACTTTTGCGAGAAATCCGTTGCAACTGAATAAGTACAGCTTTCAAGGGAATCGGATAAGGCTGTGCCAATACTTTGCATCTTATTCGACTATCATTTGGCATTTCCAACGTAAGTTCTTTGTTTGGCGGAGCGTCAAAGAAACGACTAAAGTTCCGGGAAACGCCAATGCTTATATAATTTGTATTTCCCTTGTATAGGTATTTGAGCTTAGTACTAAAATGGAACTGGGCTACGTTTGTAGGATGAATTCAGAGAGGTAGACCAAGGCAGGTCCCAAAAGAATGGTGTAATGAATGTCTGTCAGCTATCACATAAAAATGAAAAAGAAAAGAAACTTAATGAATCAAAAAGATCACAGCTCAAATGACCAGTGAAGTTCATCGAAGCAGTAACGTCTATTTTTTCACTTGACATTAGCAGAATGAATGGTGTCCTGACTTGGATGCGATCCAAACCATAATAAGATTATCAAATTCTTTCTTATGTCTGTTCCAATTGATTTATCTATCTTCTATACTATTTATAAAGATGTAAATTGTATAGATATTTGGACAACGACAAGTTTTATAGGTAAACAGAAAAGGCAAAACACTTGCGCGATGTAATCGATGTCCAGCGCCATCTATTGATACATATTGGAATTACTGAAGTCATAAAACGAAGTGAGAGCGGACTACTATATACTTGTATGTATAATTTTCTCAAATTAGGAGTAGGTTACTCCTTCCTACATTGCATATTTTGGTAAATCCCTAAATCCGTATTAGGTACTGGATGTTTCTGTAGACTTACATATCTTTAACCACGTGATATACCAAACATTTTAAGCAACATTTGTTACTCGCTTTTGGAAATACGTATTTAACAAAATTCAACTTCTCTTTTCAAGTCAATCACGTGACTTGGTCATTTTGTAAGGCAAATCAACAAAAAAATCTACGAACTTCCAACAGTAGTAGAGCAAAATTAAATATTAATTCACAATTATTGGTAAACGACGTGCCTAAGGCACAAAATAATTACACACAGAAGGTAGACTCAGCCTGATTTTGAATTTAGAAGAGTTCGTTGACATATGCTAGGGTTGTTGCCCGGCATGAGTAGGTACATAAGCGCGCGGCCTCTACCACAGACCTCGACAGTTCGACAATCTTATGTCTTAAGCTAGGATTAATGCGGTCGAAAAGGCGTATATCCCCATTAGTGCGCATGCTTGAGTACATGACACGTTTTAGCTCTTGGGCAGCCTACTTTCTGTGTGTAATTATTTTGTGCCTAAGGGGATGTAAATGTCTACAGGTACATTTTGTATAAGGGATTTGTCATTAATTGAAAAAAAAAACAAGCTTAATTTACAAAATGAAATTCGGGAGCTGTGCATTTTTTATAAATTCTGATATGGCTGACTTAATGATCTGTTAAGGCGTGGATACAGGAATGATAAATTCCAAGTCCCTCTGATAAGACAAGGATAATAAGAAATAATCAAAATTTGAGGATAAAAGTGCTTTCAAAATAATTGCATCAAAATAAGATCAACCAATTAGGCTAGCGGAAAAAATCAACTGTTTCATATTATATTCCGCCTAAATTGTATTAGTATTTATCTTTGTGCAATAAAGAGTACCTATGTAGGTAGGTACAGACTACTACTACATATTACATAGGTAGATAGATAGCTATGTATTTACATTTCTCATCTTAGTCTATCTCTGTAAAAATTGTGATCAGAGCTGTCGTGGGGGGTTTAGTCGGTATGCCTCCGGTCCCACCCGGAGGAGAGCCCGACATAACCCGCCTGCCCCCCGGCACGAGGGTATGCATAAGGAGTCGCAAGACCACGTTGGCCCACTTCGGGTCAGCGGCATTCCCCAGCGTCAACAAAAAAAAAAAGTATCGGGAAATATGAGCTTGAGGTTGCCACGCTAATGTATTTTTTATGAGAATGACCCACAAGTAGGCGTGCATGATATTTTAGGTCTTATTGTACCATTTCAGCACTTTACAGACTTCCATTTCCACTTTCGTGTTTACTTTCCCCATCTCTAGAACTAACAAGTGCCACCAGAACATCGTCTTACCCCACGTCCCTCTTGGAGTGTTTGTATTAGTGTTGCGGATCTGACCTCGAAAAAACATCGATAGAACTATCGATATTCTTTGCCGAGTGGAATAGTATCGATACTATCGTGATGGTATTGTTTTTTATGATATAAGTGGCAGACGAGCTGTCAGATCACCTGATGGTAAGCGATAACCGCCGCCCATGGACACCTGCAACACCAGTAAGTAAGTAAGTAGTAAGTAAGTAAATCATTTATTTGCAAGAATATGGTTACATAGGTCTTAAATAAATTATTATTATCATTAATAATTCGGCGTGAAGCAGCCCTTGTGCTGTGTTTCGCTGAGTGAGTGAGGGTACCGGAGGCCCATCGGGGGGGAAGGGGATAAAAGGTTAGCAGCGCACTTGTTGCATGTGTTCATGTGCGGCAGCAATTGCTTACCACCAGGTGAACCGCCTGCCGATCTGCTACCTATCATTATAAAAAAAAAATCCAACATATTCTACCGATGAGTCGATGCAGTGGTGTCACAAGTGATTTCTAACAGCATCGAATACTATTAAAACATATCCGACTATGGATAGTGTAACACTATTACACGCGCCTAAAAACCCAGGATTGTAAGACGGAGGAAACACATGAACTGGAAGGGCATTCCACGACTTAATGGCTCGAGTGAAAATAATAATACATAATTTCTCTATTTTGACAAAGGTCGCAGGTTCGATCCCCGTCCTGGACCGACATTTGTGTGATGAACACTTCTTTTTGTTCAGTGTCTGGGTGTTATATATGTATTTATGTATTATATAATATTTGTGACTCTCTGTTGTCTGTTATTTTGTAACACACTTACATAATCCTGAGGGTAGTTTCAGAAAGACTTGAGAGTCCCATACAAAGGCACTGGATACGTACCTATGCATGTGGGTAAGACTTTCAACTAATTAAATTAAATTAATGGAAAAATGTATAACTAACATTAGCTTAAAGGAACTACTAACCACTCTGTATGGATATTTTGTTCGAAATAAATGTTTATTATTATAAGTTACTTAGTCCGTACTATGTGATTCCGCTGTCAGGTCGATGTATGAGATGTTGTGAGAATTTATTTATTTATTTGTCCCCAGGTACATCCTCTCTCTGGCCCTAGCTGACCTCCTAGTCATCATACCTGCGTGCCCTTCACATCCATCGTGTACACGGTCGAGTCCTGGCCCTGGGGGGTCACCGTCTGCCGCGTCTCCGAGGCTGCCAAAGACGTCAGCATTGGAGTATCTGTGTTCACTTTGACAGCTCTGTCAGCAGACAGATACTTTGCCATCGTGGACCCGTTGAGGAAACTTCATGCGACCGGTGAGTTTTTAAACTGATGATCTATCCTCCTAAGTTCTTTCGTTCTAAAATATGAACAAATTGATATACTCAGTTCAGACCTGACATATTAAATATTTAGCAAGTGCGAGGCGTTTTTTAATAGTTGGTGATGATTTTTAATAGTTGGTTGGTGTTAAAAATAACACGTTAGGTGTTATTTTTAACACCAACTATTAAATCTTTCTATCCCCATTGAATAAAGGCCTAATGTCCTAAATTCAGCACAAAATACTTCCAAATTTAAACTACATAATTAAGTTCACTGGGACATAGGAGGCTATACTATTAATAAAGAGACAACTTCTATTGGCAAGCACAAGGCTTATACAATAACCCGAAAAAACAAAACAATTGCGCGAAGTAAACAACACCCAGCGCCATCTGTCGGCAATGATTAAAACTAAGTCCCGAAACGAAGTGAGGGCGGGTCACTAGTTTGATATAAAAAAGATGCTTTAACCGTGAGAGAGCTACGTTTCAACATAAATGGGCCGGCTTGACAGAAAAGTGGCGTGAAGCAGCACCTGCGCTTTGTTTTACCGAGCAAGTAAGGGTCCCGGATAAGGGGGCAAGGGGGCTACAAGTTTGGCAGCACTCTTGTGACTCCACTGCACGATTGCGCTAAGCGGCGGCTACAACTAATCGCCATCAGGTGAAAAACCCCCATCAGATAAAACACCTATCAGATAAAAAAATATGAGTTGACGACTAAAACCTCGCTGAAAGAAACCTCTTTAGCAAGAATCTCTTTTAACGGGGCGAAGAAAGATTATTCGTTTTTCTTTTTGTTTTTATAGGCGAAAACGTTTTTCTCCCCTTCTTTGCGTTTCGCGATCATGTAAATAATTGCGTAAGTAATTTAAAAATACTCTACCGACGTCTCTGAAAAACCGCTTGGTAACCTGACGTCATAGGGATATACGTTTTGTTGTTTTTCCGGTTTAAGATCAGCAATGTTCACTAATGGACTCACTCTGACCGTGGTGAATGAGTCGTAGTAACATAAAGGTGTTTTATGGTTTCCGTCTCAGGTGACTTATAAAGAAGCTGTCCCAAAACGAATGAGAACATACTTGTCACATAAAACAAAAGCGCGGAAAGTGCGTGTGAAAGGGAGGAACTCCGATTCAGTCGTAACGTCCAGTTTGTTAGTAAGCCCTTTGGCTCGCAAGCTTGGCATTCACTGTGAAATATGCCTGATTATGTTGATGGTATGTTAATGTCGCAGCCCGATCGTATAATCCGCCGTATTACATTACGCCTAGCCGTTTTCCAACACAGGGCCGTTTTGAAATGCGGCGGTTTAACGATTAGCCGGATTGAAAGCGGCTGAATAAAAATCAGCCGGAATGTATTCGGCGCCTTACGTCATTCAATACGGCTAGCCAGTATGTAATTAGGCGGGAGATTACGGGCTCACCGAAAACTGGCTTAAAGCAGTCAAGTGTGTGAGAACTAGAGAACAAGGATTAAAGAGGCTGCAAAATATATCTTGACTAAAATTATAACTATTGTCGTAAAAGTGACTAGGAAGGTAAAATAATGTATAAGGGTGAAATTAACTTGAAACTCTATTAAAGGTATATTAATGAGACCTGAAAGTTTAGAAATTTAATACCTACCTATAAGTAGCCTGCACTCACAAACTTCAGCAAAGATGCTCACACATGTATAAGTTTGCCTAACCACCTCATATCCACGTTGTGAGATTCAATTACGTGAAGCAAGAGTAGATCCAAAGTAACTTGAGAATATTCTAGTGATTAAATTATTATGTGAATTTAAGAGCTAAGGTGGAGATGGGCAGGACACCTGGCAAGGCGCAAAGATGGTGGACTATAAAGAGCACCGAACGGCATCCGTCAGAGGGTACCAGAGGCCCAATTGGGGGAAGGGGGTTAAAGGTTGGCAGCGTGCTTGTGACTCTACTGGTGTTGCAGGTATCTATGGGCGGTGGTAATCTTTTATAGTCCGCGGCCGTCTAACAATAGCGATGACCGTTAGTTTGCGCACTTATAAAAAGAAGACTTATACTAAAATTGGTTTCTCGCATCAAGGTCATCGATATTGTTTCATGCCGCAGACTATTACTAGGTCATCCGTCTGCTCGTCTGCCATCTATCACATAAAAAAAGCCAATATCGGTTAGGAGGAAACCATTTTAATTTTAGCATCACACTAATTGCTGTGGAAGTGTGCAACAGCTGTTTTTGAAACGTTGTTAAAAACGCATTATTCCCAACCCTCAGATCAAACCTAAAGCAGAGCTGCATAACCTTTGGCATGCCGTTAAGTAAAAGGAAATTGTTCTATTAATTTTCTTAGATTACATTCTCTCTCTCTTTCTTCATCATCTTAGCGTATGATTGCCGGTTGAGCCCGGGGTATGCTTAGGCTATGATTCAGGATTTGACGAGCCTGGTAGTAATGACAATGAAATGTCTGACATCACACCCTCGCAAGTTTTTAACAGAGGAACTTGCTCTGAGCAAGGTTAAAATCCAGATGTGGATATTTGTATTCAAACTGTAACCCGGCAAAGACAGCACATTATAGGTTATTATTACTATGTCATATTTTCTCAATTGATTCAAACGTGATTGGCATAAAGTTGAGAATTGATTGAAGCAAATTAACCAATTTGTCGTTATGTGTGGTTTATAGATTTTATAGTTTTACCAGTAACAGGTTAACAGAACTTATCATCATCATCGTCAGCTTGTATCTTCATCCTACTGCAAGGTATAGGCCTCCTCCTGTGCCCGCCATTTACAACGGTCCTTTACCAGCCTCATCCAGGTCTTTCCCACCACTCTGTATATGTCATCAGCACATCTTGTTGATGGGCGTCCTCTGCCTCTTTTACCTTGATGTGGCCACCAGTGTGCTTGGCTCGTCAGGGTGATGATAGATGGAGCCAATCGGTAATACCTATACGAAATAAAAATACAAAAATGTTCTCTATCCCTGCTCTAGACAACTTTGACACAACAGATTTAACTTCGCCCCTGACTAATTGCGGGGGTATAGAACCGGAGAAAATTAATACTTGGAGACACTTAAGAGCTGAAACGCTTGTGACACATTGATATGGCAGGGCGTGGTAATGTCTTAACTTTGTAAAATGAAAAGAAAATAATTCCTGTATTTTTGTTAAGACCTGGGGTATTTTTGTTAAGACCATGATTTAAGATTTAGGAAGTCTGGTAATTATTTACAATTAAACTACTATTATCTGACTTTCGCAGCCCTGACAGGGGAATCACACACTACCTAACTGAATAATGGTTACACTTTTCAGAAAATTACGATAACGTACAGGTTACATTATGGTAAAAAAACGCTAATAGATTTGAATATCCAAGGATATGTGCCCCTGAGAGCCTAATCGGAGTTACTACCGAATCGGATTCCCCCTCTCTTTCACATACACTGTGTGTCTCTTTTGTTTGAACATGGCAGGAACATAATATATTCTCATTTGTTACTTGACAGTTTCGTTATAAGCCACCTGTTTCAGATTATGACCTACAAAAGGCGCGTTCTTTACCACTGAGCTTTTATCGCTCTATCATGTTACGCTATCGCCCCATAAATATTATATTGGATTACATAACCATTAGTAGCCATTGGGACAGTTCGAAAATAATGGCTAACATTAAAGAAGGGTAAGTAGGGTAAACATAACTTAAGGTTAAGTTCGCTTGGCCAGGGATCCTTTCAGATCACTGTATTTTTTAACAATATTTTTTTCGAACATAACTCGGGTTTGTGATTACCAATCTGCATTAGGCAAGCGTGGTGATTAAGCCTAATCCCATCATAGTAGCGATGACTTGATTTCTATGATGGAGGCCTTTGCCCTGCAGTAGGTCAGTAATAGGCTGATACTTTACATTACTTTTTTTCTGAAACTATCCATTTATATTCACATACACGTTTCCTAAACGTTGCTAAATTGCGATGAAAGTATTGGATATTTGAGTATAGGGAAACGAAATTCGTGTCCTTTTTGCAAACTTTTGTTCAGTTTCACTTGTTCTGGTGTTTGTCTTTTCTGGAACCTTCCAAATAAAATTAGATCCACTTCCCGGTTACCGTTTGACCTGAAATTTCGCATGCATTACTCATGAAATAGGATAATAATGCAAAATTGTGATGCTTTAGTGCGGATCTGATGATAAAACTAGAAGATGGCAAAAAACCCACGATATTGGAAACAAAAGCCGTAACTAAATGGTTAAAAATAATAAACATGGAAAAAAATTTAAGCAAACTTTCATAAAAGTGCTCTAAAAAGTATTTTAACTAATCAAATCTATCAAACCGATCTATTAATATTGGTTGGGAGAATAAAATAGCTAAACCCATTATTTTTCCGTTCATTTCCTATGCAATACTAGCCCAGTTCAAAATAATTTTGTAAGTAGGTAAGTATGAAGATTTTTTTTTACAAAACTAATGTTTTCTTTAAGGTCGTGAGACCCAAAAGCCTTTTAAAAGGCAAAAACAATTGATTTTCCATTGAGCCTGCTATCTGGGCCTTACGACGTTAAGTAAAATTTTCTAATCTACTACGCTATTTTAGATAGTTTCCCTTGTTGTCCCATAGTCTTGGCACTGAAAAACACAAGTGAAGGAATCGAACCCACGACCTTAGGGCCACAAAGCAGTGTCATTACCAAATGCACTATCAAGCCATTCGTGTAAAATCGGGAATGAGTACATTGAACCGAAAAGGCGCAGAAATATCCATAGTAATTTGGTCATGCTTACTCCACCAAAATGTATAAAAGGACTTGGGTTATACCCGAAGTGACCCCATGGGGAAACCTCACCCGTTAAAGAGTTCCTTGACCTTCTTTGGGCCTCAATATCCCTTTCATAGCAAGTTGTAGCTAATATAAACACTTATTGACCCCACTTATTAACCTTAAATGTCCTTAAGGGATGTTTTTAAGGTCATAACAAACAGAAGCGGAAGGACGATGGTCCAAATCCTTTGAAACAAACGAGAGGTCAAATCCGGTTAAGCACCTTTAGACTTCTGAAATCTACATTATGTACGTATTTCTGCCACTATTTCATTGATCCGATGGCGTATTTGGTCTGACCCAACCAAACATTTGTTATTAGTCAGGGGTGAAGTGTTTTTTCAACGTGATACATAAAACTAAACAGGGGCGCTATATCTCTATATTGTCTGTGATTTTTGCGTAATTAATACTAACAATTGGGCCAAAAAAAATTATTTATAAAACCCTAAGTAAAATGTGGAAAAGGTTTACCGTAATGATGTATTTTCTCTTAGTTATGTTGTTTAAGGACCAGGGTTGTCATAACAATATCATCAAAATACATTGTAACTTCACACAAAATGTAAAGCTCATTTTATGTCCGGTAGTCTCTCAATTTTTGGCATGCAAACAACGAGGTCAGTGGGGTATCCCAGATAGCACTAGATCGACCAGGTCAAGAAGGATTTTGGTCACCTTCAAAGGCCGAATTGGCAAAAGGTGGCTTAGAATACAGCGGAGTGGCGATTTGTCATGTAGGAGACCAAGATCGACTTCGGGTCGCTGAGCCAGCGTAGTAAATAAGAAAGTAAACAACAAGGAATAACATCTTGAGAAAAATATTAGACCTCACAACTTTCAAAAACATTCTTGACAGCCTTACACTGACCTTTAACTAACCTTGTACTGTTTATAGAAACGGCATTGGGCAAGCATAAAAAGGTTTTGTCTACGATATTTACAGGATTGCAATAAAATTTTACAGCTCAATGGACCTCGGAGGATGAATCCAATGGATGTGGCGATTTGACCTTCTATAAAACGTCCTGAAGAGCCGTTTCATTGTTAGATTATGTTCGCTATTTATGGTCACAGTCCAGGGCACACGCCGCCATTATAATAATAGAAAACTCACCATGGTAAGTGCTCCGAGGAGTTGCTTTGAATTTAGTACCCGCTATTAAAATGCACCACCGTACTACATGACGTCATAAGCTAGGTTTCCATCCATGCCGCCGGGATGAGTGGCGGTCGACAGTCGACCACCGAGCGTTTACTCCTTATTTTCTGCCACGCACCTACCCATTGTGAAATGAACTTCCCGCAGCGGTATAACCGAACCGGTACAACATTGAACTCTTCAAGAAACGAGCCTAAACCTTCCCAAAGGGTTGGCAACGTGTCTGAACTCCTTCTGGTGTGACCGATGTCCATGGGAGGTCGCTAACAAAAAACAAGTCATCGCCACTATGATGGAAATTTTGCCTAATTGGTGAACCCGAACAATAAATTCGAAATATACTTATGTACTTATTGCTCGTCGAAGTGTTTCTGCAGGAACCCGAGATCACTGCTATATAATTAGGTACTTCGCATAAACCTCAAGTCTTACTAGGCGAATGTTTATTAATGAGGTATCCGTTGTATTTATATTTCACGATCCAAACTGAAGTACCTACCTACCGACTGAATATTCTATAATATTTTAATCGTCAGCATTATGACGACCCTTGCAGGGTCTATAGTGGTTGCTATAATGTTAAGATTCCACCACCTACTGTATACACTATGGATGCAATAAAGAAAGATATTGAGTATTGAGTATTGACCCGTTTAGCGCAATAGTTTGAGCGCCGGTTGAGACGTAAGGGTCGCGGGTTCTATTCCCGCACCGACACAAATGTTTGTTGATGAAACAGATATTGGTGTTGGGTCTGTCTGTTTGTGATACCTTCTTTGTTTCTGGTTTCCATAGCAGAAGGGAAAACCTTAGTTTGGGACCAAGACAATGTATGTGATGTTGTCTCAAATTATTCAAAACATGTATGGAGGAACCCCATATAAAAAAGTTTGATACTTACGCGTTTTACTCATAACAGCAGAGGTCAGGTGTTTAATGGCCAGAAAACATTGTCTCGGGGCAAGGAGGAAGATGAAGTGCATAATAAATGTCAGCCACCACCCCTATTTCCAGAATAAAATGTCCTGCACTATGTAAAGAGGGCATTTGTAGTAAAGTAGAGATCAGTACGCTAAGAGCCATACAATATTTACACACTTAAGACACAGATTCAGGGGGACAATTTTTGTGCAACAGACATTGAAGTCTAATTAGAGATGTTATGGACGAATGTACGAAATCTCTAATTTTTTTTTTTTTTTATTAGACTATAGGCCAACGCTTGACCACAATCGCACCTGATGGAAAGCGACGATGAGGTCTAGGATGACACGCGTTTGCCTAGAAGATGCCTGTTCACCTCTTGCCTTAAAGATAGCCAAGTTATAGTGGTCGGGAAAAACAGACCTCGGCAGGGAGTTCCACTCCTTAGCTGTCCGTATGATAAATGTGGAAGCGAATCGCTTCGTACGGGCAGGGGGCAAATCTACCACGTAAGGGTGAAAACTCTCGCCGCGCCTTGTCGTCCGGTGGTGGAATGGGCTGGGGGGGATCAAATTATGCAGAACCTCCGCACACTCCCCGAAATGAATCCGGTAGAAGACAGAGAGGCTTGCCACCCGTCTGCGGTGGTCGAGGCTCTGTAGGCTAGCCTCAGAGAGTTCGTCATCACCGATGAGTCTCTTCGCACGGCGCTCTATAGAGTCCAGAGCGTCCAACTGATACTGGGCAATGACTTCAATGTCGATTGCTCGAGAATTGCCCCCCAGTGCCCACTTATATTATAGCCAGGATTTTACAGTAGTATTTAGTGATTTTTAGTGTACAAATCTGGTGGGTATTTTTTTTCAGTGAAGTGTCGCAAAGTGAAATAAGAATCGTGGGATTGTATTGTTTTAGATTGCTGCTATGTGTCATGTGCGTTATCACGTTGACTTAATAGAGTAATCGCTCCTATGATGGGATTAGGCTTAATCACCACGCTTACCTAATGCGGATTGATGATCACAAACCCAAAGTATGGTCGAAAAATTCGAAACACTTATTTGCTTGACCCGGGCAATCGAACTCGGAACCCCAAGATTATGGCCCAGTACTTAAACCACTCGACTAACGGGGCGTTGGCTTTTGATGCCATACGCATTACACGCCAAAGCCGATATTTGTGTCGGCAATTTACTGTCGGTCAAAGTTAGTTAGTTTGAAAAAGTTTGATGTTGTACGTCCTTTGATAAATTTCCTCCATCAAGTTGACGGCTTTCTGTCGTTCATTTTTATTGATCGAACTTTTGCTAGTACGTAGATAGGTACTGCTTGTGGCTTACGGGTGACATGAGAAACCATGTATGAGTGCGACGGAAGTTCATCATCATCAGCCTATTGCAGTCTACTGGGAGTCAATTCTCGTGCCCGTTTGAAGTTGAATTTAAAGTTTCATTGGTTCATACAAATCTCAAATTCGACTTCAATGTCGAGTTCACGAGAACTGCCTCCCTAGACAATGCCAAAAGTTAACCACTACGATCGATTTAAGCCTCTCATCCAGCTCTATCCAGCCACCTTAAACAGATCATCACTCTCTCAAACAGATCATAACTTTACTCTTCTTTTTACTATGGTATTCTTCAAAAGCAATGATGGCACCATGTTAATAAAAGCGTCACTTAACTCGCGTGCTTGCTAAAGTGGGCACTTTGTGGTCTTGGAAATATTTCACCATTCCAGCGACCGTTTGAGCTTTATCACTGAGGACAAAGGGTTGATAATTGCGTACGAATGAGCTTTGGTCTGTACCTGACAGAGATAATATTTTTTAGAGTGGATTGAGTATTTGTCATATCGTTTTTGTTTTCCTTTGTAGGTTATTAGTGGCCTGCCCTCAGTTCATTTCTAGTTATACATTAGCTTGCATTGAGATTGCAGGGTGTATCGATATAAGTTACTCTATGGGGTGAATAGGTAGGTATATTTACGTCAAATATTTTTGAGACACCCCATACAAAATGAACAACACGTCACGTGACCGACTTTACGAGGAATTGAACAACTGTTAGAAGTTGGTAGAAGATCCTACTACTATTATAAAGGCGAAAGTTTGTAAGGATGTATGGATGTATGGATGTTTGTTACTCTTTCACGTAAAAACTACTGAATGGATTTGAATGAAACTTTACCACAATACAGCTTATACATCAGAATAACACATAGGCTACAATTTATAAAAATATATTGTGCGGATTGCCCAAAATATGACGGTAAGTGTCAATAATTAACTCCACGCGTACGAAGTCGCGGGCGGCCGCTAGTATTATACAGGGTGGTCTAACTAGTGACGTCAATAAATTTTTTTTAGATTCCTCACTCCTAGGGGTATTCAAAAATACCCCATGTATGTTCAGCGATTTTTTGTAGTTTTCGAGTTATAATTTTTTTAAAGGTTTTTTTCAGGTTTTCTGCCAGCGAGGCTTAAAAAAATTCATAACTTTTTTTTTATTGGCTATTTTGTAATTCTTTTTTTATGACATGATTTTCTAGAATGTTATTCATAATAATAAAAATATTTGGCTTCCTAAAACCCCTTAATGTTACCCAAAAAAGGTCTTGAAAGTTAGGATTTTAGTTTTCAGTAGGATTTACTCAAACATTCAACTTCAAATTAAAAATACAAAGAGGAGTTTCCATAGCTTCGAAGTAAGTTTAAAAACTTCACAGGGTCCTAAACTATCAATATGATGAAAAAAAAATACTACTTAATGGGACTTTTTTTGAAGTTATCGACCTCCGAACACAGATAGGCTGAAAATGTATGAAACTCAATAAGGCAATTTTTGCTCGATTGAAGGATTTACTCAAACATTTAACTTTAATTTAAAGTACAAAAAGAAGTTTTCATAGCTTCGGATTAAGTTTAGAAACTTAACAGGGTCCTAAACTACCAATATCATGAAAAAATAATACTACTTTATAAGCCTCTTTTTGAAGTAATTGGCCTCCGAACGCAGCTGCGCAGATAGGCTGAAAATGTATGAAACTCAATTGAAGCTATTTTTCTACTTTTTAACATTCCAATAGTAAATAAACCTTGAAATTGCGATAGTTTTAAAAAAGCACGCTTCGGCATGAATGGGCCGGCTCGACCAGTGTGATACCACGGCCTCGCAGAAGACCGGCGTACAGCCGGCGGAAGACCGGCGGCAGCACCTGCGCTGTGTTTCGTCGAGTGAGTGAGGGCACCGGAGGCCCAATTAGGGGAAAGGGGGTAAAGGCAGCGCACTTGAGACTCTACTGGTGTTGAAGGTGTCTATGGGCAGCTGCCATTGCTTACCATCAGGTGATCCGTCTGTTTGTCTGCCACCTATCACATAAAAGAAAGTAAATAAAAAGCGCACGTGTTTTGTTTACGTTATTTTCTCTCCATATTGAACTAATTACGCTGTGTTAACTAGACTCTGATTATACTCACGTATTGGCTTAGTGAGTAACTCATAGTACTGCACAATCCAAGTCATTGAGTAACAAGCACAGGCGCAAAAAGAGGCTAATAAAGTAGTTTTATTTTTTTATGATATTGGTAGTTTAGGACCCTGTTAAGTTTCTAAACTTAATCCGAAGCTATTAAAACTCCTTTTTGTACTTTAAATTGAAGTTAAATGTTTGAGTAGATCCTTCAATCGAGCAAAAATTGCCTTATTGAGTTTCATACATTTTCAGCCTATCTGCGTTCGGAGGTCGATAACTTCAAAAAAAGGCCCATTAAGTAGTATTTTTTTTTCATGATATTAATAGTTTAGGACCCTGTGAAGTTTTTAAACTTACTTCGAAGCTATGGAAACTCCTCTTTGTATTTTTAATTTGAAGTTGAATGTTTGAGTAAATCCTACTGAAAACTAAAATCCTAACTTTCAAGACCTTTTTTGGGTAACATTAAGGGGTTTTAGGAAGCCAAATATTTTTATTATTATGAATAACATTCTAGAAAATCATGTCATAAAAAAAGAATTACAAAATAGCCAATAAAAAAAAAGTTATGAATTTTTTAAGTCTCGCTGGCAGAATACTTAAAAAAAACCTTTAAAAAATCATAACTCGAAAACTACAAAAAATCGCTGAACATACATGGGGTATTTTTGGATACCCCCAGGTGTGAGGAATCTAAAAAAAAATTATTGACGTCACTAAAAAACCACCCTGTATAAATGGCTCTTCCACGGTCGCCATACAGAGGGTGTATCTGTCTGTATATACCGTGGAAGAGGTATCATTCGACTTGAATGGCCTGGCTCGATCAGAGTAATACCACGGCCTCACAATAGACCGGTGTGAAGCAGTGCCTGCACCGTGTTCCTCCCATTGAGTGAAGGTACTGGAGGCCCAAACGGAGGGAAAGGGGGTTATCAAGTTGACAGCTTGTGACTCCACTCTAGTGTTGCGGGTGGCTATAGGTGGCGGGAATCATTTATCATGAGGTGATCCGCCTGCTCGTCTGCCACCTATCACAATATGAAAAAGTAGGTCTGTTCTCACCAATCAACCTGGTCTCAAACTAAGGTAACCCCTGTACCATGAGCACCTGGTGACGATAATTAACAACCCAAAACAGAAAATGTAATAGTTTAATTTGTACTCTTATTCATTGAGCTATAATTGGCTAAGTCTTTGTTCCTTTCCGTGCACGTAACACTCCATAAAACCAATAAAGAAGCCGTCATGTTGCGCAAAAATACCACCTAATACCAACATCCAGTTATAAACCTTACCTAAATAGATTTCCATCTGACACACGAAAGCTGCTTGGATCCATATTGCTTACCTGGAATTAGTCGTGAATCGAATGGGAATCGATTTGAATGGTTTGCAATATTCAGAGACACGGAGGAAGTTATAATCAAGTTAATCGTAAATAAACATGAGTTATTACTTCTTCAGATATGACCGCAAAATACATAAGACAGTAGATCTTAGATACCTACGTAGGATATAGACAAGCACGTATCAGTTACTTATTTATGCATGAATGAATGAATATACTTTTTTTTGTACTTAAAATAGAGGTATGAAAACTTAAACTAGATATTCCAGGAGTAATGTACAACAAAGGCGGCTGTGTCACTATGAGCGATTTCTTCCAGGAAACCTTTGGGTAAAGGACACTTGAACAAGGTATAAGGCGGTCCAATGATGTAATAAAATACTTAGATACATAATAACATAAAATGTACATAAAATTGCTATATTGTAATTCTCTTCCAAATGACAATTTTGTACGCAATCAGGAAATTCACTAACGAGAAGTCCATGAAATATTAATCAAAGCATAAGTATTTAATCTATCGCACAACAACCATCGCTGTATCAGAACATATAAGCTGCATTACCGGTATCTTATCTCACTGCCCCTGTTTGCTCACTGTCTACTGATCTAACATGTCGGCTGATAGACAAGGAAACTAGTGCTGTACAATCAGGGACAACTTCGGTGAACGGCTTTAAGGGTGAAGTCTATTAATTTTGTGGCTTTCGGAACACAAACGTCAAATTTGAACCTGTTGGATTCCTTCCGGCGTGGAATATGTTACTGTTATTGCTTCTATACATGTCACGTTGATGACGTTCTCTTCAACAAATTACTATCTATACAGTAGGAGTTAATTAAACCTAAACACTTGTGTTTATTCGGGGTCTGGGTATTTATGTATTTATTTAAATACTAGCGGCCGCCCGCGACTTCGTCCGCGTGGAAAAGTAACTTTTTACCCCCCTTTCAACCCTTTACAACCCCCTTTTTGCAATAAAAAGTAGCCTATGTCCTTTCTCAGAGTCTAGATTATCTGTATACCAAATTTCATTTAAATCCGTTGAGTAGTTTTGGCGTGAAAGAGTAGCAGACAGACATACAGACAGACAGACAGACAGACAGAGTAACTTTCGCATTTATAATATTAGTATGGATTATAACTAATCGTATTTATGTTTACTCTGTTGTCTGATATCTGTAACACGAGTGTTAAAGATACTTAGTACGGAGTGTAATGTATGTTGAGATCTAAAACAAATTATATTATTTAACAATGTGTTTATTTTATTTTTACCGCCAACTGTGTGAATATCGTTTATTTCCTCCTTCCGAAAACTTGGACTTCAAATTTAATGTTATTTAGCTCGTTTTATGTTCAGTAACATTACTGTGCAGTTTAGTAATTATAGTCCTGAAACTTTAGCAATAATTATTCACTGAATTTCAAATAGTAATGCAAATCATACTGATAAAAAATTCTCAAGAAAACTGCAAATCAAAAAGCGAAATTCTCAGCGTGGAAAAAATAAGAATTCAATTTTGCATAGCTGGCGTGATTGACAATTTGCCATCTATAATTCTAATTTAGCTGACTGATTCGTCTCTATTCATGTTGTTATGTCTACGCTACGTTGTTTCGATGAAAAAATATGTTTCATATCAATGTAAGTCCCTAACGTTATTTCGGTCTATGTAGGAAACAATCTAAAATTGTGGCTTGACACAACAAAATTCACTATGAGTCACTTGATTTTATAAATCCCAATCCTAGTTGTGGCTCGTTCACACAACAGGCATAACTTTTCCCAGTTATTACTTATAGACGGGTCAATTTTATTAACAGTTTTATAATTATGCTCTATAGTCAGTTTATATTGAGTTAGGTCACATTCATTCCAAGGGGAAATGATGTTCAGAATGTTTGGTAGAAAGCGTGGTTAAAGGATGTAAGTGTTGATTTTTAAGGGATAAGTGACAAACGAATAGCTGGATCACCTGATGCCAATGCGATTGCCGCCACCCATAGACACACGCAGCACCAGTGGAGTTACAAGTGCGCTATCAACCATTTAACCCCTTTTTACGCCCGATTGGGCCTCCGATACCCTCAATCTCTCGGCGATACACTACAGGCTGCATCACGCCAGTCTTCTCTGAGGCCGTGTACCGATATACTCTGTATTATACTATGGCTTTCTTAAGATAAATAGAATAAATACATACGTGACTAAAAGAGCCCCGGGCTTGATCTAGTCAAAGAAGATTAAGTACCGCGTAAGTTGATGTTGCCTCAGGTTACCAAGATAAACACAGCCAGTATTTACGCAAAGAATTGGAAAACTCATTGTTGTAATGAACAAAGAACAGATCATATATTGTTCGACCAGCTTTAACATGTATGCCTCTTTCCTAGAAATCATGCTAAACCTTCACATTGATATTGTTATGGACTAAAGTTGTATGATACCTGTCATCTCTAAGAGGCTATAGTTCAAACTAAAGATAATACGGGGTGTATCGGTCTACATTAATATTCCTTTTACAGCCTGTATCTTAATATTTTTTGTAGCAACTTTTTGTATTTTTATTCTTTATACTAGTGGCCCGCCCTCACTTCGCCGACCGTAATTCAGAAACGAACCAATAGATGGCGCTATGTTCAATTACATCGCCCAAGCGTTTCGAGTTTTCGGTTTACCTATAAGCCTTGTCGTTGTCTATAGAAGTTATCTCTTTATAAATAGTATAGATTATTTGTTGTTTAGGTACACAAAACAGAATTACAACAATAGGAAATATTACAAATCATAAACAACATGCAATGGTTAGATGTAACTCCACAAGCATGTGTTCACAGTCTAACATCCAATATCCATTACTGGAAATCAAGCTATCGGTCTATGATGGGATTAGGCATAATCACCACGCTTGCCTAATGCGGATTGGTACTAGTGTGTGCGATTGGTGTAGTGGTGAAACATACTTCTCACTCGACCTG
The DNA here is from genome assembly GCA_014851415.1 of Cnaphalocrocis medinalis. Lineage (NCBI taxonomy): Eukaryota > Metazoa > Arthropoda > Insecta > Lepidoptera > Crambidae > Cnaphalocrocis > Cnaphalocrocis medinalis. The sequence goes on along the minus strand of CM026289.1, from coordinate 3,542,460 downwards.
TGAATTCAGTGGCCTTACCAATTACCATGAGTTTGAGATACTACGAAACTATTGCTCTGTCTCTTTTAAATGCACCACAATGAAAGAGACAAAGCTACATGTTACCAAAAGAGTGATGGGTATGAATGTAAGTGGGTGGAGGAACAGAGGACGGCCGAAAAAGAGATGGATGGATTGTGTGAAGAATGACATGACTGAAAAGGGGGTGGATGATACGATGACGAATGACAGGGACAAATGGAAGAAGAAAACATACTGCGCAGACCCCAGATAACCTGGAAACAGGGCAGGGAAATGATGATGAATGAAAGAGACAAAGCAATAGTTTTCGATAGCGAGAATAGTATTTCAAACTCATGGTAAGGCTACAGATGTCACTTAAACCACTAGACCAACGGAGCCACAAAATAATTACACACAGAAGTTAGACTTTGACCTGATTTTTGAATTTAGAAGAGTCCGTTGACATATGCTAGGGTTGTTGCCCCGGCATGAGTACATAAGCGCGCGGCCTCTACCATAGACCCCGACAGTTTGACAATCTTATGTCATATGTTAGGATTAATGTGGTCGAAAAGGCGTTTTTTGCCCGTTAGTGCGTATGCGTATGTACATGACATTTTTTAAGCTCTTAGTGGGCAGTCCAGCCTTCTGTGTTAATATGTTTTTTGTGACGGAGCGTTAATTTATTCTTTAGTTGCGATATCTTAATATCTATGTCTTAAGTTGTTTGTTGTAAACACTGTGAAAAATTACAAACACTGTTGTATCTAGTTTCAATTGCTATCTGCACCACTCAGACTGTTGGCGAATCAAAGTGTACTTTGAAATTCTGTTCAACTATTCCAATTATTATTATTATTATTAAAAGCCCGTCGTGTCCCACTGCTGGGCAAAGGCCTCCCTACCCCTCCTCCACGTTTCACGATCCTGGGCGACTACGGTCCAGTTGGTGCAATAGGTAACTATTCCAAGATATTCGTTAATTGAGTAAGCCTAATTTAAACACAGTTGATTAGAAATTAATTGACTGCGATGCGAAACATGTTAAAACAACTTGATGTTTAGCTAGACCAAAGAAGATATTAAGTTGATAGTGTACCTATACTTTGGTATTCATTTGTTGGTACAGTCGAGTTCAAAAATATGTATACATTTTAGGACCTTGTCACAATACATATTTATAAGAAAGTGGAAGTCGTTTTCTTATACTTAAGTACTGTGACAAGGTCCTAAAGTGTATACATATTTTTGAACTCGACTGTACTAGTGTGTGTGTGATTAGTGTAGTGGTGAAACATACTTCTCACTTGACCTGTGAATTCAGTAGCCTTACCAATTACCATGAGTTTGAAATACTTATATACAATGAAAGAGACAAAGCGATAGTTTTCGATATCGAGAATAGTATTTCAAACTCATGGTAAGGCCACAGATGTCACTTAAACCACTAGACCAACGGAGCCACAAAATAATTACACACAGAAGTTAGACTTTGACCTGATTTTGAATTTAGAAGAGTTCGTTGACATATGCTAGGGTTGTTGCCCGGCATGAGTACATAAGCGCGCGGCCTCTACCATAGACCCCGACAGTTTGACAATCTTATGTCATAAGTTAGGATTAATGTGGTCGAAAAGGCGTTTTTGCCCGTTAGTGCGCATGCGTGAGTACATGACATATTTTTAGCTCTTAGTGGGCAGTCAGCCTTCTGTGTTAATATGTATTTTGTGACGGAGCGTTAATTTATTCTTTAGTTGCGATATCTTAATATCTATGTCTTAAGTTGTTTGTTGTAAACACTGTGAAAATTACAACACTGTTGTATCTACTTTCAATTGCTATCTGCACCACTCAGACTGTTGGCGAATCAAAGTGTACTTTGAAATTCTGTTCAACTATTCCAAGATATTCGTTAATTGAGTAAGCCTAATTTAAACACAGTTGATTAGAAATTAATTGACTGCGATGCGAAACATGTTAAAACAACTTGATGTTTAACTAGACCAAAGAAGATATTAAGTTGATAGTACCTATACTTTGGTATTCATTTGTTGGTACAGTCGAGTTCAAAAATATGTATACATTTTAGGACCTTGTCACAATACATATTTATAAGAAAGTGGAAGTCGTTTTCTAATACATATGTACCTACTGTGACAAGGTCCTAAAGTGTATACATATTTTTGAACTCGACTGTACCTACAGTTTATGAGAGATAGTAGCTCAGTGGATAAAAATCGCCTTTCCAAACGGGAGATTGTCGTTTTGTATCCGAACATGCAACTTCTGAGTACGATATGGCTGGCCAGCACATCTGGGGTCAAATGAAGGTCATTGCTATTTTATTGTAAACTAGTGGGCCGCCCCCACTTCGCTTCGGGACCGTAATTCAGAAATGAACTAATAGATGGCGCTGTGCTTAATTACATCGCGCAAGCGTTTCGTGTTTTCGGTTTACCTATAAGCCTTGTCGTTGTCTATAGAAGTTATCTCTTTATAAATAGTATAGATTTAAAAAGGTTGTGTTTTTAAATTCAAGAAAAAATTAAAACATAGGACGATTTTTATTTATTTTATGTGAAAGGTGGTAGACAAGCAGACGGATTGTCTGATGGTAAGCGATTGCCGCAGTCTACCTCTATTATACTCGTAGACCTGCAACACCAGTAGATAACAGTCACGAGTTGATTTTCCTTTTTTCATAGCCTAAATGCTAAAGCGAAATCTGACGAATTTTGTGTTTGTGGTGTTTTCACCGCAGATTGATTAATTAACCCCCGAAGTCATAACATAAACATTACCTAGTCATATTTCACTGTAATCATTACTAGCGTCTGCAGAAAGTCGGCTTGTGTTTTCGGAAATCTTGTCGGATAACATTTCCTCAGTTTTACTTCATACTTCACAAAAAACCTAAATTATTGGTAATTATTTCCATGAGTTTCTGAAAGTTTTATGTATATTTTGTTTTCGTATCGATCATGTTGCGTATTTCCCTGTTCTTACGCAAAACATTCTTGCTTCGTTGTAATTTATGAACCCTTCAACCTTAATCTTGTTTACTATTTTTTCAACAGGAAAAATAAGTAAAGTAAATAAACACGCTACAAGAAAGGGTTTGACGACATAAGGCTGCTTTTCCACCAGAGATACGCTTGATATCCACCAATCGTTTTACCGTGGGAGAGCCACGCTTCGGCATGAATGTTTTTCTTTTACGCTTTGCTCTGTTCTAACATCAATTCCGAACCGACGAACCACCAAACACTTAACAACATTGTTTTTAGCAAACAATAGTTGATGATTGTTTGATATCTGTTTGATAAATATATTGCAAAACTGGATTTATTTAAGTGCACTGTCAAAATATAAGATTGACATTGACGTTTGACAGCTTCCACTAGAGATGCCCCAAGTAAAATTTTCGATCGGCACTAAGCGTTCGGTGTTCGGCCCATTGCTACTATTTAACAATTATAATCGCTATATTCAGACGACTCTACAGTCGTATCTACATAAACCTAGTATTTTGGAGTACACAATTAAAGAAAAATCACGTGATCTAGACGAGACAGCTGCCTTGCCCAAGGAGTCTGATAGTCTCCATTCTCCAGATTTAATTCCTGATCAATTTAGAAAACAAACTTTAAACCAGGAATAAGAGAGCTGAGATACGGTACAATATTGCACTGTTTTTATGCAGGTAATAAAATAGCTTATAATGATCAGATTTTCCTTGATTTTATCAAAGTAGGTATGTGGTATCTCTTTTGTCATTGGACTAACCACAAAATATTCTGCGACGCTATTTTCGTCACATTGGTCGGGGACCATGTTCGGCTAAATAACGATTCGTAGCAACCCTAGTTCCCACGAATTCCCACGTAAACTATATTTTATCTCATGTCCACCCACCCTATTCTTACATTTAAATCAATTTATCTATCAAAACGCTGATTCATCGGATTCCAGACAAATTTGGAATCTGTCTGATAACTGGAAATTTTGATGACGCCCAAAGTGTGTTCTGCGAAAATTGTAGGATGGATAGATATTCTTTATTGCACAGAAATAAAAGACATGCGAAAAAAATAGGTAGGTATATTATAGGTTTGCCAGTCGTTGGTAGATTGCTGGTGGGTCATCAGTAGCGCTACCATGAGTTGACATTGAAAACTGACATAACGTCAACTATTGCTCTGTCTCTTTCAAATGCATCACAATGAAAGAGACAAAGTGATAGTTTTCGAGAGCGAGGATAGTATCTCAAACTCATGGTAAGGCCACTGTACGCCGTGAGGCAGGTACTGGTGATCCGGGAGAAATGATGCACCTAAGGATGGCACCCTTTGATTATAAATAATTATATAAGGATGCACCACGGCTTGTGTGACTAGTTGTTGAACTCATGTAGGTCCATCTCTACAGGCTTATATTATACTGCCACTACTGACGTCATATCGTCTATTACATACGCGATCAGATCTGCTGACACAGCGTACGTGATAGAGATAACGGTAGCCTATAGAGATAGGAATTAACCGCCACAATAGGTATATCATCCCTACCCACCTAATACTGATTCATCGCACGTGCATAAAATGTTCTTGAATATTGCATCCTGTAATATTCGGATTTCTTTGTAAGATTCAGCTATTCCGATCTCAAGATTAGAGGTTACAAACAAACAGACAGGCTTTGGTTTATAATAATGATATTATGATGTGTCGATCGACAAAAAACGAGCAGTTCTCTGGAAACTCCAGATCAATCGCGAATCAAAAACAGTGAGCCTTTGATCGTCCGTTCAGTTATATAAAAGTTTAGAATTTCGGATGTTTACATCCGATAATAATTGGCTTAAGTGATTCCCTTGTTGATGCTTGCAAAACTGTTTATCTTACTGTCTGATTACAAAACATATGTAAAAAGTGTAGGTAGTTTTTTTTAATGCGTGAAGTTAAGAGGATAGACTGCAATGTACGTTATGCTGTAGGTCCTGCGCCCAATCCCTCTTCGGTCGTATCACACCAGTTTCCTATCCAAATATGAGGGTAAGGGAATAGAGAGTGCACAGGTGCACAGGTGTTTGCACACACATGAGCACTATACGCAAGATATAAGCGTACGTGGCTGAAACTTAAGATCAGCCGCTGTAACTGAATAGGTTTAGGATATCATAACATTGTCTAATTTTTTCAGGTTCTCTAACTCTTTAACGCTCTGTTTATACCATATACGGCCATGTACAAAAGAAAATAGTTTTGCGTTATTTTAGATATGGGTAGGATAACAAGCATTGATATGCGTTTAAGACCCGATCGGCTAATCTTAATCCGAGAATAATCTATGCTGTAGGTAGCGCAACGAATCTTATGAAAGCGTTATACCAGAGGTATAGATTTATACTCGTTCTAAGATTGGTCGAATCGGGCGTAAAGCAGACACTCATTATCACACGGATACATTGTACGAGCGGTAACATCGATTGAGGGCGGCGGAAATGGCTTCTGAAGTATAAATTGCACCTTGTTGATTGTTTGTAGCGTTTTCTATCGAACATTTCATAGCTAACCTCAATGAGTGGTGGTTTTACTCCCACTTTGGACAAACATTCGTGTCATGAAGAAACAAGAAGTGTGTATGTACAGTGTCTGGATTTTATTTATCTTCTATACTATTTATAAAGAGATAACTTCTATAGACAACGACAAGGCTTATAGGTAAACCGAAAACACGAAACGCTTGCGCGATGTAATTTAGCACAGCGCCATCTATTAGTTCATTTCTGAATTACGGTCCCGAAGCGAAGTGAGGGCGGGCCACTATTATTAATATAAAATGAGCTTCCCTTTGGCTTCATACTGAACTCCAGAGTTGGGAAGAAGCCTCCGATGGGGCGGGCTTACCCAGAAATAGCCTATTCACTCTTTAAAATTTTTGAGGTTGTACTCATTGAGGAAAGCAGACGCCACACATAGTAAAGTTGCACTCTACCGGCTAATAAAAGTGTTCCCTGAGCGCTATGATTTGGGAGTTTTCATGAGAAATGTCTGGCTATGTATAAAAAATAACAAAAGAAAATAAAAAACAAATAAGTCATTTTTATTGATATTTTAGTGGATTTTTTCCCATTTAGGCTTTCTTCTCCACGCACATACTTTTTGGTGCTGAATAGCTTCTTGACGCTCTTTAGCATGTATCTACCATTGATTTATTTACTAGTCTATTATTATCTTTTATAGCCAACATAATAAATTTCCTACATCTCTATCGAAATACAATCTCTTTTAGCAAATACAAACTTCGCCGGACTACAGAACTCAGATCACGCTTATTCATATCGTTACATGAAAACTTGGATTGTTATGTCATAGGCGCTGGGAGTTATTCCCATTGAATCATTACCGGAGGGTGAGATGCAGTGTTGCCCACCCTATCTCAAAATAATAAATATATACTTATGTTTCTGTGAAGAAAACTGTGCAAAAGTTGATGTACATGTACCGGAAATATTCCTCCGGTACCCTCACTCACTCGGCGAAACACAGCACAGGGGCTGCTTCACGCCGGTAAATTCTAAAATTGTTATATTCCATTTTACTCGCGAGATTTTTATTTTGTGATAGTTGGCAGAAGAGCAGACGGATCACCTAATGGTAAGCGATTGCTGCCGCCTGCAACACCAGTAGTGTAGACACCTGCAACACCAGTAGAGTCACAAGTGCTCTGCCAACCTTTAACCCGCTTTCCCCCCCAATTCACTCACTCACTCGATGTAACACAGCGCATGCTCACTCTGGCTGGCCCATTCATGCCGAAGTGTGTATTTGTGATCTGCTGTTGTCTGATATCTGAAACACAAGCGCTTAAGCTACTTAGTCAAGGTAGTACTTAGTAGGAATCAGGTCAATGTATAAGATGTTGTGTTATTATTATTCATAACATAGATGCTTAAATTATGAAATCAAGTCAATATCTGATAGTGTGTCAATTAATGATCATTCACACATCATCCATATTGACTTGATCATTGAACAAAAATCCCTCGTCACAAAAAAGTTTTGAATCGACCAATCAGGCGTCAGCCCCTGCGCCGTTGAAGCAAAAAGGATAAATCTACTGTTAAACCAGTGTAAGATATGGTTACCCTGGAGAACGACAAAGGGTATATTTTTACGAGATCCAGAGTTGATATCGCGCCATCAATCAGAATGTGGGGAATAAATTCGGTCGCGTACGATTTAGCATCGCTCTGTATGTAGATAAAAGCGAAAGGGTGAAGTGGGAAAGTTGCTTGGAGGGAACTCTGGCTAGATTTTCTTATTTAGGCTCACACAGGACCAAATTAGATGTTATGAGAAGGTTATTGCGAGGAGAACAGACGGCCGTTGGGGTGGAAACCTTGAATGGGACCGCGTGCACGAGGCCGCAGCCGTGGTAGGCCTCCCACCAGGTGGACGGACGATCTAGTGAAGGTCGCGGGAGTCCCTTGGATGCGGTTGGCACAGGACTGATCTGTGCGGAGAACTTTGGGGGAGGCATATGTCCAGCTGTGGATGTCTATTGGCTGAAATGATGATAATGATATAGGTAAGTTGCATGACGCGAGAACATTTGATCAAAATATTTTTAACACACCTACCTATTACTGTCACACACGCCACGGGTCAGTTTCAGTACTTGCAGTCATTGTTTTTCTGGAATTTGACAAATTTTCCGGTGTAATAAAGCAGGGTATACGCATAGTGGGGTTATTATTCGAGATCTAACTTTCCCTCCTTAACTTAACCCTCTATTGGGCCAGTAACCTCACTCACTCGACGAAACAAGGCACAGGCACTGTTTTACGCTGGTCTTCTGTAAGGGGGTGGTATCACTCTGATGAAGCCGGCCCATTCATGAATGGGGAGCCACCCTTTGGCATGCCAAAATGTGGCTCTCCCACGGAAAAAGCCTTGAATCCGTGAAATTTTTTTTAAGTAGGTAGGTAAATTGTGAAGAATTCTATACACTTTAATATGGCAACTTTGAACGGATGAGCGTCACAAACGGAGTAGTTGCGATTGGCTACAGGCATATTGGAATTATACCCGGTTTCTTACGGAACTCCAGAATGGATAGGTCCCATAGCACCGCAAGTAATATAGACCCCACAAGGGATAACATATCAAATGGCTGAAGACGTCAACCTTTTTATCTGGTAAGTTTGTAAGGGATGGCCTTTTCGTAAAAACGCCCTTTGTTTGGCTGTGCTACCCAAAAAGAGCAATGATAGTAAATTATAGAGAACAGTGAAGCCGATATGTACTACCGTCCAATTTTTAGGGTTTTGCAGGAAAATTGCAAAAAAATGAACCATTACAGATTCGTCATATTATTTTTTATTATCTGTCTATTCTGAATCATGGTCTAAGCGTAACAAAGAAACAGATTTGGACGCAACTGAGGCTATGACTGGGTAGGATAATGATATTGATGTCTAATGTTAGGCTAGTAGTTAAGTTGACATACTCGTAAGTAACTATAAGTGGGGGCTGGAAATCTGGAACACAGGGCATCCTAGTTCATGATCCACTATATCTTATAATTACTAACTAACTATTATTACTTACCTATAAATAATCACTACCTACTCTGTAATATTTTCATATTGTAATGTGTTCGCTATTAATTGACACACATTACTCTCATCCTAGCTCTTATAAAAAGCTGATATACAATATTATTTTTTGTATTGGTGGACCTAAATAAATATATAAATTTTGTAGCGGATGAGAAGAAAATTTTGGATTTTTAAATGATTGATGATTATGATGGCCCGGGATATTTATCACTGCCATTTTCCAGACTGTGCCATTATTGTTTACTCTATGGTCGAAGTTCCATCGTACACAGGACAAATAGGAAGAGGGTTGGGGTCCCAATACCTTCCTCATAGCGGTTTTATTAAGATGGTTACCCGACTTATGGTTAAGCAACATCTGTCGGCACCACACCGCACTTCCTATAGGTACTGTAAGGCCTTATCTAGAAGGAAGGGGCTAACAATGTACTACTGATAGTAATGTGTTGAAAAGGTTAACACTTCACTCATGACTCCTGTGTTGTGTTTTCTGAACTTTCGGGTGTCAATGGGCAATTGCTCACCATCAGGTAAACCTGTCTATTTTTTTTGCTACCAATCACAAAAAAATACTTTCCATCTGTCACTCAGATACATCACTTAAGACTAGGTACGTACAACCACACATCAAAGTATACAAAACTGTCAAATTTCTTCAATCGACTCTCATTTTACTGTCATACACATTAGGTTGAATATCAATTGAGGAAATTTGACAGGTTGTGGTAACCTGATATGTGGCTAACTGTACTTTACAAAGTGTTCATTCCTGGCAAGCCAAGTAGACAGTTACTCGGCTTACCATGCGAGCTAATCTATACTCTATATCTTCTATACTATTTATAAAGAGATAACTTCTATGGACAACGACAAGGCTTATAGGTAAACCGAAAACACGAAACGCTTGCACGATGCAATTGGACACAGCGCCATCTATTGGTTCATTTCCGAATTACGTTCCCGAAGCGAAGTGAGGGCGGGCCACTAGTCTATCTATACAAGCGTTTACTAGCGCGATAAAAAAATTATAATTAAATTAGGAAAAAAAATTAAAAGGTATCCCCAAAGTTTCCCCGGGGTGACAAATAGTCAAAGGATTACAGAAACAGCGCAGATGCTACCAACTGATTAAAATCCTTTCGACATTACAAGTTTCTTCGACTTTGACCAACCTCATTTACCTTCAGAAACTTGTATCATTTTATAAAGTATAGGAAGCGAATAATCCAATCCTAGTAGATTAACCGAGAACCCGATATTACCTCAGAGAGAGGCGCTGCTTAATCTTGGGGACAGGGAACAGCTATGGAGGTAGTTATCACTTCGACTTCTGATTGGGTACAGTAACTACAGTAGAAAACGGGATCCCATTTAAAACGAAATTTCGGAACGCCTTGTTGGTCTATTGGTATATAATAAGTGGGTCAAGCAAATATTCAAAACAATCTGCTGTTCCATACAAACGTGCATTTTGTGATGTATGGAACAGCTGACCTAACATGCTAAAGGGTCTTTATTTATCACCAACTGTGAGAGGTTCGGGATTAAAACAACTAAAATTTTACGTTGCATAAAAATGGTGCGAAATACTTCGAGTGCAATTCATACTCGTACTTGGCTGGTTTTTAACCGTACCTAGATAGGTACAGTTAAAATCCAGCCAAGTGCTGCGTGGGATTGTAAATACTTTCCTTGATTTAGGTATGAACCAGGCGCATTATTAAGAAATGGAACTGTTAAGCATTTTAGCCACGTTTTTCCTCGTGAAAAATAAGAAAACACGATCGAGATTATTCTTTTACAAAAAAACGGAAAGAATAAAAAAACGGAAAGAATAGAATCAGCAACGACGTATTTTTCCCGGAAACCTTAGACTTCTTTGTGCCATAGTGCAAAGGTTAGCAGTAACTCAAACTATTGACTCTTAAAATAGCCAAAGATCGTGGCAATCAGGTATTTCTTAGTTCACGTGAACACGCCGAAATACGATCGTGTACGCTTGTCTGATTTGTAGAAGCGAGATTTTAACGTGTGCGTAATAAGATTGTATGTACAAACTACTGTATACGCGCGGAAAATACGCTAATCTGAAACCACTCTTAGAGAATTGGAGGCAGAAGACACATACAGGTTTGTGGGTTTGACAAACTTGGCGCAAATAAGACATCGTTCCTGGTTATTTTTATACTGTGACCGTATATATTGGTATTTCCTTATTTCAGGGAGAGTTGTTATTTATTTCTTGATAAAAGTTGGTGTTTATGGCACAATAGGTAAATTAGATTGTCTATAGATACTTGAAAAGGGAAACACCGTTTTTTCTTTTAAAAAAATATTCCCACTTTATTGGCGTGACATTTTCTGTTACAATAAGAATATCTAAGCTAGGCTGCTGACAAATGGACGTGGCTAAACTAACTAAAGAATTCCACTTTTTATGTGATAGGTTGCAGACGAGCAGACGGATTACCTGATGGTAAGCGATTGGCACCGTCACCGTCCATAGCCACCTGCAATACCAGTACAGTCACAAGTGTGTTGCCAACCTTTAACCCCCTTTCCCTCCAGTAAGCCAATGTTAGGTGATATTACTGAAAAAGTTATACTTACTTACTAGTGCTGTGCGTTTCTTTGGTTCGGCTGTGAAGGTACTATCAGCAAAGTTTCCGGTAGACCACTATGCATTAGAGTCGAAAAGTGGTCTACCGGGAACTTTGCTGATAGTACAGTCAGCCACACTTCAGGTTACCACAACCTGTCAAAGTTCCTCAATTGATATTATTCAACCTAATGTGCATGACAGTAAAATGAGAGTCGATTGAAGAAAGACACATTTGTATACTCTGATGTGTGGCTGTACGCACAATCTTCCTTCCTCAATCAACCCTTCAAGAAAAGGGCATATCTTTCTCTAAAAGGCCGGCAGCGCACCTGTGAAGCCCCTGGTGTTGCAGGTGTTCATGGGCGACGGTAATCGCTTAACATCAGGTGATACGTCTGCTCGTCTGCCCCCTATTCTATAAAAAAAAAAAGAAAAAAAAAATCTCATCCGTTACAGGACGGTTTCGTTGTTGGCCTTCGGATCAATGTTAGCGTAGTCATAGTTGAATATTACGTAGGGGGGCGGCTCTGTGCCCTGTGGCTAGGGGCGTTAAAATACTGCCAAGGTATTCCCGGCCTGTCGTAAGAGGCGACTAATCGGGCTTCGGAGTACGTGAGCATGCTCACTGCTGGGGAGTGGCTTGCGACTCCGCGAGGAAAAAATCCTACTGGGTGTCCTGGTAGGTCGTGCATTTGGGAAGGGCTGCATTGCGCTAATTTGGCTCAAAGTGGCGAGCGCGATTAGCGGTACGGTCCAGTCCCGGCTGTGGGGTATCCGACCGCGATTGCGCTGAGATCGACACCCCAGGGATTTTAGTTAGGGTTAGAGTCCCACACAACACCTTGTCCCCCACATGTGGCAAGGTGAAGGCCATGATGGTTTCCCCTGGGAAAACAAAAAAAAAGTCATGTTAAAAAAATTGCAAATAAATAAAACAAATAAAAGTAGTGGTAATACGCTAATAGAGCTTCATTACCATGCAATTTTAATTATTTTCAGCGTCCCATTTGCGTACATTTTCGTTCGATTTATTCAACGTGCGGTTAAGTTTAAAAGCTATTGTGCACAATGGCTGAAATCCATTAACATTTTCTCAATTATTCAAATTTAATGTAAATTAGCAGCCTATTTACTGTCCTACTGCACGGTAAAGGCCTCCATCATAAAATTAAATCATCGCTACTATGATGGGATTATGCTTTTAACCACACTTGCCTAATGCTGGTTGGTGATCACAAACCCAAGCACAGGGCCGTAATGCACAGAAGCCTTTTAAAATCCAAAGACAATTGATGATGTTTTTTAAGAAAATAAAACTCTACAAACTTAGATGCAAGTAAATTGGATTTTCCAAGACGCAATATAATAGTTTTAACACGCGACAAGTAACAATAATGTAAATTATTGCTAAAAGTGGCCGTTTTAACAATAATTATGATTATTGTTCCTTGTCACGCGTAATTTATTTGAAAAAAAATCTGTTAGTTTCACGCGGGCAGAGATGGGAGCGTCCACTAGTTTAAGTAATAAAAACCAAAATGGTTACCTCGTTTTTCATTCGCATCTTCAAAAGCTTAAGATTTATCCGTTTGTTTCCAAACAATGTTATTGTTATAATTAGCTACTTTACAACTTCCCAGGGACACAATTTTGACCGCTATAATTCTTTCCACATCAAACGGTTGTAATGGTAAAAGTGTTATTGTTACTTTTTTTATGAGATACGGGGCAGACAAACAGACGGATCACTTGATGGTAACCTGCAACACCAGAGGAGTCGTAAGTGCGCTCCCGACCTTTTAGGAAGAAGACGCATTGCAATCAAGGATGCAAAAAATGCATCGTCCTGCATTACTTGCAATTTAATATGGGCCGTATTGTTTTACTGATATGTAAGCGTTTCATGTTTTTCAAAATTCCACAGTTCTTATAGTTCCACGAGGAGAGATTAACAACGGGAGAGTCACGCCTTGGCATGAATTGGGCCATCTCGACCAGAGTGATACCACGGCCTCACAGAAGACTGGTGTGAAGCAGCGCCTGCGCTGTGTTTCGTCGAGTGAGTGAGGGTGCCGGAGGCTCAATTGGGGGAAAAGGGGTTAAAGGCTGGCAGCGTGCTTGTGACTCTACTGGTGTTGCAGGTGCCTATAGACGGTGGCATTCGCTTACCATCAGGTAATCCGTCTGCTCGTCTGCCACCTGTGACATAAGTAAATAGAAATTGCAACACTTTTGCATATCTATTTCTACCAAGTACTTACCGAATAAATGATTTCTATTCTATTCTATCTGAAATAGAATCGTATCATCCCCAACCTGTGCAGTTTGGATTTAGATAAAGGGAATTTTGACCGGCTGCCAATGAAAACAATTTTGTTTATAGCCAAACCGTTTATTCTCAATTTTTCCGATCAAAAGGAGATCCTTATTGATCGAATGTGTTTATACTACACGTTTACATCTGGAGTAACATTGTAACGTATTTTTGGATTTTATTACCTACTACTCGTAACTCGTATAACTAGGTATTGTTTTATGATTGAGTACCTAGTGGTTCGCGCAGACTTCGTTTCGTGACAGGTTCCACTTTCAACCGATAGATAGCGCTGGTTGTTGATTGCATTGCGCTAGTGTTTCGTCTTTTCGGTTTGTTTTTAAAGTTTGTCGATGTCTATTTAATTTATTTCTTTATAAATAGTATAGAAGTATAGACAAAATGACACTATGGACATCATGCATATAAGAAGTTGTGTAAAAGGACAAAGCTTCAAACAACATGCGGTCGTTTTACCTGCTAACTACGTTTTTTTACATCCAGACTTCAAACGTTTGATGTCGACACGTCGTTATTTCAATCACGTTTGACTCAAAACGGATAATTCAAGATATTCTGATAAATTAATATGTTAATAATGTCCTAACCGATAATTCGGCTATGGCGGCCAATGTCGAGAATCAGCCGCAGGACATTTATAGTGCACAAGTGTGTGCGCAGACACAAGTGCACTCTCTATTCCCTTTCCCTCATATTTCGAAGGGACACCAGTTTGACACGACCGAAGAGGGATCAGGCGTAGGACCAACGGCTTAACGTGCTTTCCGAGGCACGGGGGTACAAGCCAACTTGCAGATTTCGGGCGGACACTGAGAATTTCTCAACAGAAAAACTTAGGTATAAATTTTTGGCCCGATCCGGGGATCGAACCCGGGATTCCGAGCGCAGCCGTCGCCTTTAAGTGCGACCTACTATCCGCTACGCCACCCAGGCAGTCAGTCAGTCAATGTTAATAATGGTGGCTGAGTGGATGTCCATTTTATTTTCTTAGAAAATCCACTGTAATATGCCGGAATCCCGTATCCGCTGAAAACTAGGTTTCCTAGAAAAATGTTGACGTAAAGAGCGTCCGTCGCTTTTCATTGCTTGTGAAATTTAATAAACTTCGTTATGAGAAAACATGTCAGCCAATGTTTACACTGAAACGCCCCGCCAAAAGGGAGACCACAAAATTAAATGGACCTCGCGTCTATTGGAACACTTGGTTCTAAGGGCTCTTGAAGTTTGGTTTTTCTGAGATTAATTTGAAAAGTAAAGCTGTCGTGGCCGCCCGGTAACCGAAAACGGATTAACTAGTGAAGGCCGCGAGAATTTTTAAGATGTTTTTATGTACTAAAGGCGGCAAACGTGTGAGTTAGGCTTTTCAAGTATTACGTAAGCAGATTTTTTGGAAAATTAAACCCCCTCCCCCCCTTGTCAGCTAAAATTGGCGATAAAATATACTTTTTATTCCTGAATTTACCAAAAGTAATCGAAGCCCAGACCCCTTCTCCCCCATTTTTTTTATATGATAGCGATATTTACACTTTCCCATTTATAATATTAGTATGGATAACCTCGCAGGACTAGATAGCCCAGACCATAAAGCACGGTCACACACCGATGATACCACGGCCTCACACTAGCGATAGCACGGCATCATAGAAGGCGTAAAACAGCGCGTCCGCTGTGTTCTCTGACGTCACAAAAGCATTATACGATTTATAGCCCTATCCCTAAATTTGTGTTTACATTGCTCTTAAAATCTGGCTCCGATCCACTTTGGATGCATTTCGACGTTATAATATTTATTCAGACTAGAGAACAAACATGATAAATTTATTGTTATTCTGTTTGTGGTAAGTGATTTTGTTGCCATTGAGATTATGTTGTGAGTAGACTGACTAAATATCGACCGTGGGTGAGCAATGCTTCGGACTTTTACAAAATAAACGTAAGTAGGTACTCTCTGATTTTATTCAACCCCTATAAATTTGAAAAGGGGCTAACCTTCCGGCCGCATTGGCAACCAAGTTTCACAACCAGTTGCCAAAGAAAAACTGACATTCTTGCTACTTAAGCAGTTGCCAAAGACGATATATTTTTCTTTTTTCGCAATTACGTGGTTGTGAATCAAACAGTTGATAAAGAAGAATAAACTTTCCTGATACTCAACCAGCGGAATAATATCAAAACCAACGAACGAAAATGGTTGAACGTTGTAAATTATCTTCATTTTAAAGCTTAAAAGTTGGTATTTGAGTTGTCCATACAAATTTAATGAAAGTCATTTCGGCAATAAATGGGTGACGGGGGTTGAAACACCTACCTATTTGATTCACCTTTAATGCAGTTATAAAAAATAGTATTTTGGATTTTTCATAAACAAAGTTATAGAGTTGCGAGATTTTTTCTACCAAATCTTATTGAGATTCCGTCATTATCGTCACACTCGTCCACTGCTGGACATAGGTCTCCCCTAAAGCACGCCACTGGTCCCGATTTTCGGCCACTCTCATTATACTCCAACAACATAGGTTATCAATATATGTTATCAGTAATTGCTTAAAACTATACTCTGATTCATAATCATGTAAAGTTAACTGACAGATGTCAATGTGTCATCCCCATACATTATCACTCAATTTGACACATGCAAAATGTCAAAATGCATAGAAACTTGTCATTGACATCTGTCAGTTTACTTTACATGATTATGAATCAGAGTATAATCATTTTCGATTGTTGTAAATTCTACTATGTTCTAAATTTTAAAATGCCGAAGCGAAGCGAGGGCAGGCCACTAGTATAATAAAGAGAAAGAGCGATTGCAAGGACTTCTATCTTTTATGGAAATAAAATGAACAATGTGCAGAGTAACCCGGGCGGTACAATTTGATATTTTGATGTTAGTGCTCTCTCTTTACGTTCCGCGAATGCCAGTCTCTAGAGCATCTCGGAATATCATTCAAGATTATAGCTGAACTTTAGTGAGATGCACTTCCTAAGATTTCGCAAAATCTCACGGAAGTCCCAGGCAAGGTTCGCTTTGAATTTTTTTTTGCAGTGGGATATTTTACCACTCCTCTACTCGGAAGATATTGACAAATGTAACTTCCTTATACGACGCCAAGACTTCATCATTTCAGCCAATAGACGTCCACTGCTGGACATAGGCCTCCCCCAAAGTTCTCCACACAGATCGGTCCTGTGCCACCCGCATCCAATGGACTCCCGCGACCTTCACCAGATCGTCGGTCCACCTGGTGGGAGGCCTGCCACGCCTGCGGCCTCTTGCACGTGGCCTCCACTCAAGGACCTTTCCACCCCAACGGCCGTCTGTTCTCCTCGCAATGTGCCCTGCCCATTGCCACTTCAGCCACGCCAAGACTTACCTATAGGTAAATCGAAAAAGCGAAACTCTTGTGTGATGTAATGTACCTAATTAATATACGCCCAGCGCCACCTATTGGTTAAGTTTAAAATGCCCCGACGCGAAGTGAAGGCGGGCCACTATCTTCTGTTCTATATATGTCATCTTCTATACTATTTATAAAGAGATAACTTCTATAGACAACGAAAAGGCTTATAGATAAACCGAAAACACGAAACGCTTGCGCTATGTAATTGAGCACAGCGCCATCTATTGGTTCATTTCTGAATTACGTCCCCGAAGCGAAGTGAGGGCGGGCCACTAGTTAAATTATAAAAGCGCAATCAGAACGCTGTGTAATTAATTTAGCATAACAAAACCACACAGAAGTTAGTAACCGCAATCTTAACAATTGTTCCGAAGATTTAACATGCAATGTCTAAAGTTTATAATAACTCCAAGTCAAAGCGCTCAAGGAAATGTACATGCAACTTTAAATTGTGATTTAAGAGCTAACTTTTATGACTGAGGATTTGCAAAAGCTGACTGTTTTGATGAAAATTTCCTCTTACAACAAAGTAGAGTAGTTAGGGTGTTTCCAGACCGATTCATCAATAATTAAAATCGACCAGTCGACATACTAAATAGGTAGGTACTAGTACTAGGTAATACATGGTACCTAGTTTCGTAGGTAAGGTATTTAACCTTCATACTCATTATATTAATTATGGATAGTCCTCTTGTGTATTAAAATAAAAGTCAATACGTTTACATAAGTTACAAGGTTTAATTAACGTCTTTGAGTGGGGCAGTTAGGGTCTGTTTCACAATATACGAATGAGTCCTACGTAAGGTATATTACTTGAACCCACAACCTTCTGCAATCCGGGCAGATATGCTATCCACATTACACCATCCGAGCCCCTTACTAAGATGGTGTAATGTGGATAGCATATCTGCCCGGATTGCAGAAGGTTGTGGGTTCAAGTCCCACCTGAACCCTCCGAGGAATTTTGGCTATATGCTAGGTACTTATTGCTACTATAAATACTGTTGATGCGTTTCACGAACTGTTAATAGCGTTCCTAAGTCACTTTACGTCCATTAGTTTGACAAATAGAAATATCAACTTTTAATGTCAAAATAATTTGTATTAGAGGACCGAGCATTGATTGCTCCAGGGTACGTGTTGCAATGTTTAAGGTTTAACGAGATTTTAACTTTTTTCAAAGGAGGATTTGAATTAAATCCGTTAAATACACTATAGTACTCTTATCATAATTCTAAATAAGAAATCTGTCAACATTTTAAACATATATATTATAATGGCTTGTTTTTGCACAGAGGTGTTCGTCTCTAAAAACAACTCAATTCCTAGTGAGAATCCGGATAAACTTATTCGTTTTACAATATTGTTTTTAGATATTTGAATGTGTTTTGCTAACTTATCTCAAAGCTAAACTTCCAAGTTATATTAAAGTCGCACACTGCCCCATTGTTAAAAAAAGGAATTTATTGAATAAAACTTTTGCATCATTTTCTTAAGTGGCAACCTGTCTTCGATCACCCATTACATAGCTATGGGACTCTTTTATTTTTAATTGTGAGGATCTTAAAGAAACCGACAATCGATGGTAGAATCGATAAGTCGACGTCAAAAATTGCGATTTAACTATTAACCTACTTATCATGCTTAATAATGTGTTTGGTATGACTTTTTTGCGTCTATCATTAAAAAATTTAATACTCCATTTAAAACATAAAAATAAAACGCCATCTTTAAAACTCTTATTGCGAAATGTGCCAAGGGGAGATTGGGACAGAGAAAATGTGAAAGTTATATGTCAAAAGGTGTGGAGAGGGATTCTAACCTCCATGATATTTCCAAATTTAATATACCGTTATTAAGACACCCCGCTGTTTTATTTTAATATTATATCTCGTGTAGAATTGGACTATTTTAAAACGTAGATTCTATGAAGGCAGCTGTGATAAAGAGGTCAAACCAAGAGAAAAGAAAAAAGCCAAAGCATATTTTTTCCGACACCATTGCTTCTCAATTAAGATTTTTGAATCTGTTACAGTAATTTAATCTGTGATCCGTCGTCTTTTTTTTTAAATGAAGAAGAATTTTCGTTTCTGTTTTTTATCAACGCAAAAACCGACAGAAATTGTAAAATACTGTAGTATGAATATTCAATACCACTTGCAAACATAGCAGGGCCTCGTTGGATTTCATTTAAAAATATGCAGATTCCCTCACGATGTTTTCGATCACCAATAAGCCAATCGTAAATTTTATTGTATGTACAAAACCTTTGTTACAAAATCATCCAGTTTACATCAACGCTGAAAGGATTTTTTCTCACCCTTGTTCCTACTGTATTAAAAAAACATTTTAGTAATAAAATTATGTAAGCATTTTTATGGGGTTTTTATAATTTTATTTGGATAACTTATGACGAAGGGTACGGCACTCTAGCGCCACCAATTGATTTAAATTTATAGCTAATAAGCCGGATCTATTTATCACTCCTACCTATCACTGAACCCCAGCCCCTTGGCCAACACTTATACTATTTATTGAATAACTGTGCACAACTTTCCAAAATTGCCGTAGGTACCCTTCGTTTTGACGAGTGATACTAGGTATAACTTTAATAGGTATGTTTTTTGTACCTAACCTTGTTGAACTTAGGTACTTAATTAGTTATAGTGAAAATATTAATTGCTTACCTACATGTAGTACCTACTTAACTACAAAGATTTAAATCGCTTAACTGTAACTGGCTGGATGGCCTGCGAGATGCTTCTTTATGCTTTTATATCCCCATCTACCTAATCCCACATTTAGCAAAATAATTTTATTTCTTTATGTAAGAACACAGTATACCTAACCTACTATCACGGCAAAAGAATATTTAGCTGTTAAAAGGAATCGTTAGGCCAAAATTCAATAAGCAGTAAACAATAAAAATGGCAAACCTTCGAGAAAGGATGAAGATTTGTGAACTTTTCTTGTCGTTTACGCGTAAGAACTAATAGGATTGTTGGATTTAACAGCTCGGAATGCCCTTCCAAAGGGATATTATTTCTTTAGCTTTAATGTGATGTTTTCTCCTTAAATTATGATCCTCTCATCTCCTCTGTTGTCTGGTATCTGTAATACAAGTGCTTAAGCTACTTAGTACGGAGTTAGGTCAATGTATGAGATGTTGTGTGAATAATTTTAATTTAATTTAATGAGTAAAGTAGGTCCCTAATAATCTTTGCCCAGTAATAATATAGAGCCGCGTTCAAAATTTCTCAGTGTCAGCCCGAAGTCTGGAAGTTGTCGGTCTTGGTCTTGTACCCCCATGCCTGAAAGTACGTTTACCCGTTGGTTCCTCGCCCGACCCTATTCAGTTGTTTCATACTAGTGTCTATACTCTAAACTGGAATTCGAGACCAAAAAATCTACGACAGATACCTCACTGTCAAATCTGTTAAAGTCACTTATATCATTCTCAAGTGACGTTTTTAGGTTTCGCCAACTTTTTTGGCATTATTGTTCTTAATATGCAGACTAAACTGTCAAGTTTCTATACATTGTTAAAATGTTGTGGGTAGATACCAAATGTTATTAACACCTGAAGTGTTAGAAGCGCAATACCATATTTGAAAACTAAAATTACGGATGGGTAATTTTTTATTAAAGTGTCTTATATTTACGTGAAAAAAAAGAAAATAAAATTATTTTTTTAAATTATAGAATCAAAATTACCAATAAATAAATTACATCAGCGAGTGTTTTTAGAAAAAAGGGTTATGGTACGATCATTTTATTGCAGTAGCAATATTGTAGTAGATTTTTTGGTCCTGAATTCCAGTTTTGGGTATCGTTCTCGCGAGATCTCGGCGTTTTTATGCGATTGATTTTCATAAACTCGCGAAATCTCGCTTGTGCCCAATCTCGCGAGATTTCCATTCCCTACTAGTGTCCCATTGGAATATGAGGGTAAGGGTGGACTAGGGAGTAAACCTGTGTTTGCGCAAACACTTAAGCACTATATATCCTGCCAAACAGAAGGCTAAAATTGTTAATAAAATATTTTGTATTCAAATGAATAGGTGTTTCCAATTCAAGTAATTCAAACCTACAAATGTTGTAAAAGTGAATCAACGAGTTATTCAATAAGCTTTGCGACGCGACACTAGAAATTTTGAGCTCTTAATTGACATGTCAATTAGAGCTAAAAGCGAGATGAAACGCCCAATTAACAGTGTTGCCAGCTCACGGATGGGTGTCAGAAGATATTTTAAAAGGGAGATTGTTAAGATTATTTGTGCCGAAGATATCGTCGTGAATTCCACAGGAACGCCTTCGGATCTAGTAGGTGTTCACGATCAAAATTAAATTCAAAATATTTATAGCTGTAATTACGGGATTGCTAACATGTAGGTACTTACTTACGAGTATCTTATTTTGAGATTCCGATATTTCACTGTTCTAAGGTAGCTTAGGTCACGATGCAAAAATAAGTTGTTGTAACATGGTAGTAATCCCGTAAATAACTATTTCAATGTTAGTAACTATGAAAGTTTAAAATAATACAGTGTTAAAAAAGTTGCTAAGTACATAACTTTTTTATTTTTGGTATAGGAATTCTTTGCCATTTATTCTTAAGTAAATATTGCACTTAAAAAAACTCTCGGGGGGTTCAGGTGGGACTCGAACCCACAACCTTCCACAGTCCGGGTGGCTGTACTACCAATTATACTAGCCGAACCCCTTACTAAGCCGACGAATTTAGTGCTTAACTCGCCATGAGCTGACGATAGTCCCATCAATATTGTGGGTATTCATATACAATATCCAGTGGAAACATCATTGCAAATATTTGACCACTAGTTAAGGACCCCCCCCCCCCCTGACCCCCCCGTGAATTTTTTAAGTGCAATATTTACTTAAGTACGGTGGCCTGCACATCAAAGTTACTACAATCTGTCAAATTTCTTCAATCGAACCTCACTTTTATGTCAAACGTTTTTGGTTCAATATCAACTGAGGAAATTTGACAGATTGTAGTAACTTGATGTGCTGGCCACTGTACATAACTTGTCCTTAAACTAATGAAAATAGTACCTAAAGACCTATGTATGTTGGCAACACTGCCAATAAATAAAATTAGTTCCAATTTGAAATAGAGCCGGCGGTAAATCCTTTGAAAATACGACTGTGTACACTACCTACTTGTTTGTGTAGGAAGGTGCGGGTGCGGTTAAACGTACCTACTAACGATTTGTTTTGGGGGAATAAGTATTACAGACAACCAGACATCATGCTACCATAACCTGTGACTGGCCGGATGGCGACTTTGGTAGTGACCCTGCCTCTATGCCGAAGGTTGTGGGTTCGATCCCCACCCTGGACAAACATTCGTGTGATGAACATTTGTGTTTGTTCAGTAGTGTAATATAATTTTATTATTTATTTGAGTATTATATTTTGTGTTCCCTCTGTTGTCTGACATCTGTAACACAAGTGCAGGGGTTAAGCTAGTTAGTACGGAGTCAAATCAATGTGTGAGATGTTGTGAGAATTTATTATTATTATAACATGTGAGATTTTTTCAATTGATATTCAACCTAATGTGTTTGGCAGTAAGATGAGAGTTGATGTAAGAAATTTGACAGTTTTGTATACTTTGATGTGTGTGCACGTACAGTCAGCCACACATCGTTACCACAACCTGTCAAAGTTCCACAATTTTTATTCAATCTAATGTGTATGCAGTAAGATGATAGACTATTTAAGAAATCTGACAATTTTGTATACTTTGATCAATAAGTGTTTACCTACCTATAAGTATAAGAACAGTTAGTTAATTAATTTACATTCATGTAGTTTTTATTGTACTCAACGCTGTATCGTATGTTGGTGATCCAATAAATAAATAAATTGTACAAAACATGTACTACACTGCCGCACTACAGAGAAGTCAATTAACTTTACAAATACATGATATGGGACTTAACGTGTTCTAGACGCGAGGATTTATAAATATTAAGTACATTATAGTACTTACTGCTTAACGCTTCGGCAGACGACGTTTGGTAGACGATAGATAATGAAAAATCCAGAGATGCTCGGTCTCGAACTAACGACCTCCCGTTAAGTAAGCTCACGTTATCCACTGATCTACAATCACTCTAAAGAAACCGAATATGTCACGGCGCTGACACTTTCTGAGAAAACAGCATAAGTCCCATTTTATTTTTTACTCTAACTTTGTTATGTACTAAGTAGTTACGTAAAGAGCAACTGAAGCAAAGTACACGACTCCTTAAGTACCAGGGTGACAGATGGAAACGCTAAACCGCGCAAGACGACAGCCGTTCTGTTTGAATTTTAAGTAGTCACCACTACAGAGTTAAAGCTAAGAGAGTCTGATTTACACAGCTACCGTGTTATACCTTTACCGTGGAGCCGCATTGTATTTACTATCACATATAAGTAAACTAGCGGCCGCCCGCGACTTCGTTCGCGTGGAAAAGTAACTTTTTACCCCTTACAACCCCTTTTTCGCAATAAAAAGTAGCCTATGTCCTTTCTCAGGGTCTAGACCATTTGTATACCAAATTTCATTTAAATCCGTTCAGTAGTTTTGGCGTGAAAGAGTAACAGACAGACAGACAGAGTTACTTTCGCATTTATAATATTAGTATGGATCACAACATTTACAACGTTGAAAACGCAAAGTCAACCAACTGCCATTTAACGCCTTTTACAGACAGTGCGAGCTGCTACCTAGGCATTATACGCCGTTAAATTTTAATATTTTTAGTCCCGAAGCCCTGATCATAGGCAACACGAATAAAGCCCCTTTAGCATGCTAGATCATCTTAATAAAAATCTGGTGTTCCGTACAAAAAAGATAATAATAACCAGGAAATAATAATAAGGAACAGCTGATTTTTATTTTGCTTATATTGATGATCTAAAATGCTGAAGGGCCTTTATCCGTGCTACCTATTTAGCTTTGCTTGTTATACTATTATGTCGATTCTTGTGCTACAAAAAAGTAGAGATGTTTTTAAACAAAAGGTAGCCATTGAGTCACAAAAAAAGCGTCTGCTTTTCGATTAGAGTGAGATGACACTAATGATTTTTACATCGCGCAAGGTATAAGCACAAATAATTATTTTGTGGTATAAGTGTGTTTCCGAAACAAAGACTCCAAGCCCAACCTGGATTCGTAAAACCAAAAATGTTTTTTAATCCTCTGACATTTAGTACAGCATTTAGTAGCGGTGGAATTTGAAGCAGTTTATAAGCTACTAGTGGCCCGCCCTCACTTCGCTTCGGAACCTTAATTCAGAAATGAACTAATAGATGGCGCTGTGCTAAATTACATCGCCCAAGCGTTTCGTGTTTTCGGTTACCTATAAGCCTTGTCGTTGTCTATAAAAGTTATCTCTTTATAAAATAGTATACAGTATAGAAGATAGATAGAAGATGTATTCGTCTATTAGCGGCACTGTGTAAACGAATCTTAAGGTAACTTTGTATGTAATTAATATAGTAGCGGAAAGAGCTGAAAGCTGAAATGCTGCCTTAATTTATTGGATTCTGTTGTGTTTTAACGGTTCCCAAGTCGAGTTTAAATTACAGAAAATTAGTTTTAGGCAAATAATGTTCAATGGTGTACCTATTTGTTTGCCTTTCTGTAAGTTGTTTCCAGAAAACGAAATACTTACTGTTTATTTCGTTTTCTGGTTGCAATTGTTTAAAAATTACTTTAAAATTACCTAGTGGCCTGTCCTCGCTTCGTTTCGGGACATAACTTAATTACGCTCTGTACCAATGATGGCGCTGAACGTCGTTTCACCTATTCGGTTTGTAGAGATGGCTATTCGATGTCTATAGAAATTTCCTCTTTATAAATAGTATGAATTTATTTACATACGGCAAAATCATTGTAATATATCTCTTTCTCTCATTATAAAAATAATCAAAGATAAAAGAACGCCTACCCGCCTTTAAATGTTTTAAACATGTTTACTATATTTCTTTTCGCGTAACACTTTACAACATTACAGTTAACGCGAAAAGAAGAGTTATTGAAATCGGCGGCTATATTTCGATTACTCAATAATAAATACTGTATGTATTTCGTCACTTAGTGGCTGCAGCCATCTAAGACCTGGGGGGAAATTCTCGTGCACACAATATAGAGATTTCATACAGTTGTCCATAGAAATAACTAATTTGACTACAATGTCGAGTGCGCGAGAATCAAACATAGTTAAAATAAATATTCCAACTATTTCACTTTTCAACCTAAAGAGAAATATCAAATTGGGTTCATCTATTCGGGAGCTACGAAATCCACAGACACACAGATGAATAGACACACATTCAACACGTACTTATATTTATGGTTAACTTAGACAATAGATATCCAATACCTAACTTTAGCATAGACATTTACATCTCAGGCACAAAATAGGTCTCAGGTTACCACAACCTGTCAAATTTCCTTAATTGTTATTAACTTAAGTAATGTGTTTGATAGTAAGATGAGAGTCGATTGTAGAAAATTGACAGTTTTGTATACTTTGATACATACAGTTTTGTATAGGCTGTACGTACTTTCAAGGACGTTTTTTGTTAGTTTCCGAACAGGACGGTCAGAAACCAATTTCAAAGATAATAAGCTCCTAATATTTATGGGACAATGATGTAATCTCAAATATAAAACTTATTACTTATTCAATATCTCCACAGAAACACGTAAAAATAGCAGAACAATGTAGTAACAATTTTATTCACGCCAAAGGAACATCTATTCGGATTTATTTCATTATACCCTCGGTAGCTATCCCGATAAGCTAGTAAAGTTAATAAAAGTCTAATATAAGTAGAATTTACTCTCTTTTTCATTAGCATGTTCAATAAAATGGAATCATATAATTTTGATCAGTATTATTTTGTAAAATATTGGAGAAACTAATTTTGCTTTGTTATTTTTTTAATGAAAATGGGCTTGCCCTTGGCTTCATACTGAACCTTTGAGTTGAGCAGAAGCTTGCGATGGAGCGGGCTTACCTAGAAGTAGCCTACTACCTCTAGATTTACAAAAAACCCGCGCGGGCGGAGCCGGACTCAGCCCCCCAGGTCCGAGGACAAGTGTGCGTCCGCCGGCCGTCGGGTAGCAATCCACCGCAGTGAGATTACTACCCGCCGTTGCCCGGGAAACACCGGACCCCACGGTAACCGTTTCTGACTGATACCCACCGCGGCTGGAATCAAGACAGAACTGATTACCAGCAGGGCCGCTCGTGGTGGTCGTACATAAACCTACTACGTAGATTTTAACTAAGTATATCTGGAGTCTCTGTCTCTGAAAGCAACTATGTGACTATTTCATACGTTGACTTGATTCAGATTGTGTTATATCCGACAACAGAGGACACAAAGGGAATACTTACTTAATACATAATGTATAGCATTCGTACATTTCAAAACGTATGAGTAATCTCTTTGAGTTTACCAGTGGTCATCTCTTACATACGGAACTTTGTAATCCGAATAACATGTTCTCTTAGCCCTGTTTTATCACTGTTTCTCTAGTTAACTTGGTTTGGTTATTCAGATGTTGATGTTTAACCAACGATAAATACAGTTGAAAGCATTTTGCGGCAGTCGGAAAAAGTACAGTATCATCATATCAGTCATCCGATATCGAGATTCAATGTCGAGTGCTCGAGAATCGTAGTCGAAGGGATGAGGTAGTCCACTTTCAGCACAAGTTTTTCAGCACCTGGACGTTCAGTACCTGGCGTAGTCCACTTTCAGCACTTTTAGCAGGTGCTGAAAGCTGGATACAAATTTATTTTTACATTTTTATCCACTTTGAACACCTACAAACTGCAGCCTAGTGTCGGCTGCTGAACAAGCCGATGGGTGCTAAAAGTGGACTATCTCAAAGGAGGGATGATATCGTCACTGGAAAGGCAACTTTTCTGCTGCAAACAAAATGTCGATTTTGAGTTATTTATATATTCGGAATCAGCGATTTTTTCTGCGTCGTTCTGTCTGGGTCCCATTACGATCAGAGCAAGTTTTTGGCGTTAAGAAAACCGAAAAAAAGGAGATTTTTTCGTATTTCCAGTTTGGCACAATTTCTTGTATAAAACAATTTCTGGATTTTGTTAAACAAATGTTATATAAGTAATTTTTACCTACCGTTAATAAATACAAGTTGCACTTTGAGTAAAATTGGCTACTGGTAGTCTGATTACTAATAATATGTAAGTAAATTTGCTAATCTCAAAGCATTGAGGTAAATGTAGAACTAGAGGAGCTATCGTATGCAAAAGACATGTTCCATTTTGAAAGTACCGCTGAAAAATAATTCAATCGTCTAAGCATGCGAAATTCCCGCAGCGCTATTTTCATAGTACTTTACGCGTTTTGTTCAACGTACCTCAACAAAATGTCATTTTGTTGACTAAGCTACAGATTACAGAAGAGACTATTCGTATCTGGGAGTTTTATACCTAACAAGAATCCTGATAATGATAAAAGAGTACCTACCTACATATTAAAACTTCCTCAAATGAGGTTATACATAGCTTGTTTTGTGATCTAAACAGCGTAATTTTCAAAATGGTACTTGATTTATTTTTTCCTTTAATAGTAGGATAGTAATAACAATGATACTCAGACTGTTGTCCAAAGATATAGCTACGTTAGCATATTTTCTGTTGGTTCATATAGATATAGTTCACTACAAATAAGTTCATGTTAATGACAAAATAATAATCCATTTATGTAGGTACTAATTGTAATAAAGATCTTTCATCATCTTAGGAAAGTATTTACTAAGGTAACACCTATTAAACTATTCCATGAAATAATAAAAGCCAGAAGTAATAAAAAAATAATCACATTAAGGTTGCATTCGTGTACGAAGTAATTTTACCCTGCACTAAACTGCAACAAAGTATATCTTAAAGAAATTTTTGTGCGCTTACATAGGCAATTCACTTCACATAAGTTTTATAGCACTACATAAATATACTGACAGTGCTAAAGTAATTTTACTTCACTGATTCAAACCCACGTGAAAAGAAATTTTAACTTACTTCAATGGATTATTGATGAATACGTCAGTATTTTAAACTGCAATAAAATTATCAACTGCTTGGTAAGAAACTTTGCCTTACCAAGTTTTGAAGAAAGTTGAGGTCACTTTTTTCTTTTGCGTGTCTCTTACCCAACCCACAGCTATTTCTGGCTATCACAACAGTATGCAATATACGTGTAAAAATAAACAAAAAATGCCGTAGCAATTGTCAATTTATTTTGTTAAAATCGGATAACAGGACAAAAAGGTACGAATTTTTTTCTAAAAAAAAAAACTTTAAACGGCTTTTTCTCGAAACGACCCTTTCGCACAGCAGAAAAGTTGCCTTTCCAGTGACGATATAATTTTTACAGATAAACCATGTATCTGTGCTCATGTAAATGGAGCTGAAGATGTATGTCTTGGTTAATAGAAATATTTTATTAAAAGTTGAGTTTTTTTTGTTGGTAGAAAAAGTAGTTATATGGATATAAACGTTTACCTATATCTGATACCTATATCTATGCAAATACCTATATCTATGCAAGCAGCTATATCTATGCAGATACCTATATCTATGCAAATCTAAATGGGGCGTAGATAAGTTTCTTCATACTTAGTTTCTTCATACTGTGGCAATACGAAACGAAGGTTGTTGTTCTGTTAGCTTATTTGTTTTATTATCTCATGTAGTTGAGCTTTTGTTTTGTTTAGTTTTCGTAGATAATTTAGCAAAATATGTAAGTATGCGAGTTTTTTTTGTAGACAGGCTTGTGTAGGCATAGTATTTAGTGTAGGTATAGTACTGAGTGGAGGGGCGGGGGTTAGCCTTCGTATCGGTATTTTTAAGCATACAATTAATTTTTTATCATACAGCAGTATATCGTATCGTGTCTCTCCCGTACGTTTGTCTCTGTCATTTGCCTTGCTAAAAGTGTCGCCCCCATGAAGGCTCATTCGCAAAAAAGAGCTCTTTGGCATTTTGGTAATTTTGCTAGTAACATACAATGTAAAGGATTAACTTCTTTAAGTGCAAGCAACTTTAGTGTGGAACCCTAAACACGATTTTGCCAGCCCTAAAATACACTGTATACTTATCTACTCTTAAAGTTCAATTTGGAAGCCCCCAATGTTTAATCTTGAAATTTCTTGTTTTGTCCATCACTTGCTCTTGCTCTTTCAAGTGCGCTAGAGACTAATGGGATGTTTGTCTGTCTGTGTTTACTGTCTGTCTGTGTTGGATTGGACACTATAGTACAAAATAATAATATATACAGAAGGTATAGGTATGTTACACATATGTATGTGTGTGTGCGTGTATGAACATTAATACACATAGACACACACATATGTGTAATCTGTTTTTATGGCTATTTTGGTAGCCATCCTTCTTTGTATATTTATTTTATGACTACCTTCAGCTTATTTACATTACAAAATCCCTCTTTTTTCATATTCTGTCCTATTTGAGATAAACGACCGTTACCATGGAAGAGTCACGCTTCGGCATGAAGGGCTCAACCGGTCACTCATAGAAAATCGGCGTTAAGTAACTTCTGCTTCACGTTATTTAACATTTCTTTGATTTAGGTAGGTAATGTACGGTGGCCAGCACATCAAGTTACTACAATCTGTCAAATTTCTTCAATCTAACCTCACTTTTATGTCATACGTGTTTGGTTCAATATCAACTGAGGAAATTTGACAGATTGTAGTAACTTGATGTGCTGGCCACTGTACCTACATTTTAAAACTTAGTACTAATGCGACAAATATGAGTTAAATTAGTTACAGGACATGTTTTGGTTTTTATTAGTAGGAGGACAAAATTTGTTGAACTAAGTTAAAGTTGACAGCGCACTTGTGACTCTACTTGTGCTGCTGGTGTCTATGGGCGGCGGCAATCGCTTAAACAATTCAAACATATTTTTACTATACCAAAAAAAAATGTTTACCCGTCATTGTAGGAAAATACCACAACAGAAATTTTGAGTGTGCAGTTTGGGTCGACGCAAACAACAAAAGAAAAACAAGTTGGTCTAAAAATGTGAAACTATACTCGTGATTTTTTTAGGAATCACGCTACCATTGTGCATTGCAAAACATTTGCTGTACAATGTTTCAAATAACTGGACGCTTGGAGCTGTAACATGATTCCATAATATTTCCCATTCCATTTTACGTAAAAGGTAGGTAGATTGTATGTGGACTTGAAAGTCCAACGTAGTGTGTACCAACAAACAAACATAGAACTTCACAGAATCCTAAAAATAGGAAATAGCTAGACGAATCGATCACATTGTAGGTACTATGGTAAGGATAGTTCCAAAATTACCAAGAGAGGTCACTGTGCAAAGTTTCATCGCACCAGTAAAGCGATTGTCCGAATAGTAAGTAATATTATAATATGGTGTATCTGTGAACTTTTACATCCCTTTAACCACGTTTTCTACCAACCACGTATGGGGAGTCGGAAACTTTTTTCGATGAATTTCAAAATGTCGTAGAACAAAATGTTGTTCAGAATGGTTAGCAGAGCACATGGTTAAAGGGATGTACTTAAATGTTCACTGATACACCAGGTATTGTAAAGGCTTCCCTCCCTAGCTCGACTGGGAGAGGCATTTTAGGGCCCCTGGGAAGGAATGTGTAGTCAAAGTTCATTAACTAGTACACATGTTTCCTTCCCACTCTGGCGAAGCAGGGAGCGTCGTTGGGGGTTTAGTCGGTTGGCCGTCTGCCCCCCGGCAGACGGATATGCATAAGGACGTCGGCCCATTGCATATCAGGCCGGCAGCATTCCCCTAACGCAAAAAAAAAGATATTGTAAAGGTGACTATTGGGATAACAATTTTATTTTATTTTTAATTTTATTTATTTAATTTAATTTAATTTAATTTATTTTATCTTTTAAACCGTTGTTTGCAAAATTGGTTTTTGTGTTGTGCAAAGCGACCTAGCATTCTTCGGTCTCGACTGACCTGGGCAACCTACAGTTTATACAATAATGCATGACTCGACAAAAAGTTGCAGATGCGTTCGCGTCTCTAAAAAAATAACGTTTACCGAATCGTGGTCTCCACTCCAGACCTCGTGTGGGTGCCATGTTTTTTTTACAAATATACTTTTAAAGAAATAAATTTGAATATCACGAATAATTTTTGAGAACATCAAGGTAGTTGAAAAATTGTTTTCCACGATATTATATCGCAATGCGACTAATCACCCCCACAGCATCTTTTGTTCGGACTTCCAAACAATTTGTTTGAAAACTTATGATAAAAGGAAATCCTTGTCCAAAGACAAAGAAAAGTTAATCTAGAATATCCTGCCTTGTTGTCAGACTTGACTTCTGATTGCCTTTTTGTAAGAAGAGTAACTGAAAATTAATAAAATTTCCAAATGGACAGAGTGCCAGACACACAACGTCGATTTTTGGTCGAACAAAAGCATGTATCGATTTTTGGATAGATAGCTCAGGTTTATGATCACCATTCCGCATTAATGGCTATCAATCAGCCACGTACGCAAGATATATTATAGTGCTCAAGTGTGCGCAAACACAGGTGCACTCTCCATTCTGTGTGATACGACCGAAGAGAGATCGGGCGCAGGTTTAACGGCTTAACGTGCTTTTCGGAAACGGGGGTATACAAGACTGCCAATTCCCAGACTTCGAGCTAAGAAGAAGTATATATCACTGATACTACTGATGCATACTGGACGGACACGGGTACAGTTGAGGTCAAAAATATGTTTACACTTTAGTACCTTGTCACAGTACATATGTATAAGAAAACGACTTCCACTTTCTTATAAATATGTATTGTGACAAGGTCCTAAAGTGTAAACATATTTTTGACCTCGACTGTACATAGGTCAAACTCAGGTACAAGCTACTGATACATAGGTTAATATGTTTTTTTGTTTGTTCACAGGCGGGAGCAAGAGAGCAACAAGACTAACAGTCGCTACAGCGATAGGGATATGGGTGTTAGCTGGACTGCTTGCTACACCAGCTTATATAGGATCCTATTTGAGAGCGTTTGTCGTCAACCCTACCAAACAGGTCAGTGATGAAAGCTAGTGCAATTTTTATTACTACTCTTAGACTAAACACCCCGTTGGTCTAGTGCAGGGTTCACCAATTCATTTCGCCTGGAGTCATCAGCTTGAGAAATGAATATCGCGGTCCGCCCAAAGAAAAAAAATCTTATTAAACTGCAAATTGTGGAATGACCTTCCAGTTGCGGTGTTCCCCGATCGCTATGACATGTCCTTTTTTAAACGAGGTTTGAAAAGAGTACTTCTTTCACGGTAGGCAGCGGCATGACTGTGCCTCGGCATTGTTGTTGTCTATGAGCGGCGGTTACCATTTACCATCAGATGGGCCGCATGCTCGTCTGCCTACTATAAAAAAAAAACGTAATTATGGAAATAACAAACAAATTAATATGTTTGTGAGTGTAGTATGAATAGCTGTGTTGTTGCGGTCCGTACAAAGTGACTCGGCGCTGCGGACAGCGGTCCGCCATTTGGTGACCCCTAGTCGTGTGTTTTAGTAGTAATGACAGCTGCTTGCCGGTTTGATGTAAGAATTCAACCGTAGGAAGTAGATCAAACATTCCTCGGAGCGCTCCTCATGATATTATTAACACAGAAAACCGGCGTGAAGCAGCTCCTGTGCTGTGTTTCGCCGAGTGAGTGAGGGTACCGGAGCGGAGGCCCATCGGGGGGGAAGGGGATAATAGGTTAGCAGCGCACTTGTTGCATGAGCCGGGGAGAATTGAAAACCAGCGCTGGCCGAGGGTGTACACTCGAGGCAGCATGACCTGAACTTCGTCCCTTTGTCTCAAATTTGTTCTCCTTTCTCAACGAATGTATGTACTTATAATTTATATGTTTTTTAAGAGACAATAAACGATTTTTATTTATTTTATTATTTATTCATGGGCGGCGGCAATTGCTTACCATCAGGTGATCTGCCTGCTCGTCTGCTACCTATGACATAAAAAAAAGGTTCATTTGAGGAAAACATTGTAATAAACATTTTGGCGATTAAAAAGAGTAACTGGCGATTTTCTTGCCGGATCTTCTCGTCACAATCAACTTTCCGATACCGGTGGTAGAATCGCATTATATCTATTTAGTTTTTAGTATGTCTTATGTTTATTTATTTATTTTCATAGGCATACACAACAGGTGACCATCCGTTAATCACAAGCTTAGATACAGATAAGCTTATGTATCAAGATATACCTATATTTAATTTCATTTAAATTATATACATTATCTTTAAATAGTTTTAAATATTTTCTTTATGTATGACGATTTGTAAGTGCTGTGTACAAGCCTATGCAAATAAAGAATATTTTGACTTTGACTTTGATTTATTTTATTCCACAGTTCCTCGTCTGCTACCCATATCCAATGGAGTGGGGAGAGAACTTCCCTCGAACCATGGTGCTGATCCGGTTCTTGGTGTACTACTCGCTGCCATTGGCGGTCATTGCCCTGTTCTACGTGCTGATGGCCAGGCATCTGGTGCTGAGCACGCAGAATGTGCCAGGGGAGATGCAGGGGACACAAAGACAGGTGAGAATGTATTTTTCAAAGTGAGGTAGCTATATAAACGTGTGACTACGCCTTTCCAAACATGAAAATTTATCTCTACATAGTGAATATTGCATACTTCAGAATAGTATTGTATGAAATTATTGTACATTGACAACGAAGGCTTGTTTTATACTTTTTTAGCGTCGTTTTTTGTCGTAGTTGGTTTCTAAAGGGGTCAGAGCAGACGAGAAGACGTATTACTTGATGATTGCGTGCCCAATGTGCCCATAGAAATCCGTAATACCTGAGGTATCACAAGTGTGCTGTCAACCTTTCCCTCTATGGGCCATAAATACATTCTATTAATTACCTAATAACGCCCCGTTGGTCTAGTGGTTTAAGTACCGGGCCGTGATCTCGGGGTTCCGGGTTCGAATCCCGGGTCGAGCAAAAAATATGTTTCGAATTTTAAGAACATAGCTCAGGTTTGTGATCACCAATTAGGCAAGCGTGGTGATTAAGCCTAATCCCATCATAGTAGCGATGACTTGATTTCTATGATGGAGGCCGTTGCCCTGCAGTGGGATAGTATATAGGCTGATACTTTACTTTTAATTTAATTTTGGACCTTATCGCCACGCACTAGCACATAAAGTATGGTGTCTAATATATCGACAGAGCCCCTTAAAGGTTTAAGCCGGATGCCCAATCGCGAAGAAAGGGAGTTAAAAGGTACTGACAACCTTTTAAGTTAAAAGGTTGGCAGTACACTTGTAACTCTATTAGGTGTCGCGCCTACCCTAGTAGAAGACACCCTATATGAAGACGGCGGCATTGCTCACCATCCGTTAGTCAGTCTGCTCGTCTGCCATATGTATCAAAATCATCACACAGTAGAACAGAACATCGATGAAACTAAAATTAACGTCTGAAAATGTGAATAGTTGTTAACATTTAACGACTAGGCTGCGCTTGTAGTTGCTTACCATCAGGCGAGCCGCACGCTTGTTTGCCACCGAACCGTATGAAAAAATATTTGCCTAATAAACCGCGGCTGGCGCCGCGGGGCACAGCTAGTGAAGGTGTTCCAACCACCTGTAAACTCTGATTTTTAATCATGTGGAGTAAACTGACAGATGCAAATGTCAAGTTTCAATACATTTTGACATTTTGCAACTGTTAAATTGAGTGATAGTATGGGAATGACACATTAACATGTTTTTTTTTTATGTGATAAGTAGCAGACGAGCAGGCGGATCACCTGGTGGTAAGCAATTGCCGCCGCCCATGAACACATGCAACAAGTGCGCTGCTAACCTTTTATCCCCTTCCCCCCCGATGGGCCTCCGGTACCTTCACTCACTCGGCGAAACACAGCACAGGAGCTGCTTCACGCCTGTTTTCTGTGAGGCAGTGGTATCACTCCGGTCGAGCCGGCCCATTCATGACGAAGCATGGCTCTCCCACAATTCTCTGTCAGTTTACTCCACATGATTAAAGTCAGAGTTTAGAGTCATCATCATCAGCCTGTAGAGAACGGATGTGAAAGTCGATTGTTATCAATTAAGAGCCATCTGTTTAAAGGACACGCGAATGCCTGTCAATAGCAGCGCTTATCGTCCCGTAAATAATATAGAAGATAGGCCCTGAAGCGATTCAATGCCCTGGCAGCGGTTCTCAAAAAAAATTGTGCGGACCACGAGAGGACTACTTATACCAATTTAGCGCTGTATTCTGAAGTCATTAAGCAATAGATGGCGCTGTGCTAAATTACATCGCGCAAGCGTTTCGTGTTTCAGGAATCGAAAAAAGAATTTATTTCAGGTGTTAGTATGGGGGACGTCAATTTTTTTTGCATAAAAGTCCTTAAGCGGTTCAGAAAATACATCTACCTACCAAGTTAATACTTAAGTATAACGGACAGACCGACCAGTCCTTTTTGGAACCAAAAAATAATCAGTCAATTGGGTATTTGATTAATCTCGATATAGTAAGAAATATTGATACTCTATCAAAATATTGGTAAATAAGAACCAATGGCCAACATTTTCAGTTAAAAATATAACGTCACACTTCAATAGCCATTTAATTTTGTATAGAGCGTTTTTGGGCTTGCCCAAAATATGTGCTCTTACAGTTGTGACAATTATCTCAGGTACCTAATTCAAATGAGAATCAAGTGATTCTTTCGATGTTTCTTAAATTGAGGCGTCTTTTGACACACATAAAAAAAAATTGTCAAATACCCAATTGAAATATTTGTCCGCCTTTTTACCCAAATATCCGGCTAAACTGGTCGAATTGTCCGGCTTTTCGTTTATAAGTCCTGGCAATCTCAAAGGGAAATGAATGACTTTCTTAATGATATCCGAGCATGAAACGATACATACCACGTCGTGCCTGCCATCTTCACTTTGTGCATTATTCTTTGGTCAGCGTCATGTCTCGGCCCCATAAGCGTGGGCGTAGGGACCTATACTTATTGGAAAGTTTGGGAACCATTGCTCTATTAGAAGCTCATTATTCCAAGCCGATCACACAACGGGTCGACGCAAATCACCTTATGTAGGTAGGTACATCGAGAAATAGGACTAAGAAATTCAATTTTATTACGACTACAACTATATTAATTACTAGTAGACGCCTGCAGCTCCGCTCGCGTAGATTTTGGTTTCCGCTAGGTACCTATATAATTTTTTCAAAATAAATTATACCCTATAATGTATCCCTTTAACCATTTTGAACAACACAATATACGAGTACGTTCTACGATTTATCAAAATTCATCGAAAATTTTATCGAGTTGTATAGCTGGCGGCACAATAAAATTTTATCGAGTTGTATAGCTGGCGGCACAATAAAAAAATAGCGATGACCGTTATTTTGCGCACTTGTAAAAAGGAAGACTTACTATTAAAATTGGTTACTGCGTACTCAAAGTCATAACCTCTGTTTCATGCCGCAGACTATAATCTTTTGTGATTTTCCAAGAATCATGGATCAAAATGTTGTTCAGAATTATTGATAGTAGACGTGGTTAAAGGGATGTAAATGTTTACAGATAGGTACTCTTTCTATTATATAATTAAATTTGATATCTTTTTGTGTATGTTACTAACAGCTAAGCTTTTACTGTTATTGGTTGATACAAACCAATAACAGCAAAAGCTTAGCTCCTTTTATTAAGAGTGTCACCATCAGCTTTCTATCCCGGCCCTATTTCAACTCTGAAAACTTTACGTACTCTCCTCCTTAACTATGACAATAATAGATAATCCTCACTCCTATCTTCTTCTTCTATCTTCCATACTATTTATAAAGAGATAACTTCTATAGACAACGACAAGGCTTATAGGTAAACCGAAAACACGAAACGCTTGCGCGATGTAATTGGACACAGCGCCATCTATTGGTTCATTTCTGAATTACGGTCCCGAAGCGAAGTGAGGGCGGGCCACTAGTAGGTAGTAAAGTAAGTAAATTATGACAATTTCCAATTTATTAAATAATTCATTTATTCATATTAAACCTCCTTTAAATGCTATGAATAAAACATAACCACAAAATGGAAGCGATGAATTCCAAAATGGACCAGAAACAAGAAACTTGGTAATTTGGTATAAGTAGTAGGTATAAACATTTCGTCATTGAAACTAAATCGATGTATCTGTACATGGTGGGGTTAGGGTGTTAACAGACATATCGATCATCGATCGAAAGCATCGAGGGATAGTAGGTAATGGACGTCAATCGAACATTGGTCTGGTAGAGCTGACGTGTAGACGTTGATCGGTTGAATCAAAAGGACTGGTTATTCGAACGGTATTCGTCGATCATTAAGATGCCTAGCACGAACATTTCGAGAAATCGTATGGTGTCCACGCTAGGATTACGCTAGTACTCAACACGAAGCACCTTTGATGACGTACAGTACCGTAACCATTCCCTTCAAAAATGCAATGCCTACACCTAATCTGTGGACGGGCGCACAGGTTGCGATACTCAAAGATATTACAATAAGTAACTGTAATATCTTTGGCGATACGATTTTTGACGTTTGTGCGGTCAACTTTATAGTAGAAGATCCGAACTTAAGTCGACCTTCACCGGGCTGATAATTGAATGAAATATCCTTTATGACAAATTTTATATACTAGAAAATATATTAAAAATAGGTTTGCTAAAAAAATCCTGGACAGACTATTTTTAATTATTTTTTTAAAAATAATATTTAACTAAATTTTGCAACATTAAGATATAATAAGAAAATTTTCATTCTTACTTAAAGTATAAAACGTATAGAATGTGCCGCCATTGGGTTGTCTATTATTTACCTGGACAGAGTACTCGGTTTTCAGGTATAAACAGGTATGTCGATGGCAGTTACCTTCACTTGAAATGATAATAAAAAAAAATTATACCAATGTAAGCGCTCTTTTAAGAATGAAAACTTTCTTATTATGTATCTAATGTTGCAAAATTTAGTTAGTTATTATTTAAAAAAAAAAAAATAGTCTGTCCAGGATTTTTTTAGCAAACCTATTTTAATATATTTTCTAGTATATAAAATTTGTCATAAAGGATATTTCATTCAATTATCAGCCCGGTGAAGGTCGACTTAAGTTCGGATCTTAGACTATTAGTTATGCTTAGGTTAAGTGCTTAGGTACATAGAACCACAAGGAACCACACATCCCGACACATCCAGATTACCACAAACTGACAAGTTTCCTCAATACAACCACACATCAGTTTACCACAAACTGTCAAATTTCCTCAATAGATATTGAACTTAATGTGTTTGACAGTAAGATGACAATCCAATGAAGAAATTTGACAGTTCTGTTACTTTGATGTGTGGCTGTACGTACGATAGAGAGGAATTTTCTTCAATTTTCATAAGAATTGTTTGCGATACGCTAGCTGCTATTTCTGTGAAAAGTATGTGCTCTCGTTAGTTCGTTGCGAGTCCTCTAATTTGTACGCGATGTAGGCAGCAGGCCTGTGTTGTATTTCGAGCACAGGCGGTACGACAGGCCTTTTGACTTGAGTCAGGATGGAGCAGTTTCATTTCCGCATGTTTGTTGCTTCGGCGTACACCAAACATGCGGATATGAGAACCGCTCCATCCCTTTGCTTCAACGTTGACCTAATCTTGTACGTCTCAGCTTTCACTGATTGCATTCTGGTAAAGGCGAATAGACATTACAGTCCCAAATGTGGCTCACCCCTACTTCGTTTCGGGATATTAGTTCCGTACAGTACCAATAGAGGGCGTAGAATGCCGATTATATAAGCCTTGTCGTTTCCTATATTTTTGTGGCGAATTGTTATTATGAATCTTTCATAATAAGGCATCTTTGATTTGTATAACACTTGAGCCCACAAATATATAAACCGGTTTCGTGCTCCTTTATCTCTTTATAAATTAGTAGGTATAGAAAATAGAATGTTCCGCTTGAAATAACATCTTCGCAATAAGATTATACCTGTATTACTTAGTTAACCTACCTATTTGCGTTTCCTTTTATCATAAAGGTCGAAGCTTTCCTCCTCTTAATAAGGCCATAAAAACGATAACTCGATAACACGTGGAGACATGGTAGATAGAAGTAAGCAGGTACGATAAAAACGCCCTTGGATAACAATGTCTAAAGAAAGATCATCTCTCATCTTAGCATGTTATTCCCAGTTGCGTCCAAAGCTGTTGTTTCACAGTGGGAGTGCCACGCTTCTGCATGAATGGGCCGGCCCAACCGGCGTGATACCACGGCCTCACAGAAGACCGGCGTGAAGCAGCGCCTGCGCTGTTTCGTGAGTGAGTGAAGGTACCGCAGGCCCAATTGGGGGAAAGGAGCTTAAAAGTTGGCGGCGCACTTGTGACTCTACTGGTGTTGTAGGTATATACGGGCGTCGACAATCGTTTACCATCAGG
The DNA here is from genome assembly GCA_014851415.1 of Cnaphalocrocis medinalis. Classification (NCBI taxonomy): domain Eukaryota; kingdom Metazoa; phylum Arthropoda; class Insecta; order Lepidoptera; family Crambidae; genus Cnaphalocrocis; species Cnaphalocrocis medinalis. The sequence continues at coordinate 3,502,937 of CM026289.1, read as the reverse complement.
TGATCCATCTACTCGTCTGCCACCTATCACATAAAACTGCGTACGAGGCTGATCGTTAAGCCTTAGCCGAATACAAGTTGAAGGATATTTATACGCCTTCTCCCTCTAACTTCCCTGTTTGTTAACAGATGCGAGCGAGACGGAAGGTGGCCCTCACGGTACTAGCCTTCGTCCTGGTGTTTGCAGCTTGCTTCTTGCCTTCACATGTCTTTATGATGTGGTTTTATTACTGGTAAGTATATTATTATTTTTTTACTTCTAATCACTTTATTTTTACCTAAATTGTTACTTCTTCTAATTAAGTGCACGATTTGTTACGATTTTTAAACAATTGGTTACATTAGTCATTGGTATCCTCCGTAGGGAGGATGTAGCAACCCACGCTCGTCCACTGCTGGACATAGGTCTCCCCCCCAATGCACGCCCCGATTTTCGGCCACTCTCATCCAGCTCACTCCAGCCAGCCTTCGAATGTCGTCATCCCATCTTGTAGCAGGGCGTCCAACACTACGTTCGCCGAGTCGCGGTCTCCACTCAAGGACTTTATGGCTCCAACGGTTGTCAGTTCTACGGCTAATGTGACCAGCCCACTGCCTCTTCAGTTTGCTAATTCGGTGGGCTATGTTGGTGACTCTGGTTCTCTATCATTTCTGATGCGGTCTTTCAAAGATACTATTTCAATTATAACTAAATATATTTTTCTAGCAAAAAGTTCTTTGCATCATCTTTCTCAATTTACTGAAGCGATACAAATTAGCATAATGTTTACGAAAACTTCACAGTTCCAGGCTTTTCCTGTTTTTTTTTGCTCTCCGTTTACAAAGCGGTGGAACGAAAAACCAATTAACTCCTACAAACGCAAAAATACTCGAAGTAACACCGCGAGGAAGAAAGTATCGAATTAATTTGACTTCTATTTGAAAACTTTCTTCCACACGAAGAGGGGCTAGGGGCGATGATAAAGTTTTTATGAAAAATTCTTCACTTTATTCAAAGAGGTTCATACAAATCATGACTGAATGCCAAAATTTAATATGTTGCTAGCAGTAGAATATTCATCCAATAATTATCATAATTTAACCACAGAATAATACTATAAGTCTAATTTAATTTTATTAGCGTCAAGCTAGTTTAAGTCATTTTCTTTTTAACATATAAAAAAAATATATATATAAACAAACAATATTTTTTGGCTCATTATTCAATAATGGAAATATCACAACCAATAAGAGAACACAGATTACAGTCGACATTCCTTATCTTGTTCTCCTATTGGTTGTGCGTTCCATGAATTCGATTCGACATAGAAGGCGAAAACCGAGAGTTGGCTTCTGGATACGTCCCGATATTTTCCCTCGTTAAATATTTCCCTATCTTTTTACCGCTCTTAAGTGGCCAACTATCTTTATCTCGCGTCGGAACTGGCCTGTCAGAATCAATATCCTCCTAGAAAACCTTGTCCTCTAATGTTTACCGTGACTGGCAAAATATTAGCTGAGCGACCCCACTATAATATTCTTACGTCAAGATTAATGATAGGCAAGGCAATACATTTTTTTACAAAACTCTGGTAGCATTTAGAAATCGCTGTATAACAGTAGAGCGTAGACACTACACAAATGCGAACAATCTTAAATACTTTGTCAAATCATCCATCCGTAGAATGAATTTAGTTTTTTTTATCCTGCTTGATCTCATCTCACTGCTGGGCTAAGGCCTTTTTCTTTCTTTTTTTTCCCAGGGGAAACCATCATAGCCTTCACCTTACCACATTTACCATATGTGGGGGACAAGGTGATGTGTGGGACTCTAACCCTAACCAAAACCCCTGGGGGGTCGTAACACAGCGCAGGTGCCGGTCTTTTACGAGGCCGTGTATCACTCCTACGATAGAATTTTTACTATGTCGGTGTTATAATTTGTACTACTGTTCAACAGCCCCACGGCGCAGCAGGATTACAACGGCTGGTGGCATGGACTCCGCATCGTCGGTTTCTGCTTCTCCTTCCTGAACAGCTGCGTGAACCCCATAGCCCTCTACTGCACTAGTGGCATCTTCAGGAAACACTTCAACAGGTATGCATTTGTTACACATCATCAGCAACCCACACTCGTCCACTACTGGACATAGGTCTCCCCTAATGCACGCCACTGCTCCCGATTTTCGGCCACTCTCATCCAGCCCACACCAGCTAGCCTTCTAATGTCATCATCCCATCTTGTCGCAGGGCGTCCAACACTTACCGGGTCGCGGTATCCACTCAAGGACTTTACGGCTCCAACGGCTGTCAGTTCTGCGGTTAATGCGACCAGCCCACTGCCACTTGAGTGTTGTTTTTATTTTAGCTGCTAATTTGGTGGTACTGACTGACCCTGGTCTTCCGTGAAAACCTCGAGAGACCACTGTGATGCGCACGACAAACACTGTATTACACACAACCAGTACAAAATGAAATAGTGACTAAAATTAGACATACAAACATATTTAATCTAAACTAACTTATTATGAAGTTGGTGTTAGCAGTGGTGTAGGGTTCGGACAAAGTTAAATGACTATAGGGACTTTATTCAACTCTCAATAATTACATGAATTTATAATTGCTTCTCTGCAATTTTAAAATGAACTCTATAATAATTAAGACTGAAGGATTTAAATGGATTGAGTTTAGTGTTGTTTTCCGCGTGTAAACTGTCATTTCTCGTACCTATGCCTGTGGCTAAAAACGCGCCTTTCATTAGGTAGGTGTCACGGGAGCAATTATCTTGCACTCGACATTGAATTCGAATAAATAAATTCACACAACATCTCGTTGACCTGTTTCCGTACCTACTAAGTAGCTTAAGCACTTGTGTTACAGAGATAGAATAAGAGTTTTGTTTGGACAAATGTATGTTTATCTCTAAATCGAGATTTTTATGGACGAATGTACAAAATCTTTACATTGGACTTTAATGTCGAGTGCACGAAAATTGGCCGTCAGATCCGAATTCGAAAGCCTCTAATTTTTTCTATTCTTTGTATACGCCCATTAACAAGATGGGCTGATGACATATACAGAGTGGTAATTGTAAAACGATTGGGATAATATCCCTAGCTACACACAGCACTAGTATAAAATACAATGAAAACAGATAGGCTCAGGTGCTGACCAAGGATTATGTCATGAATACCCCACTCCAGTATTCTGTTTGCTTTATCATGACGCCACTTAATAAATTGAGTGGTGGCAGATAATATTCAGCAACAGACAGTTTGAACAGCTATGAGTTATAGTTAGGGTTGCCATCTTTTTTTTTGCATTTAAAGTACACATTGGTTATTATGGGTCAGAAAAAAAAAGTACTTAGTATCAAAATAAAGTACAATTTATTAATAGTATATAAAAGCGAGAGCTTAAGTAATGTGGCACTGGCAATTGGCGACATGTGCGCCGCCAATCGATAAAAATGAAAAAATACTTAAGAGTAAACTTTTCAAAATCTCAAAGAAATAAAATCATACAAAATAAAGTATTTTCGTGTACTTTATTGTTCTCATAAAGTATAAAGTACAATTACTTGAAATAACGTACAATACTTTATTATAAAGTACTGGTGGCAACCCTATTATACTAGACATAGTGGTGTAAGTACTGAAAATTAATATAGTATCAACGTAAGGCCCAGACAGCAGACACAATGGAAAATCAATTGTTTAACGCTTTTTAAAAAGCTTTTGGGTCTTACGACGTAAAGAGAAATTTTCCGAGTGTGGGAATTTGTACAACAGATTATTACACATGATGATGAATTATTAAACAACTCAGGCAGGTTTTAGAACGACACATAAAAGCCGAGTCAAATTAACCAGATTCTATTTATAACTATGTACGTTCCAATACGCTAAACACAAAAAAAAATCGATGAAAAGGTCGACTCTAGATTATCGTTTTAGTTAGTTACAGCAGCATATCGTATCGTGTCTCTTTCGCACATCTGTCTCTGTTTACGCCGAAACACGCTGAGATCACTGTACGCGCGTTATGTGAATAGCCCGCGTGAATATTTTTATAGACACACCGTCTTTTACATAATTTACAAAAACTAACGCGCGTATATTAATGTGCGTAGCCCGTGTGAATGTTTTTATAGACATCGTCTTTTTCATAATTTACAAAAACTAGGCTATCATTCGCATAGCTTTGTCGCTTGTTGCCCAGAGCCCGTCAAATAATCTGTCTTTGTTGTCCTGACAAGGGTCTGTCGGCCGGGACATTAGTCTCGGATAAGCCACTGATGTTGGGAGACGAACTGAACTTAATTTGTACAAGATACGGCACGAATTTACTACAGATCAAAGATTATGAGCCTAGCATGGACTTTTAAACTTTTTAACCGGCTTCAAAAAGGAGGAAGGTTCTCAATTCGACCCGTATGTTATTTTTTTGTATGTATGTTACTTGATTTCTCCGCCAATTATGAAGTGATTTTTTATTATTATTATTTTTTTATTCAAAGGGGGTCCCTTATAAATTTTATCAAAATTGACTCAGAGTAAAAAGGTTTTTGGAAAAAAAAAAACAAAACAATATACTTAATAGTGGGTGTAGTATTGAAGCCGATTCTCTTTTTTTCAAAAAAAAATTTTTAGACGGACTTTCTAGGCAGCGCCTGCACTGTGTTTCCTTGAGTGAGTGAAGGTAGAGCCCTCTCCCTAAAAGATATTTCCCTAATTGACGACCCGTTTAGCGCAAGCAATGGATTGAGCGCCGCGGTTGAGACGCAATTGTCGCGGGTTCAATTCCCGCACTAACACAAATTATGTTTGTTGATTTTTTTTTTCAGTTTAGTTAGAGAATCACCGTGCTTCTTAGGATAAGCATAGCACAAATTTATTTTTGTATTTCTGTGTATTCAAATCTACATTTTAGTAAAAAAAATTGCAGTAAAATTGAATCTATGGAATGATAAAACACAGATGTTTCGCAGTTTTATCAATGTTTACTTGACATTGGCAGAAATAAACTTGAAAGAGATTAGATTGCCATCAAACGAAGCAAGAAATACCTTCAAACCAGAAAATGCTCTTAACATAAATTACTACTAAACATTGTGGGCAATAAATTATCCCACAACACAAATTAATCTAGCGACCCGTCAACAAACAACGGAAAACAGCGCGTTTTTCTTTGCATCTGCTAGTGTTGCCCAATGCCCATGGCAAGACCGAACAAATTGGCAAACTTTGACGTCAGAGGCCAAGACCCACCTTGGATTGACCAGCATAGTAAGTAAGTGTTGCCTATGCAACAATGACACGAAACTCAGTCTTGCTAGATCTTTAGTCAGTACTGCTATCGTAAAAGTTCGTATGACATTTGCCATTTTCAACCGTTTTCATAAAAAGGAGCTCTCAATTTAACTGTATTTTTATGTGATAGGTGACAGACGAGCAGACGGATCACCTAATGGTAAGCGATTGCCGCCGCCCATAAACACCTGCAACACCAGTAGACTTACAAGTGCGCTGCGAACCTTTAACCCGGCCCCTTTCCTCCAATTGGGCCTCCGGTACCCTCACTCACTCGATGGAACACAGCGCAGGCGCTACTCACACCGGTCTTCTGTGAGGCCGTGGTATCTATCACTCTGGTCGAGCCAGCCCCATTCATGCCGAAGCATGGCTCTCCCACGGTTTGTGCCTCGCCTCTAGGATAAATATAATTGATTCAAACCGATCGTTAGATACCAAATTTTTCTCGAAAAATTCCGATTTCAAAAGATTTGCTCATTTGACATAGTGTCAAGAACGCAAAGCTGTGGTCTAAAATTCGGTCTTGCATAGCACTAAATTTCAGACCACGCAATAATTAAATTGAATTGACGTCTGCAAGACCAATATCGATTTTGGGCAACACTAACATCAACCCAGGGGAATGAAGTGTGGTCGGAAAAAAGGCAATCAGTGTTCGATAAAGTTGGAGACATCGATCACGCCCTTGCCGAGGGCAAAGTGAGGGCAAAGTTCGCAACTTGTGCCTCGACAGGGCCACTCTGAAGTGCCCTCTATAAATCCCTCACTGTCCAGCCAATAGGTGGCGGAAGTCAGTGTTGCCCATTTCGGGCACGTCACCGGAAAATTATAACTCGCGAGATTGTAATTGATATAAACTTCGGTTCGTCTACGTCAGCTAATCCACTACCTACAGTATCAGCTTATAAACTGTTCAACTGTAGGGCAAACGCCTTAGTCATAGAAATCAAGCCATATAGAATAGAATAGAATAGAAAAATATTTATTCAATGTAATCACAGACAAAATAGGTAAGTTAGAGTATTACATAAACAAGACACCGACAACAGTGTATGCCTTTTGCATACACTCAGCATGTGTCAGGGAGTCGGTGACTCCTTGACGCTGGTCTTCCGTGTGTGCCTAGAGGAAGAGGGCTACTGCACGCAGGCAGCAATAAGCTTAATCACCACGCTTGCCTAATGCGATTTGGTGATCACAAACCCGAGCTTTGTTCCAAAAATTCGAACCATACTTTTTAGATCGATGGCTCGTCGCGCAATAGTTATGGCAATTTAGTATACTTCCCATAATTCTCCCGGGACTCTTCGAACTCCGATTTACACAAAAGAAAGGTCGAGATAAAATATTCGATTCCATAGCGAGAAAATGAAGTAGGTACCTATCGGATCTTTATCAATATTTAATGCGAATATTTGAACCAGCGATATCAAAGGACAAGTCAATCAACAACGTGCTACGTGACTTACGAAATTTTATAAGTTACTAGGGCCCTTATTTGACCTCGGCGATATTTTTTAAGAAACCAATCTTTAATGTGTCTAAAAGAATTGCATGGCTGAAGTGGCAATGGGCAGGGCACATTGCGAGGAGAACAGACGGCCGTTGGGGTGGAAAGGTCCTTGAGTGGAGGCCACGCGCAGGAGGCCGCAGCCGTGGCAAGCCTCCCACCAGTGCAGGAGGCCGCAGCCGTGGCAGGCTTCTCACCAGGCGGACCGACGATCTGGTGAAGGTCGCGGGAGTCCCTTGGATGCGGGTGGCACAGGACCGATCTGTGTGGAGAACTTTGGGGGAGGCCTATGTCCAGCAGTGGACGTCTATTGGCTGAAATGATGAAATGATGAATCTTTAATGTCTATTGGAGCTAATAGCAAAACTAAGTCCCGAAGTGAGGGCGGGGGTACAAGACCGCCAACTTCAAGACTTCGGGCTGGCACTGAGAATTTCCGAACAGAAAAACTCAGGTACCTATACATTTTTGACCCGACCGCCCGGGGATTGAACCTGGGACTCTGAGCGCAGCTGCCTTTGTATTGCGACCCACTACGCACTGCGCCACCGAGGCAGTCAAATGTTGATAATTTTATTTAATTAATGATTTTCCTCCTCTCCATTTTGTTGTACCCTCTAGGGCCCATGGTGATCATAATGTTTTTGTAACACCTTTTATACACTGTAGAATGCAATAAACAATTGAGTATTGAGTATTAACTATAAAGCAGATATACACAGACATCCCTGACACATAAAAACTTGTAGTTGGAATTTTGGTACAGTAAATATCGAATATTTTTCGAAATTTTAACAATATTCCATGTTATTTTTGAAGCGGCCGGTTATTCCAGGGTGGGAGGCGGACAGGGAAACTCAATCAGGAAAAATTTACAACGTACCCAAAAAATGAAAGCAATTTAAAAAAATAAGGTCCTAAACTTTTACCGAAATTCTGACGATATTAATTAATGTAACCTCTATACACCCTTTTACCTACCCCTATCTATACACCCTTAATTTTTCATTAATAGGTTACAAAAACTTTAAGGGTAGTACAGACAACCCCTGTGTACATACATAATGGAGCAACAAAAGTACCTAAATATTGAGTATTACGATACTTAATTATGTACTTACAATTTGTCAAAATCCCGGAAATAATTTTGAACCAAATGTGTTTGACATTAAGGTGAGATTCGACTGAAAGATTAATGATAGATTTTTTTACCTTGATGTATCAATCTCACCACGCCACTATCACTGCGCCCATTTTGAGATGTACATTTTGGTCTTTGTACAGTACACCATTTTTTTTTTGTCGTTTTAATGCCGAAACCTCATGAAAAAACCTTTAGGATGTCAGAACAAAATCAGTTCCCACTCAACCAATCAACAGGAGGCCCAATTGGGGTTTAAACTAAATCAAACCAACCAAAGGGTGCCAACCTTTAGGTTGGTAGCGCACTTGTGACTCTACTGCAACTGGTGTTGCAGGGGTCTATGGGCGGCGGCCATCGCTTACCATCGGGTGATCCGTCTGCTCGTCTGACACCTATCACATAAAAAAAAACAAAAGCTATTCCATACATTATTGCATACAATTTACTTGGTGAACAGTAATTATGGCTGTTCTAACTATGGTTACCGATTCATCGTCCAGTTACAAAAACAGCTGTTTATCATCATTTGGTGAACTTCGCCCTTATTAGTATGGAAAATTTGGTTTTTATTTTGCTTATTTGATGATCTAGCCTACCTATTAAGAGGGCTTTGGTATTAAAACGATAAAAATAACGGTGTAGGTGGGTATTATAAAATCGCCTGTTAATCAAACAAACTTTTCATTTCGGAATCGAAAATTACTATCTACCAAAGGGTTCATTAATTTTCTGTAATATTTCAAAATAACTTCGATGGGTATTTGAGGCTTATAACAAATTTTAAGTGATTATAACTTTCCAGAATTGAGGCTAATCGATTGGCAATCGATGCCTGGAAATGTGTAACCTCACTGTAATGGAGAGAGTCACAAGGCAGGTGGTAGGCGAGCATACGGATCACCTGATGGTAAGCGATTCCCATCGCCCATAGACATCCGCAGCGCCAGTAGAGTCACAAGCGCTGGCAATCTTCAAAACCTCTTTTCTCCCCGATTGGGCCTCCGGTACCACTTTGCGAAACACAGCGCAGGCGCAACTTTACACCGATTTTCTGTGACTCCGAAGCGTCTCCTCCAAGATAAAAATTATGTTAATTATGACATATTTATTACTAGTTACAATCTTTACCAATAGATGGCGCTGGATGTGTATCTTAACAATTCACGTGACCGCCCTTGTATGAAAATTAGAATTTTTTCCTTGCGTATTTTCAAAAATTATAGAACAAAATGTTGCTCAGAATGACTAGTAGAAGGGGCGTGGTTAAAAGGATGTAAATGTTTACAATTACAACCCTGTATGTATAGCCTTGTGGTGGTCTACAGAAGTTATTCTCTTTATAAATAGTAAAAATGTAAAGCAGATTCCTGTTTCTGCACTAAGACACCTACTCGAATTTGGTCCAGTGTACGTGTTTATGAAATAACTAGTGGTCCGCCCTCACTTCGCTTTAGGACCGTAATTCAGAAATGAACCAATAGATGACGCTGTGCTCAATTACATCGCGCAAGCGTTTCGTGTTGTTCGGTTTACCTATAAGCCTTGTCGTTGTCTTTAGAAGTTATCACTTTATAAATATAAGAAGAGTATAGAAGTATAGATCTTGCCTTTCGTTACAGGTACCTTCTGTGCCGCGGAGGGTCCTCGCATGGCACCAGGGGGTCCATGTCACTCTCCACGTCCAGGAGGTTACACTCGAGTAGGAAAACCAACATTAGCATGGTACCAAGAACGTAAGTAGCTTCATTTTTAAAGATGGCTGACGAACCGACGGATCACCTGACAATAAGATATACCTACCCTTTATGTAGGTATGAAAGTGTTATAATATACACCGTTAAATAATAAATAATAATAATAAATGCGCCAGACAACAACACCAATCAACCTGGTCTCAAACTAGGGCAACCCCTGTACTATGAGTACCAGGTGACGATTAATAACTAGGGGCGTCAACCCAGAACACCCAGACCCAAGACAACTTAGAAAATGTAGTCTCCTAATTTGACTTGACCGGGAATCGAACCCGGGGCCTTTCGCGCTTCGGGCGATCACCTTAGCCACTGCGCCATCGAGGCCGTCCAATCCAAATTATTGTCGTTTTGACCCCGAAGCCCTCATAATAATTAACACGGTGACAGACGAGCAGACGGATCACCTGATGGTAAGATCTGCAATACTAGTAGAGTCAACAAGTGCGCTGCAAACCCTTAACCTTGGTCCCCCCAATTGGGCCTCTAGTACCTTCACTCACACGACGAAACACAGCGCAGGCGCTGCTTTACGTTTGTCTTTGAGGCCGTGGCATCACTTCGGTCGAACCGGCCCGTTCATACCAAAGCGTAGCTCTCCCACGGTTATTTTACCGTTCCTGTTAATAGTGTAATGAAAAAATAGTTTTTACTTAGTTTTTATTTTGTGAAATCGAAAAAAGTATACAAATCTCTCGTTCACAACACCTGTTTCCCTGCTCTTTAATGTTTTTATTTAATTTACGGCTTCAGCCTGAAAAAGAAATTTATATTTTCACTGTTCCGAGTATTAACCAACCCGAGCGTGAGGCGTATGCCACAAAAAGGTTAATAGGTATTTCATGTGATAAATCACGCTTATTCGCTCAATACAGACGACACATAAAAGCATCAACACAAACAGCCATAATAGTAAACACAACACAAGAATTAAAAAAAAAATCACGCAACATCTCATACATTGACCTGACTCCACACTTGTGTCACGGATATCAGACAACCGAGGGTTTGGACCCAGACATATATTACATACAATTGTCACAAAATAATTACACTCAGAAGGTAGGCTGCCCAATAGAGCTAAAACGGGCCAATGTATTTTCACCGCGTGCGAGCTGGCTAACGGGGAAACAAAGCCTATTAAGTGCAGTTGTTTTATAGAAAAATGACCAGTTTGCGATCTGTAAAAAAGAAGACTTTTACCTAAATTGGCCTATTCTTCATGCCGCCAGCTATACTAAAAAAGCACGGTGTGTAAATTATACACCAAAGTTTTCACCCACACAACTGTTTGCCCAGGGTGGAGATCGAACCTACGACCTTGGCGCATGAAGTAGGGTCCCTACCAAATGTGCCATCGAGCCAGTCAAACAGAAATGTTGATGTGGTGCCTTCTGCTTTGTACGGTATTTTCTGCAATTAGCTAATAATGAAGCCGTCCCGTTACGAATGAGAGTATACCTGTCGCATTCAAACAAAAGCGCGTGCAGCGCGTGTGAAAGGGAACTCCGATTCGGTCGTAACGCCCAGCTTCCGAAATTAGGCCACCAGGCTTCAAGTATGCCCATTTCGGTAGAGTAGGCCGCATTTCACTCCAACCGACCGACCGCAGGCCTTTCTAATAGGCCTGAACGCATAAAGGTCCTTCTCTGATCTGGCGGATGCTTTCTATCAGATGCGGGTGGTGAGTCCCTTACCAGCAATGTGATTGCTTGCCCGTTTGACGCCTCTGGCTAGCAAAAAAATACACAGAAAGTAATAAAGCAAAACATATTCTGTTAAAATATAACCCGTAACAAAACACTGATAGAGCACTTACAGAAACACAAATTTAAACTACATTTTAAAAAGCAGCTGTTACGGGATCCGGTTTCTTTATGTAGTAATTCCAAACTCTATCCAATAGATGGCGCTGGGTGTTGATTGCATCGCACCAGTGTTTTGTGTTTTTAGTTTACTTATAAGCCTTAGGTATTGTTGTCCATAGAAATTACTTCATTATTAATAATATGGCTGGCTCTTAGTTTCACATTGTACCCTTGAAAATAAGACTACGATGGAGACTTTAAAATGTTGAGTTAATATAAGCACATGACCGGATTTAAGCCATTTCGTTTTTGATAACAGCTAGCCGTTATGTAATACAAAGGATTATACGATCCGACATCGACATCCGAAATGTCGCTTAATTAATTTGAAAAATACAGGTATTGTCTGTGATTTTATTTACTTTTGTAAAAAACTACAAACGTAAACATTACTCAAAATTTTTTACCCTTTCACGTCACACTCATATTTTAATTGAAATGACTGAAATAAACGGCATTCATTATATCAATTCCATTCGTTTCTGACTCGTTTTTTGCATAAAAATGCTTTTATCTAAATTGCTTTTCCAATAATGCTGATATATGAAAATAATTTCCATTTAAACAATACACGATTCTCGCAAGAGCAAATCCGGTGTTATTACGAGTATAATTCCGTTAAATCAAGGCTGTGGTGTGGTGTGGTCCGACCCCTGCCCCTGACGTGCCCTTACCAATGGTTAAAAAGTCATTTAACTATTTTAGCATAAAACTTTTCTAAGTTAAAACTTTTTTTTAAAAGTTTTTTTTTTTCATTTATTTAACATAAACAATAACATAGTTTACAAATATAGTATGCCATAAAAACCTTGTCGGTTTTTCCTTGACATAGTTACACTTGAGTATTTCGCTATCTTAGCAATTTAAATATATATTTACTTAATCTAAAAACAAAACTGTAATCTATTTGTAATTATAGTCGTGCCGTTGTATCATGCCCGATTTGACAAATGTCAAACTGAAAGCACTAGTGAGGAAAACGATAAAATTGCCGAATCATAAGTAACAGTTATTTTCACTAAGGGCAGTTTCCCATATTCAAAAAAAAATATTTTTTGGGTTTGCACTTGACCTCATCTCGTCTGATGGAGAGTGACAATGAGGTCTAAGATGTAGCGTGTTTTCCCAGAAGAAGCCTATTCACTCTCGACTTAAGACACCCAAATTGTAGCTATCTGGGAATACAGACGCCGGCAAGTTGTTCCATTCCTTAGCATTTCGTATTAAGAAAGAAGAAGCGAAACGCGAAATTTTTTCAAAATAAAATATTAAAACCTTCAAGTGATAATAACTAGTATTTAAAAAAATACGCGGTTAGTATTACAGGTTACGTCACTTTGAAAATGTGTCAAACTGCGTAATTTTGTAAACGCGTAATATTGAGTGGAAATTTACGTTTCTTTTTATTCTCAAATTATTTAAGTAATAATGAAGCCGTCCCGTTACGAATGAGAGTATACCTGTCGCATTCAAACAAAAGCGCGTGCAGCGCGTGTGAAAGGGAACTCCGATTCGGTCGTAACGCCAGCTTCGAATTAGGCCATCAGGCTTCAAGTGTGCCCATTTCGGTAGAGTAGGCCGGTTTCACTCCAACCGACCGCAGGCCTTTCTAAAAGGCCTGAACGCATAAAGGGCCTCTCCGATCTGGAAGAGGCTTCTTATCATAGGCGGCGGTGATTCCTTACCACCAGGTGACTTGCTTGCTCGTTTGACGCCTCTGGCTAGAAAAAAAATACAAGAAAGTAATAAAACAAAACAAATATTTTAAAAATAATAACCACGTACCAAACAGCTGAAACAGCATTACAGAAACACAAACTACATTTTAAAAAGCAGCTGTTACGGGATCCGGTTTCTTTATGTAGTAATTCCAAACTCTATCCAATAGATGGCGCTGGGTGTTGATTGCATCGCACCAGTGTTTTGTGTTTTTAGTTTACTTGTAAGCCTTAGGTATTGTTGTCCATAGAAATTACTTCATTATTAATAGTATGGCTGGCTCTTAGTTTTACACTGTACCCTTGAAAATAAGCCTACGATGGAAGGTTTAAAAATGTTGGGTTAGTTAAAGTACTTACTTGGCCGGATTTAAGCCATGTCGTTTTTAATAACAGCTAGCCGTTATGTAATACGACGGATTATACAATCCGACATCGACATCCGGAATTTCGCTTAATTAATTTGAAAAATACAGGTATTGTCTGTGATTTTATTTACTTTTGTAAATAACTACAAAAGTAAATATTACTCAAAATTTTTTACCCTTTCACGTCACACTCATATTTTAATTAAAATGACTGAAATAAACGGCATTCATTATATCAATTCCATTCGTTTCTGACTCGTTTTTTGCATAAAAATGCTTTTATCTAAATTGCTTTTCCAATAATGCTGATATATGAAAATAATTTCCATTTAAACAATACACGATTTTCGCAAGAGCAAATCCGGTGTTATTACAAGTATAATTCCGTTAAATCAAGGCTGTGGTGTCCGACCCCTGCCCCTGACGTGGCCTTACCAATGGTTAAAAAGTCATTTAACTATTTTAGTCTAAAACTTTTAAAATTAAAACTTTTTGTTAAAAGTTTTTTTTTTTCATTTATTTAACATAAACAATAACATAGTTTACAAATATAGTATGCCATAAAAACCTTGTCGGTTTTCCTTGACATAGTTACACTTGAGTATTTCGCTATCTTAGCAATTTAAATATATATTTACTTAATCTAAAAACAAAACTGTAATCTATTTGTAATTAATAACCTAACTAAGGCATCGCGCCTGGGCCACGCGGCGTGAGTTGTTTACGAAGGTATGAATGAAAATGACTAAGCAATCTTCTTAAAGTGGCTAAACGTTTAGTTATAAAAGAATTAACGTCTTCTTAAATAAAATTGATTTTCATGGAGAGGGAGAGCCGTGTTTCGGCATGAATGGGCCTCGTCCGGAGCAATACCACGGCCGATGTGAAGTAGAGACCGACGTGAGTACTAAGCCAATCTTCTTAAAGAGATCATGGTCAAAACGCTTTAATTAGATGCAATTCGATCCTTATCCACTATTAGTATGATACTTAACTACAAATGTATATTATTATGTTTGACAATATTTGATTATCAATTTATTAAAAAAATATTTAAACTTAGGTAACACTAGAAAAATTCGCGACACATCCTCAGATTAAGCTCTTTCAACACGCGCTGTCATGTTTGTTAGTTACGGGTTTCGTAATAAACCATAAGTTTTTTCTCAAAATATACTGAACATAATTATTTAACCCGAACCAAATTTTACATTATACTTAAAATATGATTTTGCATGAATGGGACCTAATTAAGGATGGATAAAGGATCGGCTACCATAGAAGGCAAATCTATGTCTGAAAATAAAATGGCCATTAGCTATAGCGGAACACACCGCCAATTTTCATTGAAACATAATCTCTTCACCGACTAAATAAAATAGCTTTTATCAATGACATCATCATGTCATGGATAAAAGGTTTTTTTTAAGCATGTGCTTTTAATGCATTTCAAGTAGGAAACCAAGCTTCCAAATTTTCCTGAAAAGTAAGTCCATTCAGGGAGCCTTTTTCTGCACGCGACGTTTCGGGCTCTTATTAGAGATTTGTATGGACGAATGTAGGATACCCTTTTGATTTCAATGTCGAGTGCACGTTACTTCGTAGTAAGTAGAGATCGTCTCTATAGAAATTTGAGGGCGTTATCTCGGTTTATTGAAAAGCTTTAAGAAAAGAGGTACCAATGGATTATACACAAAATTGCATTGAGTGATATAAGGATATTTCTTTTAAATGTTTGACATCGTCGTGTGGTGTTCCGTTAAATAGATTAAGTAATACCCGTACATATTATACAAGGGTATATCTGTTAACATTACATCACGTTAACCATGTTTTGAAATGAAATTAAATGAAATGAAATATTTATTTGCTTGCTAAGTGTTACATACAAATACATACATTTTTCTTGCGTTTGTTTCCAACAAAGTGGTTGTTAAATCAGTGATTTTTTTTTTTGATAACTTAATTTACTTTATTTAAAACCTAGAAGCACAAATTATAAATAATTAGTATTTAAGTTAAAAGTGTAATGGTAAAAAAATAAAAACTTTTTATTTTATTTTATGATTTAACCATATTATTTTTTTCATTAACCATTCTAAACAACATTTAAGTAATTTTGTTCTACTACTTTTGACAATCCGTCTTAAAACTTTTTCGACTCCCGATATAGGTAAAATGACCAAGACATGTGACCAGCATTATATGACAAGTTTTCTTTGCGACTTGAAATGGGAATTTCCAAAAGTCACTGAACAAATGTTGCTCAGATGGGTTAGTAAAACACTTGGTTAAAGAGAAGTAAACGTTTCCCGACATCGATACACTCTGTAATAGTTAGACGAATCGAATTCGAGTTCCCATAGTACCACCGAGTCTCACCACTCCTTTCATTACAGGACCAGCGTGGGCAGAGAGAGCAGCATCCGCCTCCTAAACAATGGCTCCTCCAAGCTCTGAGGTCCGCGTTCGGGCAGCTACCCGAACAACAACCGGGAGCGGTCCAAGGAGAACTACAGCAAAGGCGTAGCCTTCAAGACTGGCAGCATGGCTCCCTTCCCCAAGTGCTGTGAGAACCAGAACGGAGCCAAACACATGGAGACGCATCTAGACGGCAAGGAGAGCAGCACCGAAAGCTTCTTCTTGCCCCTCGACGGGTCTTTTAGATCAAATTAAAACGTGTGAAAATAACAGTGACTTTTTCGTGTATAACAGTGATTTAAGGATGGTAACTTAAGTGATTTCAATACTTTTTCAAATCCTATATTTGTATCTATTATTATTTCAAACGCATTGTGAAAATAACAGTGACTTTTTCGTGGAATAACAGTGATTTAAGGATGGTAACTTAAGAGATTTCAATACTTTTTCAAATCCTATTGGAGGTAACTAATATTTATTATAGACGGCGATTAATGCGACCTTAATTCTAAGCACATATTTAATTACTACTGCTTGACGTTTCGGATGCGTTACAGTACCCGTGGTCACAAGCGGACTCGAATCGCGTTAATTCCTGTCTATAATAAATAGTTATATTGCAACGCGAAAATTTAAAGAACTAGGTTACTCCTTTTCTTGTAAATATGTGAAATATTGTAATTTTAAAAAGTCACTAAGTGACACCAAAGCTGTTCTGGTGAATAATATCTGTTAACGATGACATGTTTTGTTTTAACGATGACGGAGTGTTTTTTTATAAACATTCGTTAGCTAAGGGTATTTAACGAACATGTAGGGACTGCCCAAGATCACAACTAGACTAAATCTTATCATAGTATTGGCGTAATTCCCCAGACCCCAGGGTACGCTTAGGCCTTGATTCAGGATTTGGAGATTCTGATAATTAAGTAAAGTACAATAAAGCGACTGCCGTCTGACCTTCGCAACCCTTAACAGGTGAAACGGTTACTACTTATTCACTATTTTCAATTTGGCCAATTTAATGCCTAATTATACCTGTATAATCTATTGAATATTTCATCTATAAAACCCTCACTGATCTTAAATAATTTTACCTCATCAATAAGTCAAGATGGATGTTTCAAATTATGAAGTTAAACATTTCAACTTCATTGATTTATTTTCGTTTAGATAATTTTGTTTCTTCAGCAAACTGTTCAATTAGTTGCGTTAATTGGAAACAATTTTCTACGGCCTTTTTATTTGATGTAGGTATTTCAAAGCTCTCTGAAACGTCTAATTTATTAAAATTGTAATTACCGTCTCTGAACTCCACTTAGAAACGTGATTGACCTCAGAAGAAAATCAAATAGGTCGTGTGTGACTGGTTTGCAAAGTAAGCAATTATAATGCGTCATGAAAGACGTGACAGCAAGGAGTTACCATCACAGCTAAAATAATACATAGGGTATAGAAGGGATAGATGCTGTAGTAGGATAGATGCCTCAGACAAAATGTTGCGGACGTGGGCAATACTACACTCAGCCCTTAGTGTAGCCTTTAGCGACGACTGGCGGGAGGGAGGGGATACGCTTAAACGAAAGACTATGAGTGTAGTGTTCGCACAGGTCGCTACATATTGTTTGAGGCATCTATCCTACAACGGCATCTATCCCACCTTTACCCTAGTGTTTCTGTGAACATTTGCATCCCTTTAACCATCTTAGATCTTCTGCGGATCTCGTCATCCTTGCTCCTTGGAGCTCGTTGGATGCACTGGGTGGCAGAACAATCTCTGTGGAGAATATTGTGGGAGGCACATGTACAGTGCAGTGGACGTCTATTTGCTGAAATGATGATGATAAATTAAAAACGCAGTTCTAAATCTTCCATAAAGAAAGTTTTATTTTCTGTCTGTTAATTTTTTCCAAATAACAATTGATTTCGATCATTTTCTTCTTTTTTACAACCGGCCAGTTGGTCTCATCAGGGTTCTTCCTCATTGGTTTTCCACACTTTATGATGACGTTAGCGGCAGTGGCACCACAATTTTCACGACTTTATTTACAAATTAAAGTGAATTATAACTTTTTAATGGCGTATCTCTATGCTTCGAAACGATCCCCCACAGGCCCCCCCAATGTTCGCCACTTCACGCTGTCTTCGGCTAGACGCATCTAGTCTATACCAACGGCTTTTTGCAGATCGTCACTCGAGATAAATTATTATAAATAACTAAGTACCTGTCTCCTTTAGTTTAATCCTCTCGTCTCTCTCTGTCTTTTAGTTTTTAACATTGTGTCAAATTATATTATTATTGTAAGTACTAATGTTTTGGTTATTAGAAGTTACTTCCAACATTAAGACGCTCTACATGATCTGTTGAGGCCTGTGTGCCTATCTTTTTTTCTATTTTGTGCAAAAAGACTATCTATCTATCTATCTAATCTAATCTAAATTTGTAAATACAATACTTACAAGCTAATTATTAATTTTGTAAATGTTTTAAAATGTTGTATTACATTACCAAACTGTGTTATTTTACGAATAAAATCTTACTTATTTTCTAATTTAAATAGATTTTTAAATTAATCTATCCTCTGAATTTAGTAAGATGTAAATAGTTTTTAATAAATAATACTTATCTACTAAAGTTAGAATTTGTTATTAAACTATTCACCGAATTTTATTTAATAAATTAGTGGCATAGCTGTTTAAATTTAAAAATAAAGTAAATATGTTTAGTACCTTAATATGATTATATGTAAGAGTGAAGTGTGATATCGCATATTTACATTAATCGTTTCTTAAATTCTTCCAATTTGACCGTTTGGACTACAAGCGCCCTTTAGGATGCTTCAGCACTACGTAAAAACTCAGATTTTTAATTTATACGAACTAAAATGACAGCTACGTTTGTTTATGTGATAGGTGACAGAAGGGCAGATGGATCACCTGATAGTAAGCAAAATTGCCACCGCTCATAGACACATGCAACACCAGTGGAGTCACAAGTGCGCTGGCCTAGTACCTAATTATAGTCATTGCAAATGATTTGTCCAATTTATAATCCTATAAATACAGGGTGTATCTGTAAACATTTACATCCCTTTAACCACGTTCTATCAACCATTTTGAACAACATTTGTTCAACCACTTTTCGTAATTCATTCAAAAATTTTCCGACTCCCCATACAAAATGACCAAGTCACGCGACCGACTTTGCATTGAAAGATGATTTTTTTATGCGAATTTTGAAAAATCATAGAACAAATGTTGTTCAGAGTGGTTAGTAGAACACTTGGTTAAAGGGATGTAAATGTTCACAGATACACCCTGTATGAGAAATGGTTAATTTAAATATGCCTCAAAAAAGAAACTACAGGGTCTGTCGATAGTGCTAACAGACCAGAGATTATAACGAAACAATCTGTATGATAAATGTTAAAAAGTATTTTAAAATGAATCTTTATTTCTGTTGTCCCTACTGTTAACACTTTTTTTCTGTTGTAGTTTTGTTATTTTCGTTTTGTCAATTTTAATTGTATAATGATAAATTATTATTTAAATATGCCTCAAAAAAGAAACAGGGTCTGTCCAATAGTGCTAACAGACCAGAGATTATAACGAAACAATATGAATGTAAGTATGTAATAAGTGTTAAAAAAGTGGTTTAAAATTAATTACTAATTCCTTTATTACCTACTGTTAAACTTACCGCCTTTTTTCTGTTGTCGTTTGTTAAAAAAATGTTTGTCAATAAAATTGATTTAACATCATCTCAACTGAAATTGTTAGGTACTTTAACCATTTTGCCCTTTCTCTAGTCACTAAAACCTGTATATTTCGATTTTTAAATTATTTTAGAACACTAACCTCTAAACTCTGATTCATAATCATGTAAAGTAAACTGACAGATGTCAATGTGTCATCCCCATACATTATCACTCAATTTGACACATGCAAAATGTCAAATGCATAGAAACTTGTCATTTTCATCGGCCAGTTTACTTTACATGATTATGAATCAGAGTATAAATATGTTACTTTACGACATTTTATTTGAATAAAATAGATTTGATTACATATTTGTGTTCATATTTTCTGTAATCTTTGCTGTGATTCCCGTTTGCGTCCGAAGCTTTCGCTTTGGAGCCCGGGGTAGGCTGAGGTCCGCTTGAGCCCGATGTTGAAGATTAATTCATTAATTCCTTGATAGTTATTCCCATAGTAACGAATTTAACATCTAATCCGAAACTGTGTACGACAATTTAAAAATTGAGTTACTTGCGAATAATTGGAGATTAAAGTGATTAATCCTGACATCCAGGATTTGAATTAGGTATTCCAGACGAGACCAAATGATCACGGTTAACCGTTAATATTTAAACGTTTCAGAAATCCGAAACAATAGTACGTACACCACACATCAAAGTATACAAAAATGTCAAATTTCTTCAATCGACTCTCAGCTTACTGTCATACACATAGAATGAATGAATGAATGCGCCAAACAATCACACCAATCAACCTGGTCTCAAACTAGGTCTACATTAGGTTGAATATCAATTGTGGAAATTTGACAGTTTGTGGTAACCTGATGTGTGACTGACTGTACAATTCTCTCTTATATTTTCCATCATTGCCGAGAGAAATACGCTCATAGATTTAAAAAATCCAGAGTATTAATTCTTGTATTCGATTCTTCCTCCAGTATATTTTTTATGTGATAGGTGGCAGACGAGCAGATGGATCACCTGATAGTAAGATTACCGCCGCCCGCCACATGCAACACCAGTAGAGTCACAAGTGAGCTGCCAACCTTTAATACCTTTTCCCCCAATTCCACTCGGCGAAACACGCCGAAGCGTGGCTCTCCCACGGTAAAATATGATAGGCATCTTTTTCCACTGAGCTATCTCTCCATTGTTTACATTTTCCTTACTACTAAGATCATGGAGGCCGTATACAAAAATAAACCCCATGTAACGATTATCTCTCTCATATATTTCTGTCAGTTGTATGTTTCTCCGTCGAATGGTTATGCGATTTATGACGTTTACTGAATGTATATTAAATAAATCTTGCTAACCGTCTCAGCGTGCCCAGAACCCTTTCCAGATTATTCCAAAGATTATTCGTGGTTTTATGTTAAAGGGGATTCATACTGAGAGCATTCGAAACAGTGATACCAACAACGCAGTCATTACAGCCATAGACATTTGCAGATCCGAAAAAGGCCATCATTAGGTGCATTTTATTTTTAACCGGCCAAATAACGGTCTATAATAATTGCGAATTGACCATTCATTGGCGGCGATAGATAAATACTCTCGGCGTCAAAAAAATCGCACATCTGCGTAGTTTTCATACTAACGCGCTCATATCACAGCTTCGTATATTAAAAAGTAAAACATTTTATTACAATATTTTTAAGGTAACATTACTAATATATACTCGTCTTTTAATCCAACATTTTCATCATCCATGGAATTTACTTGATTCGTCCAAAAAAATTAAAAAGTAAATCAGTTTTTCAGCTCCATAGAACATTGTATGGGACAAGAACATTGATTTACTTTTTTATGTTTTTGGGAAAATTACAAAGTTTTCTCGACTAATTAAGAAACATGATTAACAGACGAGCATATAAAAACCATGTTACGTAAAAAATATTGCAATCAAATGTTTTACTTTTTATATACGAAGCCGTGATATTAGTATGAAAACTACGCAGATGTGCGATTTTTTTGACGCCGAGAGTAGTTCAAAACTTCAAAGTTCCAAAAGTCATTGAACAAAATATTGTTCAGAATGGTTAGTAGAACAGGTGTTAAAGGGACATACCTAAATGTTTAGCACCTTTACCCTGTATATTATTCTGTGACCCTGTAGGTACCTAGGTGTTTTTTTTTCATACTAGAGGCGGCAAACGAGCAAGTGGGTCACCTGCTGGTAAGTAATCACCGCCGCCCATGAACATCTGCGAGATCAGAGAGGTCGCTGATGCGTTGCCGGCCTTTTAAGAAGGAGAACGCTCGTTTCTTGAAGGTCCCTAAGTCATAGCCGTCAGGAAATACTGCCGCAGCTAAACTATTCCACAAGACTGAGGTTCGCGGGAAAAAAATCCTCGAAAAACGCACAGTGCTAGATCGCCAACCATCAAGATGATGAGGATGGAATGACACATTACGATGATGATGATTGGTACATTTCAAGATTCTGATGTCAATTTCGAGGAAATAAGGGTTTGAGGACTCCTATGATAATAAGTAAGATAAAGTACCTGAGTTCTTTATATTTGTGATAATAACAACTCTATCAGAATGACTTGTCAAAGCTCCACCATATCATATTTTGAAATTCCTATCGGTTACATACACAACGCTCGTTAGCTGTAATCCGACCGATAAGGTCCTGAGTCCTTCCCTGTATAAACAAATCCCTTTGTAGGGGATGCTTGTTAATGATGATAACGAGAGGGTAAAGATAATGGTAGGTACAGTCAGCCACACTTCAGGTTATAACAAACTGTCAAATTTCCTCAATTGATATTCAACCTAATGTGTATAGCAAGATGAGAGTTGATTGAAGAAATTTGACTGTTTTACATACTTACTTTTATGTGTGACTGTCTGTACCTACGTACGTACTTTAATAGAATGCAAATAATTATGGTAGATGGCTCGAGTTTGTGAACACCATATAAGGCAAGCGTGGTGATTCTAAGCCTAATCCCATCACAGCATACCTAGTAATGACTTGATTTCTATGATGGAGGCCTGTGCCCTGCAGTGGAACAGTATATTATAGGCATTAAATCATTAATTAATGTGATGTGTTATGTTATTTCCTTGGTAGAATTTTGCGAGTCATTTTTGTGCTCGTTTTCTAAGATATTCATTCTAAGATATTTATTCACGAGGGAAAACATCGTGATGAACCCACAATTTGAAGTATGGATACGCGCATGTCCTGGCAAGCGTAGGCCCTGGGTTCCCAAACGACACCTTTGGAGGTACAAGGGAATGACACGCTGACAATTTCTACCCCGAACCATCAAGTCATGGAATGCCCTTCCAGTTCAAGTGTTTCCTCCTTCTTACAATCCTGGGTTTTTTAGGCGGGGCGTGAGACGGCTCTAGGCAGGCCTTCAGGGTGAGAGTGACAGACACAATGGACACTTTGTCTGTTCTTTTGTGCCTATAAATCTCATATTTGCATCTCACGGCCGCTTACCATCAGGCGGAGTGGGGTCATCTTGATTGTTGTACCCATCATTAGAAATATTAGATTTTCCAGATTGTTAAATCTTGATTATGTGTGTACCCAGGGAGGGGCAGGAGAGGACAGCTGCCCCCACCCCCCTGATTCGCCCCCCTGGCCTGAGTACCTACGAGCATGACGCTGACAATGATGATGATTTGTGGTATCAAAACAGTGGTTGATACGGCTTCAAACTTACAATACCTAGTTGGTACCAGCATTAGAAATATTAGAACCCACAGATTGTTAAATCTTGATTGTAGGTAATATAATCTTGTTTAGGGTCGGTTACAGAAACGGTCATTAGCCGTAATCTCGACAAACAAGATCCGCCCGTGTTTCTACAACAATTTCAGGAAGTTGTAGTTGTTGGTAGTTGCTTAAAATATTACCACAACATAAAATAATAACCAATATGATACCTAACCGGTGTGATACCGAGATCTTCATTTACGGCCGTGGGAGAGTCACGGTACGGCATGAATGGGCTGACTCGCGCGGAGTGATACCACGACCTCACAGAAGACCGGCGTGAAGCAGCGCCTACACTGTGTTTCGTCGAGTGAGTGAGGGCAACCGGAGGCCTAATCAAGTGATTACTTGCTCAGTGGGCCTAATTAGGGGAAATGGGGTTTAAGGTTGGCAGCGCACTTGTGACTCTAGAGACTTGTGACTAGGTGTTGCAGGTGTCTATGGGCGGCGGCCATCGCTTACCATCATGTGATCCGTCTGCTCGACTGCCTCCTATCTTCATCATCAATACTATGTTTATAAAGAGGTTAATCTCATAGTTCATGTCAAGGCTTTAGGTAGGTAAGCCGAAAATCACGAAACACTTGCGCGATACAATCAACGCCTAGCGCCATCTATTGGTAGACAGTGGAACCACTGTCCCGAAAGTGAGGGCGGGCCACTAGAAACATATAAACAAAGCTTATGATCAAATAAATTACCTACGTCACACGAATTTTATGAGAGAGATGAGGGAAGGTGAGGCAACGTATAAAATTCACCGAATACTCGTACACGCTTGAAACTCGCGGAGTAAGCAATTACCTAGGTAATACGTAACCAAATCGATAGAAGTAAAATATCTGTCTACCTATAAAAGGGTCATAAATCCCGGATCCCAAGTTGTAATGTTCCAGCCCCTTTCATTCATCTGATATTGAACTGTTATCGTTTGAGTTCGCTTCTGTCTAACTTTGTCAATATTCCGGGAGAATGTGAGGTATGTTAGTACAGGAGTTGATGGACATTTAAATTACTTACTTTTAACTAAGTAGTGGCTAGTGGCCCGCCCTCACATCGTTTTGTATTGTGTTCTAAACTTAACCAATCGATTGAGGTTTCAAAATTAAAACAAACCAAAATTAAAAAACAAATTAAAATTAAAAACAAACAAATTCAAAAAAATCTTTAATATTGTAAGTGTTTAAAATCCGTTATAGATGGCGCTGGGTGTAGATAAGATCGCGCAAGCGTTTCGATTTTCGGTTTAGCTATAGGTATCCCGGGTCGAGTAAAAATAATATTTTAAATTTTTCGAACACACCTAGCTCGGGTTTCTGAACAGTAGTGATGATCACCAATCCGCATTTGAGCAAGCGTGGTGATTAAGTCTAATCCCACCATAATAGTGGATGATTTGATATCTATGATACAGGCCGTTGCTCTGCAGTGGGACAGTATACAGGCTGATATGATACTATAAGCCTTGTCGTAGTCTATACCTACATAGAAACCTACAACTTACCTCTTTATAAATAAGATAGAAGATATTATTTATGACACTCCCGTACTATTTGGGGAACATATTTTATATGAATTATTAATGGCAGTACTATTTGATAGATAGCTTTGAAGTTAAGGAAACCTCAGCATTATTGTCGAAGCTTTTGTTGATTCCAGAAATGTTACTTATAATAAAATGTTGCGGAAAAAACCGCGTAATGTTCAAGTATTGTATGCGCCATTCAAAAAGTATTTAGAGTGATGTATTACAATATATTTTGATAAGGAAGTAGTCCGTGAGTGGAGGCCGCGTACAGGATTCTCTTTCTGTATAATCTATGTCGGATGGAGGATGTCGCAGCTGCAGCCATGGCATCCTCCCCACAAGGCCGACCGACGATATAATGAGGGTCGCGGGAATTCCTTGGATGCGGGTGGCACAGGACCGATCCGAGTGAAGAACATTGGGGGAGGCCTATGTCCAGCCGTGGACGTCTATTGACTGAAATGATGATGATGATGAATTATGAAAATATTATGATTCAAGTTTTAGCGTGTTCAATCGAACGACTTTTTGAAACAAATTCGTCGAATTTTTTTCCTATTCCCCACACAAAATGAACAGGTCACGTGACCTACTTTGGATGAAAAGTTGATATTTTTTTTATAAGAAATTCCAAAAATCGTAGAACAATTAATTATGTTGCTCAGAATGATTGCTAGAAGACGTGAATAAGGCGATGTAAATGTCTGTAATACGAGTAGAATAGAATAGAATAGAAAAATATTTATTCAGTGTAATCACAGACAAAATAGGTTCAATAATTAGCTATTTAAAATAATTATGATAAACACAGTACATACTTAGATATTTATTTAAGAAATGCATCAAGAATGTCATGACAACGGATTTTTGATGAACTAATGGAGTTCCCATGTTTTTAACCATTGGGGCTACCACTATATATAAATGAACTAAGCAGCAGTGGCACCATCAATGATGTCATGACTTTCTTGATGCAATGTAATGGGTGATTTGCCTGGTAAAATAGTATAGGCATGTAAGTATCTATACAGGGTGTATCTGTGAACATTAACATCCCTTTAACCACGTGTTCTACCAACCATTCTGAACAACATTTGTTCTACGACTTTAGAAAATTCGCATAAAAAAATTTCATCTTTCCATACAAACTCAGTTACGTGACTTGGTCATTTTGTATGGGGAGTCGAAAAATTTTTCGGAAAATTTGGAAAAGTTGTTAAACAAATGTTGTTCAGAATGATTGATAGAACACGTGATTAAAGGGATGTAAATGTTCACAGATACACCCTGTATAAAGTCATGAAATTAATTGATGGCGCCACTGTCGCTTTTTTCATAAGGTATTATGGTAGCCCCATTGGCAAAACCTGGAACTCGGCTAGTTCTTCAAAAATAAATAAATTCGTTTTCATAATAAATATTTGTGAAATATTCATAAAATATTTTATGTAAATAAAGTTATTCTATTCTATTCATGACTTTCTTGCCGCCCCATACGTCGTTGACAAATGACAAATCGATCTGTGGATGTCATATCTGTCACCCACAACAAAACGTTAAAATAAAAGCTTAGCTGGTAACGCTAAAATTTGACTGCATATCGGAATTTTGTTTTTATTTATTTCAATACAATTTGCGCCTAAAAAGGGATAACTATTATTTTGATTCACTCAGTTAATTAGTGTTAGATAAAAGTAATAGTAAGTAATATCTGTGAATAAGTGTAATTATAATGAACCATGGTGAATGTTATGAAAGGAGTCCTCGTCGAATGGTAAGAAAACACATTTTTGTTAATGTTTTTTTATTACGAAGAAATACTATGTACTTTACTACACTCTTATAGACTTCATTCAAACAATTTAATTATTTAACATAGCTGTTAAATGATTAATGGACTTGACAACAACATAACCTATAAGTTTAAGTTAAAGTAAAATAGCTATCAAAATTCTAAGTAATCCATTTCTGGAGGTATACCAAAACTTTTCTCAATTGTCTCTGTGTCCATTTGGAATTTGTTCTTGATGTAAGACTTCAAAATGTAGATGTTTTCAGTCCAGCGGTTTATAGCTCCTTTCAGATCCTATAAAGATACAAAAACTCATAGGTAATTGAGTTGTAGGTATAGTTTCAAAAGTATGAAAGATTGTCACTTTTTGAAACTAAGTATAACATAATTGCTAAGTGGCTGTGGTGATGCTTATTTAAAATATAGGAATTGTTATTCCATGTAACGAAGCTAGTGAATCACATTTAGCTTTTGATTTATAGTGGTTGAAATATCTGCATTATGAGCCTATGTTAGTAGCTCATATCTTTTTAATTTGAATATTTATACAGTTATGATAATTTTACCTCTATTTCAGTCTTCAATTGAGCAATATACTCAGGATCAGAATCTCTATACTTTTGTAACTCTTTTTTGAGTTTTTCGTGATCTTTCTCCAGCTTTTCCAGTAGCTGTAAAGTTTCTGTCCTTTCATCATTTGGTTCACGTCCAACCTGTAGATTTAAAGGTTTACCTAAGATTTATAACGAACAGTTACCCAACACTAAAAAAATATTGTAATTATCAAGTTTAAATATTGGCCAAGATTTTCTTTTAGTTTGATTAAGATACTAGAATAAAGAGAAATGATCCATGGTAAAAATACTTCACTGATTCAGCTGTAATGGAATCTTCAGTCTTTTTCAGCTTCTTTGTACAATCATCCATTTCATTTTGAAGCTCTCGTAATTTTCTTTTCTTTGCATTATTTGCTTTGCTACAAAAATGGAAAAAGTATATTGAAAATTGTGATTTTATTGTTTTAATACTTAAATGGTGATAAGTTAAAATATTTTAGCATAGCAATATTCACCTTGGAAAGGACCAGAAGTAAATAGAAGTCCCAATTTTCTCAGAGTCCACAAGATGATCATCAACCAGGTTCTGGATGACCTCTTTTACTGATTGAGCTGTGATACCTTTTTCCTTTGGTGCTATTTTTTCTAATTCCTATAATTGAAAAAGGATTTCAAGTGATTTTGCTATTATTCTATCCATTAATAGATATTTCAAAAAATATACCTACCCCTATTAATTAAAAGTAGCTAAGAAAACCTACATTCGTAACAATATAATTGACAATCAAATTCTTTATCAGTAGTACATTACGTTAGTTTCATGGTATTAAAAAAAGCTTTATTATAAGGATATCAAAGGGTCACTTTTATAAGAAAGAAATGAAGTAATTTCTACCTTTAGTTGAAAAAAATCTTTACTCTGATGAAATATTTCCAACATTCTGCTCTTCTTCTCATCAGCACTCAGCCCTCGTTTCTTAGACATATTTTTCTATTTTCCAGTGACCCGGCGATGAAACAGTTCCTGTTGCACTTGGATGAGACACTAGCGCTTGGCCGGAAGTTTATACTGCAAGACCTGGACGAGACACATCTATTTATATCGGCAGATATAGTGGAGACTTTGCAAGCTAGGGTCGATGATTTGATGGACCAACTCAGCATCCCAGTGCATGATAAGGGATTGTAAAATAAAAATTTAGGCATTAAAACAGTTGGATAAAACTCACATCAGCACACACTTCTTTGTTCATAACCAAATTTTATTTAAATCTAAGATCAAATCGGTTTACAAGCTGCTGTGAATAGTTCCTAAAAAGTGAGCTGTAATTCTAATTTTCACTTGAAGAGTGTAAAAAAGTCATCTATGTTTAACATTTTAGTCCTATTAAGGAAAACGAAATGTCAGCCAGAGAATCTGGTAGAGTAAAAGAGGCGGAGAAAAGAAGAGTACTTGACGATGCTGCGAGAAAAAGAAGGGCCAGGAAGGCCATCGAGGCTCTTGAACAGGACAACTTCCACGAGGATCCTCATGCTGACCTCGTCATGTCAAAGAAGGTGCCAAAGTTTGCGGACTCAAATGAAAAGCCGACTAGGAAGAAAAAGGCGAAAAGTGCTGAGTATTACAAGATGAGGTTTCGGAAGACATTCGCTCAGCTGGTAGAGGAAGACGCTGGGTTTAGGCCAGACCCGCCGAATTATCTTTCAGCACAGGCACCCCCTTCAAAGTAAGTTTTTTGTTAATTTCATAATAGAAGAACCAATTCAATCCATAACTCAAATACATATCAATTTACCTATAACGTCGTAAGACCCAAAAGCCTTTTAAAAGGCATAAAACAATTGATTTTCTATTGTGTCTGCTGTCTGGGCTTTACGACATTAAAGGAGATGTACTTACCTGTTGTACCTAACAGTAAATAAATATTATAGTTATAACAGGACATACCAGTTACAAAGACCTGGCCCTGATTGTACCCAGCTAAGTAGGTACTTATAATAGGGGGTCAAAATATAAGGGTATCAAATTAATAAAGGGCTACGTTTATACTAAATCAACAAGGTACTTATCATACAAATGTTTGTCCAAAGTGGGAATTGAACAAAACCTTTGGCATATGATTCAGGGTATCTAGGGTAGACTACAATCATAAGCGCACCTGCTCCTATTTTTAACACCCATGTATCAATGTGTATTTTAGCAAATAAATGTTTACTTATGTTTATAGAAAATCCAAATTCCTAATCGTAAAAACTCGTTTTTTTTTCAGGTTTCCCGACCGGCATTTCTGCGCGGTGTGCGGTTTTCTCTCAAATTACACTTGTATACCTTGCGGAGCCAGATACTGCAGCGTGAGGTGCTTGGGCACACACCTGGACACAAGATGCCTTAAATGGACTGCTTAAATGACAAATCGAATTACTAATACGCAAAATATCCGTTCCTTGTAGACTTTTTTGCAATAAAGTAAAGTGAGTCGAACTGCTACGAACCAATTAATTTTTGTTATTCAATCTTCCCGCTCAATTTGTTCGAATGACGTGACGAAGTGCGGTCACAGATAAAAAAATGTATCATTAAGCGCAACATTTTTTGTTTTTAACGCCATCTTGCGGTGAGTAGCTGTACTTCATAGCTTGTTGCTGCTTGTTACTTTTGATATCGCTATTCGCCACTAGATGTCATTACTCGTATAAATTTTTCAGACTAATCTCTAAAACCAAATTACAAAACTTTGAAGTTATTTACAGTTTATTGCGAGTACGGGTTTAAAAATTCGATTGAGTAAGGGTATTTAATTTTTTCCTCAAAAATCTAGTATCTGTACTAGATTGCATCTGCAAGCGAGTGCTTTGTATTTGCATGTCAAAATGAGGACTTTATTCATGTTTTAGTTTATCCAAGATAAGAAATCACC
Organism: Cnaphalocrocis medinalis; assembly: GCA_014851415.1. NCBI lineage: Eukaryota > Metazoa > Arthropoda > Insecta > Lepidoptera > Crambidae > Cnaphalocrocis > Cnaphalocrocis medinalis. Next base: position 3,472,569 of record CM026289.1, on the reverse strand, counting down.
CACCACCTTCTGACTGTAACACAGCTGTCTACTATCCCCTATAATGTTTTATTGGTTTTTTGAAGCACATGTTCGCCCCACATTGTATTCCCCCAATAAAATACCTATATTTTTTATTTGCGAGACTTAATTTTATTTTATACAATTTGGCTTAGTGACACACACGAGGTGAAGTCAGATAGGTACATACCTACAACTTTATAATTTTAATTGGACCAAATTAAAAAAAAAGTTGGGAAATTTCGATGCCGCCACTCGCTACCTGTGTAAGCATTGTTCTGAAGTGCGGACGGTCCCGACTTCGATTTCGGATCAATTTAAAAATAACGAAATCTTTTAGATTGTCTCGAGTCTGAGAGTGTTAGGAATTCAGGATACGCCTAAGGCTATCCTCAGCGAATACTCATAGCACTGCTATGATTGCAGCTAATAGCTATACAGATTAGGTACTTAGGTGGCGTAGCGTGGTTATCGGGGCGGAAGACGGTCCGACCAGGAATCGAAACGAAAGTTTTCAAACAATGTAACGTCTTATCCACTGAGCGACCATAGCTGTCTGCCGAATTTATTATTTACTCGATATCCCTTCATCAATTGGCGGTTGGACTAACAAAGCGTACAATGTGCTCGTATTGACACCGCGGCACGTGCCCTTATCAGGCAGCTGGTGATAACAGCCCTCTTTGTGCGGCAGATGGCGCTGCCGCACTTCCTACGAACTTCCGGGCTGATCGATTGTTAAAATTGGCTTTTTTCAAGGGCAGCATGCGAGGGAGCTAAGGAGCTAGTCTCCTTCCCGAGCTTCCTTTGCATAATTCTGACTGGCTGGATGGCGCATTTGGTAGTGACCCTACCTCATACCTACGCCAAAGGACGTGGGTTCGAACCCCACCCTAGACAAACATTCGTATGACGGGTACTTGTGTTTGTTATGTGAGGTATAATAACCGAAGGTACTAAAGTCATCCCATTCCAACACGCAGTGGTTAAAGGGGCTGGAACGAGTATTATTGTTTAGTTCGGAAAGTTTTCATAGATCGCATTTTGTGACTAAGGTTGCTTAAGTTGCCAAGTATGATCTCATTTGTTTGAAGAGTTCAGATTTGTCTAGGAATCGAACCTATGATCGCTTTAGTATGAATAAATGCATTAAGATGTCATTACTTGTCTTAGAAAAAGTGCCCGTGGTTCATCCAGGTGAACTTTGCAGGTGGACCACGACCCAAGACTGGTCTTTTTAGATAGTATTGAAATGTTGTCTTTTGCTTTTTGTAGTGGTAAAAGGAAAAAAAGGCTTGTGTATGTACTTTCATTCATTTATTTTCTCTGTCTTATATTCAATCAGAATAGTCGAATACATATACAGTTACTTTCATTTAAAAATGTATCATCTTTAATTCCGCTAAAGTAATTATTACTCGACAACTTTAAATCGGTCGCACAACAAAGAAATTTTATTATGATTAATATTGTTTAAAATGTATAAGACCGCCTAAATTGTACACTGGATCTTTTTAAGTTTTGGTTGTTGTGTAATAAGTAGCATCATCAATATCGTATTATCTATTTATTGAAAACGTAATTTCAATGAAATTTTCTTAAAATATTTGTAATTAAGTAGGTACGTGATATAAAAAAACGTTCATATTACTTCAGCGGAATTAATACACATAATTTCTCACAAACTCTTGACTGGTTCAGTTGCACTGACTTACGAAGTAAAGTGAAATATCCCTTATTCTGTTATATTTACATTAACTATATCACAATGCATGTTTATTAAGGCATTACAGGTTATCTGTTTCTAGGCTGTATTCATAAGAAATATTAGATTTTTTTATATTGAAGGCCAAAAGTGTTATACATTGTAACTATAATACGACTTTTATTCAATAGATATTTTATAATGTTAATGATTTTGAAATTATTATAATGATGGTTTTACACACAGTGTAAAAATGATGATAAAGACGATGACATGTCAAAGTTGTCGAGTTATAGTTACTTTCTGAACATTTGCTGTTAAATAGATTGACTATTTTTACATCTTAATAACTCGGCGTACAATCCTTGCCTTATTTAGTAATAACAGAAATAGAAACAATTTTATTTACAACACTCTTAACGCTAATATTTACACAAAATGCAACTTTAATCATAGATAAAATACAATTCTACCTTACAATTACTGACTCGATTCAATAAATATAATTATCATTAAAGCCAAAATTACAGTTTTTCAGAACAGATCCGATAAGTCAACAGTTTTTTGTCATCCTATGTAATACTGGACTGGGAATGGTTAACATTATGGGTAAGTAATCCTATAGTAATAATACATAGTAACAAACAACCGTAGTTGAGTGCCAATTGTCTTTTTAGGAGTAACACCTAAAGGACCTGAGATCCAAGTATGGGCTAAAGGAACATTTTGTACCAGGCTTCAGTCGAAATATTTGAAAGTCGGTAACGCCTCAGAATTATGCGACACCCGTAGTGACCATACGGCCTAGAGGCTTACGCTGGCAATTATTATAAAAAAATCAAAGATATTTCAAGGATAAGGTATATATTAGTTGAAGAGTGACTGAAGAATTAAATCTTCCAGCGTATCTCCTAATTCGCTTAAATCTAGGCATTACCGCGTATTTACGCATAGAGCAAACGCGCATATGTTAACTTACATTCAATCCAATTTAATAAATAGTAAAAAATTTCGATCACCAATATTTATTGTCATCTTTGTACTACGTTAAGCGAGCAGGCTACAAAGGACGGTATTATTCAACTACTGTCACAGTAATGGCGACTCAAGCGCACTCCGCATGAAGTTGTAACATTATAGACGCGTGTTTAAGTACTATTTGTAATGACAGTGTAGAAATGTCCAGTAAAGATTTGCAGGTTTTCACGGGCAAAGCCCGAGTTAGGTTTCCAAAATCAGTCAATCAGGAGTATGGGACTCTTTGTCGTCATGGGAATTAACAGTGAAAGCGGATGAGACCATCCAACCATACAGAGTACGAATAACTTTTATAATGTATATTTGTCTATAAAACTACGCCTTCATGAGAAGTTGTCCCTATAGTACAACAGGTAACTCTCTTATCCGGTAAGGGAGATCCGAGTTACCCGGTTGACCATAATTATTATAAGTTGTCATGGCATTTAGTTATTTACTTTAATGCTAATATTAGTTAGGTATGTTCCAAAATTGTAGGACAGCCACAATTTCTTCAATCGATTTTCACCTTATGCTCAATCGCATTTGCATATAAAATCATTTGACAATGAACATTTTTGCTCCCATCCCCCCATCCCATTAGTAAACGGCTTTCCCATAACTACTGGACCAACAACGCGTGGATTAGTTACATTTTGACGTATCATGTCAAAATATTGACTATCGCGTGTGATAAATCCCCTAGATCATAGCGTACTGTAGAACTGAGGTCCATCTACACGGTGATTGGTTATTTTTGATGTGAGATGTCAAAATGATGTTGAAATTGAACCTCTGTCTGACAGGTCGCCATCTAGCGGATTTATCACACACATGAAGATAGATTACAAAACGATCAAGAAAACGTTAAAGTTTTACTAGCCGTCTATGTAACTAATTTTCATCAGGAAAACTCTCATTGAAATTAATGGATAATTTATTTGACAGGCTGTGGTAACCTGATGAATACAATAACTTTAGCCATAAGAATGACAGCATTGTCCCTTAAGTCTGTCCTTTTCATTACGTCTCCAACATGCCGATTACTTTCCTCCAAAGATTTTCAACGCATAGCGTTTTCATTTACATTTTCATAAATATGGTATTCTCGTTCAAGGGTCGTCTTTCTTCTTTCTTAACTTCCCCTCTGTGTGAATGGTGTGTGTTACCGCATCCACTGCTGTGGACAGGTCCGCTTCGGGGTCTATCGCTGCTGAGAGAGCAGCAATGTATGCACATGCTATCCGCAGCACCGACAACTTCGACAGCTTCTGGTTATGACTGTATGCGGGTACAGACCTTCTGAGGGTGTCGAAAGCCGCACTGATCGTGTGCACTCTCGTCCTCTCCCTCGCGTTTGCTTCTATCCTTCTCTCTCTCGTCATGTTCTTGTAATTTCTCTGTTCCCTTGGCTTGGGAACAGACTTGTCTACGTAGGGTTCGACGACACCTGGATGCGCGGGCACTCTTGGGGGTCCTGGTCTGGTGTCTGTGACTGGGGGAGGGAGAGGCGGCGGCGGTTCTAGCGGCCTTAACCGCTTCCTTAGAAGACTAGGTTCGCCAGTCTTCTTGACTAACGATAGGGGTTCCTGTTGTGGTTCTTCGGTGAAGGACCAAGGGCGGAACGGGCTGGCGGCTGTATCACTTTCAGGGCTGGTGAGGTCATCTCGGGAGCTGAGTCGGATGCGTTTCTTGGGGGGCTGCAAGCGCGTGGGGGTCCGGTCGCGTTTGACTCGCGAGTCGGACTCGACGAGTCGCACGCCCGAGTCGTCGGAGTGCGCGGGCCCGGAGCAGGAGTCGTCATCCTCCCCGCCTGACACGAAACCAGCATCTCTTTCTAATATCCGATCTGAAACAAGAAGAAAGGGCTGTTAGCTTCTGCTATAATAGATGCCTTTATACTTTTCACGTCTTTGTCTAGGTTGGTACCGTAACTCAATTCCGAAAGTCGGAGTAGATAAATCGTGATAGCATTTACTTCATGGAGAAGTCAACAAATCCGATTGCAACATTTTCCACTCAAGCAAACCTGACTTAATTTAGTACCCGCATCCTTAGACGCAGTTAACCTAACTCCCTACAGGCTGAGAAACCATTTAGACGTCCTATCATAGACTCACGTAAGACTTTTAAGTTGCAACGGCAGGACAACTACAGACGATTCTGAGTCTTGTGTTGTGGATATAGATGTGAGTTTTGAGGAGGGTCAGCGACGCGTTATTATAGTCAATACGTTATGAGCACGACGGAAGCTGCGAGGAGGTAAAAAGGCGGCGCGGGCGCAGGCTCAAACGACGGCCCTCGTTATAGAACTGGGCACATGACTGGCGTACAAACTAGCTGGTGCGGCCAGGAAAACGGCGTGCAGTTTTATATACCCACAGAGTACCTATCTAAATAAGGCGGAGTCTTGTGATTGCAACTGTCTGGTTATTGCAACTAATTTTAATAACTCCCTCTATAATCTCCGGTTCGAACTTTAACAAGTTCAATTACAAGACTTCACCTTAGTAGATGAAATGGTCCCGCCGTATTTGGCAGAAAGGAGATAACGTTTTACTGTCTTTTTCCAGTAGACTCCCGAGTTAGAGATTCCAAAATTAACTTGAAAACCAACCGGAATGGGATCCGTTCCGACAGTGAACTAGGTATTATACATATCAATTAAATTAGAGAAACATCATACTGTTACATCTTAAGTAATGAAATTTCGTATAGGTATGTCGTGCATTTATGTGATATAGTATATAGTCTTATCTACATATAATCTACGATTACAGTTAACATTGAAGACTGATATATTTTACACATAACAAATATCTTTTACACTATCTTTCTACTCGTTTAACATCAATGAAATATAACTCGAAATTTGTTACCTTGTGACCAGCCAAAAAATCTTGAAATTCGCGGGCGAGTTTGTTTCGGGCGAGTTTTCCCCTAACCCACACAAAGACAAGTACCTACTCATAGGTATCAATTGATGCTATACCTATTTGCAATTTTAAGTAATATTCTGCAAGTTTAAGTAAAATTGAACTCTGTAACTGTAACTTTTCTAGTTACACTCAAAGACAAGTTAGCCCAAGTACAAACGTCAAATTTCTTTAATTGATTATGAACCAAACGTGATTGAGATAAGGGTGAGTCGATTGAACAGTTTGTGTACACCTTGACGTGTGATTGTTGACTATAAATATTCTTGTTGATTACGTGCGTATGATCAATAATGATAATACTTATCAAAACAGTTACCTACGAATAAATTATCGTCAAACAACGGACAGCAATGACATATTTCTGATTTTTCCGATGACGCCTTTGGTTTTTCCCACGAATCATAATTAATTCTAAATCTCATGAGAATCCTCTACGATAAGCGATTTACGTTTATCTTACATATTTAAAATAAACTATCAAAAGATTAGAAATATGCTAAATAATGATGACTGCTTGAAATATCCAGCTGGTTTGATATGTAGATTAAGATATTTTGGAAATTAGTCTCAGGGGAAAGAAAGGGTTGTAAGTAAAATTAAACTTTCTTACAAGCAAAAAAATGGAAAGCACTTAGTTGTTCTAATAGAATTAATTATACCAATCTAAGAAAAGACTCGACGCGACGCCTGATGATGGCTGAACTGGAAAAAGTCTTAAAGGATTGAATTCTTGATGGAATATCAATGGATGGAATGTCAGTGCAGCTCTGTAATATTTATTTATTTTTATTATATTCGATCCCATCACAGATGTAGGTAGCCTATAGGACTGTCGTAATTATCGAAATCATATAGAACTATGATGTAATTGAATTTTACTGTAGGTAATTTACTGCGACTTTCATTATTGAGTACTTAACAAACTTGCCTAACTACATTGTTTTGCAGTCATGGTTACCTACTTGCGGAAATCTAAGAAAAACTTGATTTCTCGATAAAAATTATTTCGTCAATGCTACGTTACGAATTTTCGTTATTTAGATTGATCAGTCCAACACCTGCTTAGGTTTAATTGATAAAAGTGCAACATACTTATAAAAAGCAGGTGTCAACTACGAAGGTTACAGAACTATGGTTATCGTAATAAAAATACAAATGCAGTGACACTGAAGCGATACGAGCCATAAAAAGATGTCTGCACCCCCACTCGATGAAACGCTCCCGACATATTTTTGTGGCATGTAGTTGATTCTAATAAATTAATTGCAAGAAAAACAAGATCTTATAAAAGGCTTTTAATTTTTGATAAATCTATTACGGTGTCTTTATGAAAAAAGTTTTTTTTTTCCAATAGAGACTAGGTAAATGGTGAACCATTGCCATGCCCAGATCTATTGTAAGAACTGTTTGCATATAGTGATTTGCATGGAATGATATAATAAAACAAGCCCTGTTTGCCTCAAGAAGGCCCACAACGGAGGTCGGGCACAGGCTTTTAATACCTAAGGCCTTGCCGCATGTTCTATGGCCACACGCGGTATAGGTGCGCAAGCGCCTACTCGGCGGCGCATTCCACCGTGGCGCGATTCTGTATCGATGCCGATAAATAACAAATAACCGTTTGCTTGCGACCATTTGGAGCCGCTGATGTTACCATTTTTTGCGTCGGTTTTAATGTTTAAGCAGGACACGCACAGTAATAGGGTACCTACTCTTACCCACATAAAATACATTTATCTATGTCTTACTTCAATACCAAATCTTACATCAGCCCGAAATTGACTTAATACAGAAGATTGAACACCACCAGATGGACCGACGATCTAGTGAAGGTCGCGGGAGTCCCTTGGATGCGGGTGGCACAGGACCGATCTGTGTGGAGAACTTTGGGGGAGGCCTATGTCCAGCAGTGGACGTCTATTAGCAGAAATGATGATGGTTATGATGAGAAGATTGAAGCATTTGAAGATCATCAGATCAGTTCAAATAATAGGATTTTCTTGTTGGTGCAATAAAAAATCTAAATGTGAAAAAACCAAGTTGGATCAAACAGCGGACTGGAATAACGTCCATGGTTAGCAATTTGCCGCCGCCTATTAGTCACCCGCAATATCAATGGAACCACAAATACATTCTTACTAAAAGCAATTTTTCCATCAAGTATAGATATATTTCTTCCAAAGGAATTAAGCCTGCCACTTTCATGATTCCGGTATAATTTTCCACTCTTTTCTTCTTAGCATAAAGTCCATTTTAGATTACTTATAATCTGACCCTTACCCAGGATATTCCCAATTTGGCCATGGTATATTAATCGCAGCCGTAAGGGAATAATGGGTACCTAAATAGTATTCATGTGACATTATCGAAGGCACTAAGTACAAAAGGATGGCTGGATATGTCCGGCCTTTTCTAATTGCATGCAATGGACAAGGTTAGAGCCAGTTTCGCTCGGCGCGGCTTGGCGCCGGCGCCTGCGCCGTGACGTCATCGCCGGCATACATGAAGCGCTCACATGAGATATCTCTTCGGGATAGGTAGAGGTTGATTAGATGATATAATACCGAACTCTTCTCTCTCACTCTCTCTCTCTAATTGGAAGAATGGACTATAAGAGTATGTAAAAGCCGTCGACAAGATATCTTTACGGGACTAGTTGAAACGGAAAATGCTCAGTAGGTATATCTATGATTGCTATCTATTGATTTGAGGCTGGAATTATAATCTTTGTAGGTTTGTAGTTTTCAGTCTCAGGTGAGACTTGAGGCTTATAAGTTCAAAAAAATTGCAAATTTAACCCATCATTTTCATGTCTAGTCCAGGAAAATGCTGAGTTACCCCGTGCGTGAGGATTCATCAGTTGTTTTAGAATGATATCCCATTGGACCCTGAAGAAATAGAGAGTGCACTTTTCTTTGCGTACAAACTCTGAATTATATGTTCCCTGTAGATTGATTGTCATAGCCGTTGTATTTAATTTCCTTACAAATATCTAACCTTAAATTTCGCGGATCTTTGAGTCGAGCGTACATTTTGTTAAAAGACTGGTAAAAGCATCATTATTAGCGACTCATTTGATTTCGCATGGATAGCGACTTTTACATACCATCAGAAGACTTGCTCGTTTATCGCCTCTAAAGTAGTAGGTACAGTAGGTAGCCGATTTTGTACTGCCGGACAAAATCGTGACACACATCCCACCCAAGTGGCGTCTGTCATCCTTTGAGGTAGGTAGAGTCGTATTGCAAAACAATTTATTGCGTAAAAATGTGTATCAACTCCTTCAAATGCCTAAACTAAACCTATTGAAAAAAATACAGATACTTCTAGAAGGCAATCCGATCCGAAGATTTCCGTCCGGCGCAATCTCGTGCGCGCGCGCAGAACCAGTTTGCCCATATGGCCGGGAGCCCATATTGTTATTAAATCATATTATTTTACACGACCGATAGTCCGCATTCCGATCTCAAATATTCTGTATTTTAGATTCGTGGGTTTTCCCGCTCGTTCAGACTGTCGTGTCGTGGTTTTTAAATAGACAGCATTAAATTGTAGTGATAATTAGTAGTAGTATCTTTGTCTCAGGGAATAAGAGAGACTTTTGTAGTCTTCGCACTTCAAGTTTATTGCAAAAATATCTTGTGTGACGCAATTTACAACATGATACGACAAAGTCAGACGGAAAGTCCAAAAGATAAATAAGTATAGGTAGATTTTTTTCAAAGCAAAACAAATAATTTCAATTTATTTACAGACTACACTCACATATTTTTATCCTGGTACTGGATGGAAACCAAGTACCAAACCCATGGACCTGTTTAAGAGTAAGGCCGGGTCTGTAGTACCTACCTAAGTAGAAAGTAATACCTACGCCAACTGGCTAGCCAATGTTCAAAACTTATGTCAAAACAATTTTGTAAAACAAATTGCTTTTAACAAAGGAACAGTTAGGAAAGTAATGCAATATGAACGAATGTAGATACTTAGACCATCCTAAGTATCTAATATAGATAATAGTACGTTCTTAATGGGTCCGCTACCGGAATTAGTTTATGGCTCGTAATCGAACGAAGCGGCGCCAACTGGGCGTTCACGGCTAGCCTACCGCCACAAAACTAAAACTCAAACCAATCTAAACCTTAACTCAACATCATAAGGCACTCAACACCCACCACGACAGCATGGCACTTGGCACCACAAACGATTCCAACCCGCGTTCAAGCGAGCTTCTCACACTACAGGTGTTTTTATAAGAACGAGAAACCATTTGCAAGATCCCGCCTACATTTGATTGCTCCGGAAAATCAGTACTAATTGCACTACCTACAGTGCGACAAAGATCTTTATGATCACATTGACAGAGTTGAAAATTAAATATCGACAGAAGGATGCAAATTTTCTATCGAGAAAAATTAAAAGCGGCTATCACTCAAGTAGTTAACTCTACCAAAAAGGCAGGATTGGTTTCGATTTTCTGCAATAAGTAACTATATTGTTGTCAGGCGATACAAAATTTGTAACGTAGTGATTAGTAATCACTCATTAACTTGGTTTCCTATAACGAAATATAGAAAATAATGTTGAGTACTTTCTAAAAAGACCGCATTGGTGCTGATTTTCACGCCACGCGATCACTTGTCTTTAGAATTCGAAAATTCTAAATTGACGTGATTAATGTACCATAGAGTAAGCGGACAGAATAATATATCACAGATACAATAAAACATGTCTTGGACGTCGGGCCCGCTCATTACGCGGCTTCACTGCGAGACGTTAAAACAAAGAGTTGAAGCTCAAAAGGCCCGCGCCGAAGACCTCTCGCCGTTCAATGGTGTCGATCTTACCACCAGATAACACTCCTCCGGCCCTCCGATACCGATCTGGCGCCAAATTTCACAGAAACAACGCGGCCATTATAAAAAACCTATTCAAATGCGGTCAGTTTTTGTTTTCATTTTCGAGCAACATTATTTTTTTAGGGTTTACAAGTTCGATGTTCAAATAAGTGTTTATTTTTTCAACAGCCAGTTTTATGGTCTTGGAATTACAGCGCCGAGAAATAAAGTCTCTTTTTTAAAACAAAGACATTTAAATTATACAGCCTTGTCAACGTCAAAAGAGTGATTTGCAGATGAGCGTTGTGACCGTAATTACGGGATTTCGCTTCGATATGAAATGAGAAAATGATGAGCGGTCACTTGTCGGAAAAAAATCAGACTAGTAATGTCTTGTCCGCGGTCTTGCATTCGCACGGTCTTAGCTAATGTATGAGAAGTCGTGATTCTGTTGCGACTTTCACCGAACAAACATTACAGATGGCGCCAGTGTGGGCAGGCTAGTACGGCACTTCGGCTCGGAACTGTAATGTACTGAGCTTAATTTATTGTCCATGTAAGTACGTGCATACTGTTTCTTCCTTTTCGTGTTTGTGTGCGTTCTATGACAGAGTAATATATTTAGCAACCATGAGGAAATGACGGGGCGTTCTAGATTGACTCTAGTTTGCTATTCTCTTGGGATTGAGACAGAACCCATGTTTAAAACAAAACGGACGTGTTTATCATATCTTCATGATTATGACACTTTTTTTAATTCAGCAGGATGCAATTCAGGTTGTCTGTATAATTTTCTTAGATCATATTTTCGAGTTAGTGTTCTAAGTATTTCTTTAAACATTTAGTAAGCTAAAATATGCGGAAATCGTATAAGACATTGCTATCATTTTAACACCTTGATATCTGTGAAGATTACTTACATGAGACGGAAAAAAAATTAATATGCCAAAAATACCCAGGCGGAGATATTTGCGCTTCTGATATAGGTACCAGGGTGTATCTGTGAACCAAGTTGGCCATATAACTTTGTTAATTTTTTATGCAAAGTTGTAGAGTAAATGATGTTCAGAATGATTGGTATAAGATGTGGTAAAAGGGACCTATAATACCTACACTCTTTACTAGGTAATGGGATTCAGCATGGTCAACAATCAAATACTTATCCTTAAATATCACAGCAGATATTTTCCTGTTTAAATATCTTTAGGTATAAATAAGAGCTCTACATTTCAATAAACTATTCATTTATTTTTTATCGATGCCAAAATCGTCCTGATCCTTGCAAAATATAAATATATAAAAATGTAAAAAAGCTGTGTCTGTACATTGAGATATGTATCTCAAAATACTTAGGACGACTAAAAAACAGTAAACAGAACATGAATCAAATGGATTTTTAAAATTTTGGCTGTCTGTTTGCTGTTGTCTGTTTGTCTGTTTGTCTGTTGATCTGTTTGTCTGTTTGCTGTTGTGTCGGCTATCTCGAAAACTACTGAACCAATTCGAAAGGAACTTTTTAGTGTTTAGCTGTAATACTCAGGGCCAACTTATAGGATATATTATATTTGAGAACAGGCTCTGAGTGTAGAAACCACAACACCCAGTAAAACTATAAGAGTAGGTCAATGGGCACCATAACAAAAGTTGTTAGATTAATGAGCATTTATGATGCCATGAAAAAATCGAAGATCATGGAACATCTGATGTGGAACTCTAAGAGCCCAGCTACACTATAACAAATATGGAATGAAATGGAATGGAAAATTGTCAAATGTGATGAGCATTTTTGGATGAGATCCTATAAGGAAGGATATTCCGAACTTAAACCCCTAATGGAGCGATAAGGGGGTTCCAAGTTTGTTCATGGACTACGTGATTCCTTGGCCCAATCTACTCCAACTTTTGCATACATATCTTTGACAGAATAAAAAATAGAAGTTGATATCATTAGAAGTTGATATCATTTTTTTTAATATTAAATGGGTTTGCACTGACCTCATCTCACCTGATAGAGTGACAAGAGGTCTAAGATGTAGCGTGCTTTCCCAGAAGAAGCCTATCCACTCTCGACTAAAGACACCCAAATGGTAGCTCTCTGGAATTACAGCGCCGAGAAAAAAGTCTCTTTTTTAAAACAAAGACATTTAAATTATACAGCCTTGTCAACGTCAAAAGAGTGATTTGCAGATGAGCGTTGTGACCGTAATTACGGGATTTCGCTTCGATATGAAATGAGAAAATGATGAGCGGTCACTTGTCGGAAAAAATCAGACTAGTAATGTCTTGTCCGCGGTCTTGCATTCGCACGGTCTTAGCTAATGTATGAGAAGTCGTGATTCTGTTGCGACTTTCACCGAACAAACATTACAGATGGCGCCAGTGTGGGCAGGCTAGTACGGCACTTCGGCTCGGAACTGTAATGTACTGAGCTTAATTTATTGTCCATGTAAGTACGTGCATACTGTTTCTTCCTTTTCGTGTTTGTGTGCGTTCTATGACAGAGTAATATATTTAGCAACCATGAGGAAATGACGGGGCGTTCTAGATTGACTCTAGTTTGCTATTCTCTTGGGATTGAGACAGAACCCATGTTTAAAACAAAACGGACGTGTTTTTGATTCAGCAGGATGCAAAATACAGGTTGTCTGTATTATTTTCTTAGATCATATTTTCGAGTTAGTGTTCTAAGTATTTCTTAAACATTTAGTAAGCTAAAATATGCGGAAATCGCATACATTAAACATTGCTATCATTTTAACACCTTGATATCTGTGAAGATTACTTACATGAGACGGAAAAAAATTAATATGCCAAAAATACCCAGGCGGAGATATTTGCGCTTCTGATATAGGTACCTACAGGGTGTATCTGTGAACAAGTTGGCCATATAACTTTGTTTATTTTTTATGCAAAGTTGTAGAGTAAATGATGTTCAGAATGATTGGTAGAAGATGTGGTAAAAGGGACCTATAATACCTACACTCTTTACAGGTAATGGGATTCAGCATGGTCAACAATCAAATACTTATCCTTAAATATCACAGCAGATATTTTCCTGTTTAAATATCTTTAGGTATAAACATGAGCTCTACATTTCAATAAACTATTCATTTATTTTTTATCGATGCCAAAATCGTCCTGATCCTTGCAAAATAATAAATAAAAACAAACTTAAAAGATTAACAACAACAACAAACAACAAGAACAAGAAATTACGCCACCTATTCGTCAAGTAAGTAGGTAGTAATTTAGTAGTTCGCGACGCATGTGTTTTAGCGCTAAGTTATAAGTGGGCGACAGGAATAGAAAAAAAACGGCCCCAAAAAAAAGGTGTTGTACAGATTCAGATATTTTTTTTTAGAAGTAAGTATTGTTATGTTCTAACGCCACGGTTCCAGTGGTTTAATACGGGCCGTGATCTCGGGGTCCGGGTTCGACCAGTGTCGAGCAAAAATATGTGCGCGAATGTTTCAAACATAGCCGGGTTTTGAATACACCATCAGCATTAGGCAAGCGTGGGTGATTAAGCTAATTCCATTCATAGTAGCGATAACTGTTCCTAGATGGAGGCTTGCCTGCTGGGGATCATATAGGCTGATAATTTAAAGTATTGTTCTAAAATTACTCTTATTTAAATATGACAATCCAAATCGAAAAGGCGCCAAAAAGGTCCCCGCTCAGCTATATGTCAGGACACATTGCGCTATTCGTCAAGTAGGTAGGTAATTTAGTAGTTCGCGACGCATTAGTGTTTTAGCGCTAAGTTATAAGTGGGCGACTGCGCGGCGCCGCCGAGGCGCGCGCGTGGGGTACCGATCCTGGAGTCCGGGGAATGGGATTAGCTTTTTAACTGGAAATAAAGATAAAATGCGATAAAAATATTAATTGGTTCCAAAAATAAGATGTGTACAGATTCAGATTTTTCTTTGTCTTGTTATAAAATTACTCTAATCTAATACCTGCCTACAACAATCTAATTAAAAAATGCGCTAAAAAGGTCGACTGCTCAGCTATATGTACAGTATGGCTTGACGCTGGTCTTCTGCGGACATGGTTTCACAATATTGCTATAAATTGCATAAGATATCAAATATTATCTATATTTTAACATTTTTCTCTATAAAATAAATATTTAAAAAGTATAATTTTAAAGGTCCATAACAAAAATACCTAATTCTTTTTTACGTAATTACAAAACATTGTTTTTAAAAAAATCTGAATTATAAAAAGTTAAAAAAAATACTCTTTGGACGCAATGGGGGTCACTGGTGACCGGCAAACAAAATTTTTTCTATTGTGTCTAGAAATGTGGCAGTCAAAGGCTTAAACAATGCACATAATATGACTGCAAACAGTATTTGGTTTGCAAGATGGTGCCTAGGTGCACTACCAACCCTTTACCACACGAGGGGTTGAATTCCGAGAAATCTCGTACGGACGATCGATCCCGTACCAATTCTAAACAATTCATAGCTTTTCATTCCGTTAGACCAATTTTTATAATGTCATGTGTTTTGCATTTAAATTGCAACTTTAATAAGTATAATGTAATTTAGACTTGTTATGGGCGAATAAAGATTCGCAATAAAAAATATTTAGAAAAATAAATGGCGGATTACGTTTTGCTGTGATTGTTTTGTGGTTCTTAATAGGTAACCTCTAACCCTTTCGAAAGAACAAAGGATACAGAAATTGAGAGAGTTTTAACTTCAACAACGTCCATGTTTTTGTAAATTAAAATAAAACATTCCAAAGTACAAAAATCCTAAAAAAACTAAAGTTCATCTATCCTCTTCTAGGACCATCCTCTTAATAAAATTCAAAATAGTAATATTGACTTCATTGGAAGCTAATGCAAAGGAATCTAGTTCAACAAATACTCCCGCCTAAATACTTAAATAGCCACAGATTACACATGTTACGCCACAAGCCAATGTTACCGATAACACTGGCTGAATAAAAATATCCAGCCATTGTTAGCAACTGTCCAAACAGCGTCGGGTGCGGAGTGCCCGGAGTCAAAATATGGCATTGTCTCTGCCGCAGACGAAACATGCGATGCACCTGGTGGACACGTGCGATGAACAAATTAAAAAAAAATGTCTAGAATATTATTAAGACACTGAAAAAAAACTTTAAAAAAGATTGGTTTTTAATAAAAAAATAATAAAAACCAGTGTTGAATTGTCAAAACACAATGCCGTGCCGTATTTGAAATCTTATAATTATTCCTTTAATATTATGTATATTTTCTATTGAATATTATTTATTAATCTCAGAAGAATAATTAAGAGTAGGGTAGTAGGCCTTATTTTATTTCACTTTAGCAAAAAAAAAAACAAGTCGCCAAATGTTTTCTTGCAAAAAAAAACAGTTCCATTTAAAATTTTGATTCGAAAAGCCAGACAATTGACAGTCGAATTGTACAAATCGTTTTTGCGTAAAAAAATAATTCGAATTTTAAAATTCGCCCGAAATCTTCTATCTCTTTAATATTGAATAAGATGTTTAATGGATAAAACCACCTGGCTGAGGGAGAAAAATTGCACTCGGATGACATTTTGTCACATCGTCATTTGTTACACATCTCAAGTGGCCTAGATTTGAATAAAGCCTAGATTTAGACTTGCAATTCCGTCTGAAAATAAGCATATTAGGTATACAGAGGGGACGACCAGCCGTACACTCGGACTCATAATCAAGGACGGAATATTTTGGGCACACGTTTAAATAATTTCTTAAACATTTTATTAATTTAATTTTCGGTTTTAAATATTGACTTTTAGATAAACGCCGCATTAAAGCATTTGGAATATAATATAAATGTGTTTTATGATCACAGGGGGGAATTATTTTTGGTGGACTGTACCAACCCTATTATGCGATGAGGGTAAACGTATGGTAATGTACCCATATAATGATTTTCAAAAACAAACATTAATCTACTACCTACTTGTTTTGACTTTGACAGTTGGTGCCTATTTCGAAAGCTCCAGTTGGTCAGAAAACCTCAATCATTTAACATAATGTTGGTGTGTTACCATGGAGATTTTTTTAGTTATAATGTACCTAATTAATAAAGTATTTTCTGTTTCCGGGGTCCTTGTGGATTCCTACCCTATCCTTTCTCTTAGTTTCACCAGGTCCGTTCCTCTATCCGTCCATCTGTCCGCAGTCTAGCTATTAGTAGAAAACTTTCATTTGTTTTAAACATAGGCCTCTTCTGTTCTTATCTTTTTAAAATCTGGCGAAAGAACAAATCCGTAGGTAGCCATTTTGAAACATAAGAACGTTGACATTCTTTTTTTTCACCACTATACGGCAGTGGAATTGTCAGTTTGGCGCCAACAGCTGTAAGGAATGACCTCGTACAGGCGCCCCGATGGCGATGGTATAAATCTCTAATAAAAAGTTAATTTCGCATGCGGCCAAGACGGAATCGAACTGCCAGATGGTATATCCTGGTGTCTTTCATGCCAGATGTTAAATAAAAATGGTCTTACAGAGATTTCAATTACGTAAGACGAGAATTATTGCCATTTCGCTTACAGGGTTGCCAATTAAATGCGTCTCTCGGAAAGCACAACAAAAATTAAGCATGTAATGTTTAGTATTAGATTAATATGCAAATATAAAATTGCATCTTATTAATGAACATAAAGTTATGTGAATCGTTCTTGATGATCTATTAAAGGTCGCATCCTAAATATAGACTTAAAACTGTACCATTTGATTTTGTGTCTCAATTTTAATCGTCAACCCTGTTCCAATCTGGCTTCCCGGATGTGACTGGCTAGAAACAAGAAAATAACGAGTTAGCGCCGTCCGAAATGGGCAGCAATTTATCTTGGAGTAATCTTGAATTCAGTGGTTCTTGTTGGCGAATAAATGCAAATTCGCTTCGAGGAATGCGGTGACGCGCGCTGGTAAACATCCAGCGTAAACAAAAACATGGGCAATGTTCGAAAATCCTTAGACCCTATGTACGGACAAACTTGAGAGATCCGTACCCGTGGTAGAACCACGCTTCGGCCTGAATGGTTCATGAATGGGTCGGCTTGACTGGAGTGATACCAGGCCTCACAGAAGACCGGACGTGAAGCAGCGCCTGCGTTGTGTTTCGTCGAGTGAGAGAGGATACCGGTGGCCGAATTGGGGGGTTAGGGAGTTAAAGTTTATCAGCACACCTGTGACTCTACTGGGGTTGTAGGTGTCTATGAACGGCGGCAGTCGCTTACCATCAGGTGATCCGTCTCTCGTTTGCCATCTATCACATAAAAAAAGACTTCATAGACCTTGTTGATTGCCTCGGGGGCGTAGTAGGTAGTGGATCTTTGTTGCACTTTAAGGCGAAGTGTTAACTTTTTTGGAAGAAACTTACCAACTGGTATAAAATTTAAACTACTTGAACGTCGGACAAGGATAGCAAGTTTAGAACGGTCAGTTGACCGATAAATTCTCATAGCTTTAGCGCAACGGAGCGTGCAAAATAAATATATAGGATCGGACGACCTTACAAGGCCACGTTGAGTCGTTCGCGCCTTCTCGGATGGGCGCGCGCGCATACGAACTGCACGGTAATGTGACATGATGTACTCTGACCACATTGTCAATTAGCATACGCTTGTTCATGATTTACAGATGGTAAGATATTCAAATTTACAGATAGTAAGATGTTCAACATTTACAGATAGTAAGATTTTCAAGATTGACAGATAGTAAGATGATAACCCACTAAAACATTTTCATTTCAAATGTTGAATTGTTAACATGGAGTTCTATTTTTGATTCATTCGCCTGGACGCGAGCACACAATTTCTATTGGTTATCGTTCGACAAACGAAATTCAGCATTTTTGAATCACTCATCCACAACCAGCGACCTCACCCACTCGTTGCTAGGCGAATGATTTCAAGCGAGCGATAGATTAAAAGTCAAAATGTATACCGTAACTTAATATTTTTTTCGAACTTCCGAAACAAATGATATGAAAAACGACATAGCATGCGACAACGCTGTCTCACGAGTGAATCAAAAATATAGCTCCTAGCAAAAAGGGGCTCTCTCAAAAAGTTCTGTTTTATTATTATACCAAGCTTCCTACACTACAGCCCTAATTTTACAATGACACTTTGTAAGTCCAAAAACGGCTTACGACCCACATGGTGCTGTGGTGGGAAACCCCACTGTTCCGTGCATATTCGTTTTACGGCAGTATTTATCACAGAATTAATTTTTTCTTCTGAATTTCGTTCTTGTAGCAAGTAACTGAGCGCCGCCTTTTCTTCATCTTTATAAAAAAATATTCCAGATTACTCCCTTCCCGAGTCAAAAAAAAACTAGAACCGCCACCAAAAAAATAAAAAAGTTAACATTTTTATTCTCTATGTGTCAGAAAGGATTCGCTCTTGTGAAAGTTTTTTCCATGGAATATTTTTCGTTATTATATTACGTAAAAAGACGAAGATAGGAACACCTGCTACATCTACTAATCAAATTCAAAACGCATTATGTATATCTACTAATTTTATTATTTCGGATTGCATATCTGGAACGATGTCACTGACGATTTTTATCAGGTAGGTGGCAGATGAGCAGACGTGTATCATGATTCAGTTGGGCTGTTTGGACGTAATTGGAATTACACGCTAAAATGGAAAAAAATTACATCTCTCTGTAGAAAATTTACAGAACAGTTGACGGCCTCGATGGCGCAGTGGCTAAGGTGTTCGCCTGAAGCGCGAAAGGTCCCGGGTTCGATTCCCGGCCAACTCAATTTAGGAAATTACATTTTCTAAGTTTTCTTGGGTCTAGGTGTTGTGGGTTACGCCCCTAGTTAATTATCGTCAGCACTTATAATACAGGGGTTGCCCTAGTTTGAGACCAGGTTGATTGGTGTGATTGTCTGGCGCATTTATTTACTTATAGTATAAAAAACGAAGAAGAAAAATAATATTTCGCCTAGTGACTGAAGGGCACCAGCGGCCCAATCCAGGGAGAGGGGGGAGGTGTCGTTAAAAACGTGCGCAAGCGCCGCTTTTAGAGCCTCCGTACGCAGCAATAACTATTAAAACCCTAACGACTAATGAAAGGGCTTAACCAATTATCTCTGTATATGTACTTGTATGTAGAAGTACTAATAAAGGCCTTTTACAGCGGCAAATAAAACTATTGCAGATGTAATAGACAGTTTTAATTTAAACCCGAGTTGAGTACCCACTTACGGCCAAATGAACTTATGTGGTGGTAAGTACGGCATGTTAGACAAGAAAAATTACTACCTATTTAACCAGTTATAAGTACGGTGTAAAAAAATAATTTCTAATCTAATCCAAAAGGTCAAAGCATTAAGTTACTTAAGTATAAATAAGTTGGTCATGGGTTAAAAATTATGCTATCACTTCTTCGATCCCCTAGGCTAGATACAACATGCATGAAGTAAAACTGTCGACGGCAATGGAGGCTTCATTTGCAAAAGACCGTTATTTGGCATTTCCGGATTTATTTAATGTTCCGGATAGGTGGCAGACGAGCAGACGGATCCCCTGATGGTAAGCGATTGCCGCCGCCCATGGACACCAGCAACTCCAGGAGAGCAACAAGTGCGCCGTGAAATTTAACCCCCATTCCTCCCAATTGGGCCTCCGGTACCCCACTCACTCGACTAATCAGCGCAGGCGCTGCTTCACGCTGGTATTCTCTGAGGCCGTGATTTTATGCAGGAGGCCGCAGCCATGTCAGGCCTCCCACCAGGTGGACCGACGATCTGGTGAAGGTCGCGGGAGTCCCTTGGATGCGGGTGGCACAGGACCGATCTGTGTGGAGAACTTTGGGGGAGGCCTATGTCCAGCAGTGGACGTCTATTGGCTGAAATGATGATGACGGCATGTTCGAAATTCAAAATACCTATCTATAGCTGTAAAACTACCAACCACTGCGCTGGATCATTATTTCAAACGCTCTCAATATAAATTGTGTTAACCCGCTGAAAGTGTTAAAACAGTAATCTCTTTAAGGCCACGTTTACGCGTTTGCCACAACTTCAAGCCACACGTGACTTGAGCCGTTTAAAAAACTATCGCCAACAGCCAAGTGTGATTTCATTGCAAAATCGCGTTATCATGCGCACGCGTCGTAAAAAAGCCATATCCTGCGGAAACCAACCCGTGAAACTGTAGCAGGCAACACTGGAAATTACTCTGGTTTACATACATTGTGGAATCTGTTTTTACATATATGAAATTTTGTACGCTCGTTAGAGTTCTAAGAAGGAGATACCGTGGTCTATTTAGTTAACCGTGCCATAAAGCCATGCTTCGGCATGAATGGAGTAATACTGCGGCCTCACAGAAGATGGGCGTGAAGCAGCGCTTGCGATATATCTCTTCCAGTGAGTGAGGGTACCGGAGGCCCAATTGGGGGCAATTGGGCCTCCGGTACCCTCACTCACTCGACTAATCAGCGCAGGCGCTGCTTCACGCCGGTATTCAGTGAGGCCGTGATTTTATATTCGACTTAGACGGCATGTTCGAAATTCAAAATACCTATCTATAGCTGTAAAACTACCAATCACTGCGCTGGATCATTATTTCAAACGATCTCAATATAAATTGTGTTAACCCGCTGAAAGCGTTAAAACAGTAATCTCTTTAAGGCCACGTTTACGCGTTTGCCACAACTTCAAGCCACACGTGACTTGAGCCGTTTAAAAAACTATCGCCAACAGCCAAGTGTGATTTCATTGCAAAATCGCGTTATCATGCGCACGCGTCGTAAAAAAGCCATATCCTGCGGAAACCAACCCGTGAAACTGTAGCGGGCAACACTGGAAATTACTCTGGTTTACATACATTGTGGAATCTGTTTTTACATATATGAAATTTTGTACGCTCGTTAGAGTTCTAAGAAGGAGATACCGTGGTCTATTTAGTTAACCGTGCCATAAAGCCATGCTTCGGCATGAATGGAGTAATACTGCGGAAACCTCACAGAAGATGGGCGTGAAGCAGCGCTTGCGATATATCTCTTCGAGTGAATGAGGGTACCGGAGGCCCAATTGGGGGAAAGGGGGTTAAAAGGATGCAAGCGCACTTGTGACTCTACTTGTGTTGCAGGTGTCTATGGGCGGCGGCGAATGCTTAGCATCAGGTGATCTGGTTGTCTGCCACAAATCACATAAAAAAAAGAAAGAAAGAACCAACGTTGTTTAGAATGGATAGTAATGTTCTCAGATACGCCCTGTCATTACAACTTAATATGAAGAAATCGCTTTAAGCGATAAGACCGCCGAAAATATACACCAAAATGTCTGTAATGTCTAATTCTTAAGTCGTGATTTTTGTGCAATAATTTTGTGATATCTATTCTATCTATGACCGATACAACAATCACGATTTCTTCAACCGAGACAACTAACCCCCAAATGCGTACAATTTCTGCATCGCCCATTAATATTGAAGGGATAGCGTAGGGAAGCCAAAAGTTCGTCGAATAAAACAAAGGGAGGAAGCGACCGGGTGGGCCGGGCAAAAACGAAGATCGCCCACGCTTCCCTTACGGATATAAAAAAAGTTTGCCGGACAAAAAAGGAAGACGTACAACTATTGACGCGTTAGAAATTAAAATATGGAGTCGAATTTTACTCCTAACCCACCCTTAGGTCATAGTCGTCAACTAAGACGAAAGGAGTGTACTTTTGAAAGTCTAATTTAGTTGCAACTATTATTGGATATCGGGCTACCATACTCTATGCCGTAAGCGGGCCGTGGCGCATCCAATTAATTTCATGACTTTGTTGATGCATTATATCTATATCTTCTATACTATTTTTATAGAGATAACTTCTATTGACAACGACAAGGCTTATAGGTAAACCGAAAACACGAAACGCTTGCGCGATGTAATTGAGCACAGCGCCATCTATTAGTTCATTTTTGAATTACGGCCCCGAAGCGAAGTGAGGGCGGGCCACTATAAGTTCATAAAACATCTCATACATTGACCTGACTCCGTACCAAGTAGCTTAAGCACTTGTGTTTCAGATATCAGGCAACGAAGGAAAGTCAATTATGATACTTAAATCTATCAATATAAAAGCAGTGCCTACGCTATTACGCCGAATGAGTAAGAGTACAGACCCAATCGGGGGGAAAGGGGGTTAAAAGTTGGGCAGCGCACTTGTTGCTCCATTGATTTTGTGACTCTACGTGTTGCAGGTGTCTATGGGCGGCGGCAATCGCTTACCATCGGGTGATCTATATCCTCGTTAGCCACCTATTACGTAAAAAAATCCCTGCTGGAGGTTCATTCCAGTGTTGCTTGTTATTCAAGAGCAAAGAAGTTGCCATGAACATCATTTTAATGGTCGAAGCGTGAATAAATATCTCGCGGGCCAGTATGGAAGTCCCAACGGATTTGATGCTGTGTCTTTGCATCGTAGGCTCTCCATTTCCTTACCATCAGGCTAAGGCAAACCATTATACTGCGTCACTACAAAAAAGACAAACAGCACAAGTGTTCGCGGCAACGTTTTTGACATGTGTTCCAACAATAATTGCCGCGTTTGTTTTATTATTTATCGAACGGTGCGCGCCCATCTGTCCGCCTCATGTCGGGGACTGGCGATTGTCATACATGTAGGGTCAAATAGAATGTACAAAACGGTGCACTGACAGAACACATGTTTGGTTATGGGAAGAACGCTTGCTGGAGTTCCGGCAAACCAGTGGTTACAGTGTGTCTATTGAAGCTATAATGCGTTAAGAAAGTCATGGCAACGGAATTTTGAGGAACTAATTGAGTTCCCATGTTTTATAACCAATAAGATAAAAGATAAAAACATTTATTTGTTACTCACACACGACACACACAGGACACATATACAAATAGGCTGGAAAACAAGAACATATATCTCAACATTAACAAGGAAAAAAAAACATACAAAATAAAACAACGAATAACGAACAATAGGGCTACCATACTCTATGACGTAAGCGGCAGTGGCACCATCGACTAATTTCATGACTTTTTGGATGCATTATATAAGTTCACACAACACCTCATACATTGACCTAAGTCCGTGCTTAAGCACTTGTGTTACAGAGACGACAGGGGAAAGTCAATTAAGTATAATTATTAATTAATATTTATAAAAGATATAATTTCTTTTTAACAGAATGTTAAGTTAGTATCCCGAAAAGACGAAACACTGGCGCGAAGTAATCGACAGCCAGCGCCATCTATTGGCAAAGAACTCGAACTTATACAAAAATAGGAAACTTTGTCCGGAAACGAAGTGAGGGTGGGTCTTCTTTTACCTAAGTGTGGTTAACCCTTAAAAGTACCTCATAATGAACCCACTACTGCTAAAATATCACACCGCATGCAGAAGGGCGCAGCCGTGGCAGGCCTCCCACCAGGTGGACCGACGATCTAGTGAAGGTCGCGGGAGTCCCTTGGATGCGGGTGGCACAGGACCGATCTGTGTAGAGATTGGGGGAAGCCTATGTCCACCAGTGGACGTCTATTGGCTGAAATAATGATGATACTGACTACTAAAACTGGATAAACTAAATGTTTCCTTCAACAGGCGTACACATAAGTTTAGAATTGTTTCTGTTTCCAATTCCGTTTTGTTGTGGCGCGGGTTTACGAGGCGTTATTTTGAAACTGATTCACGTGTTGCCCTCACGTGCTGTACGCCATGATTGAGTGCTCTGGTTGTTGGACGGTCGACTCCAAAGAGATGTTGGTATACCTACACTTAGTATAGTCCAAGGCAAGAAAGTGTAGTTATGACCTTGAGTACATACCTAGCTGGACATAGGTCTCCCCCTAATGCACGCCACTGTCCCGATTTTCCACTCTCATCCAGCTCGCTCCAGTCAGTCTTGGAATGTCATCATCCCATCGCGAATCGGTAAGCGTACGAGTACCTAGTGTTGGACGTTCCTGCGACAAGGTAAAGTCCGAGGCAAAAAAGTGTAGTTATTACCTTGAGTGCGCAGAAACCAATTTTGATAGAAAGTCTTCTTTTTTACAAGTGCGCAAAATACGGTCCATCGCTATACTTTCGTGCCTCCAGCTATACCTCCCTGTTATAAACCCACTCATCCCAGTATTTTTTTGTATACTACTTACTAGTGACCCGCCCTCATTTTGTTCCGGGACAGTAGTTCTACTGTCTAATGATAGATGGCGCTGCGCGTTGATTGCATCGCGTTAGCGTTAAAGAATAGGATAATAACCTCTTTTTTTAAATATAATATAGATTTATGTTATGTTATATTTAATATTATATTTTATTCCTATTATTTAATAAACAATATATTTTAAGATACACGTTAAATATAATTTACTCAAAAATTTAGCAAATCAGAAACGTGTAAGACCCTCAGAGACAATAGTCACTTCACTATTTAAGAATACTTACTTCACAAGTTAAAACGGCTGTTTGTTTTATTTCAATGTAGAATTAAAAATACAAAAATACCTAAATGATTATAAAAATACACTATCACGGTGTTAATAGTAGGTATCTTTATACCATCTGTTACTGATAACAAAAAATAGGTACACACTAATACTGCGATGACAAAGCAAAGATAAATAAAAATATCAGCGATTTAAATCTTTTTATTGAAATCTTCAAACTAAATAGGTAGGTAAACAATACGTTGTCTTTATGAACGAGATTTCCCCTATCGATAAAATTTCTGATATGAACCATTAAAAATTGTTAGATGATTTGTTGTTAGATCTATGTAAAGGTAAGATTGCAAATGTCTGTATTTCATAAAGGATGTATCTGTGAACATTTACATTCCTTTAACCACACGTTCTACCAACCATCTCGAACAATTTTATTGTTCAACAACTTTTCTAATTTTTAAATTTTATTTTTAGTTGCAATTTAAGTTTCATGATTCATGCTGTTTTTACCTATAGTAATAGGCATCTTTAAGTAATTAAGGTATCGTTGTACAGATTTTGTATGACTGCAAAATGTTAAAAGCTAAAAATGAATAAACCAGCAGACCAGTCCCCAGAGGCGGCACCTGTACACAAGTATGACGTATGTGTCAGCCATCATTTCACTCAATCATATCAGAGGGAATGTAATGACCGCCACATAGCTATGTCCACCAGTGGACGTCTATTGGCTGAAATAATGATGATACTGACTACTAAAACTGGATAAAGTAA
This sequence comes from Cnaphalocrocis medinalis, assembly GCA_014851415.1. Taxonomy (NCBI): domain Eukaryota; kingdom Metazoa; phylum Arthropoda; class Insecta; order Lepidoptera; family Crambidae; genus Cnaphalocrocis; species Cnaphalocrocis medinalis. The sequence continues at coordinate 3,446,869 of CM026289.1, read as the reverse complement.
AGGTTTCCTTCAACAGGCGTACACATAAGTTTAGAATTGTTTCTGTTTCCAATTCCGTTTTGTTGTGGCGCGGGTTTACGAGGCGTTATTTTGAAACTGATTCACGTGTTGCCCTCACGTGCTGTACGCCATGATCGAGTGCTCTGGTTGTTGGACGGTCGACTCCAAAGAGATGTTGGTATACACTTAGTATAGTCCAAGGCAAGAAAGTGTAGTTATGACCTTGAGTGCGCAGAAACCAATTTTGATAGAAAGTCTTCTTTTTACAAGTGCGCAAAATAACGGTCATCGCTATACTTTCGTGCCTCCAGCTATACCTCCCTGTTATAAACCCACTCATCCCAGTATTTTTTTATTATATTAAATTATTGCGCTACATAATCCTATACTGCAGATCACTTGAGATTCTTCCAAAGACAACCAGAATAGTTCACGGACCACAGGTTAAGAGTCATTGTTTTTAGTATTATAATATGGCACCCTTACTTTTCTTCCTATTCCCCTAGAACAACATTTGGAATGTCAAGTGTTTCGCGGAACAACCCTATGGCTTGGCGCCCGCGCCGTGTCTTTAATGACACGGAATATTTTAGTATGTTGATTCTTAGAAATAAGCAATTGGTTTGAATATCATTGTAAATTTACCATCCTGTATAATGTATACTAAGAAAGCCTCAACGTAATTTCAAATGCAATTTAAATTATGAAGAAAATGTTAAAAGCTAAAAATGAAACCAGAGCAGACCAGTCCCCAGAGGCGGCACCTGTACATAAGTATGACGTATGTGTCAGCCATCATTTCACTCAATCATATCAGAGGGAATGTAATGACCCGCCACATAGCTATGTCCACCAGTGGACGTCTATTGGCTGAAATAATGATGATACTGACTACTAAAACTGGATAAACTAAAGGTTTCCTTCAACAGGCGTACACATAAGTTTAGAATTGTTTCTGTTTCCAATTCCGTTTTGTTGTGGCGCGGGTTTACGAGGCGTTATTTTGAAACTGATTCACGTGTTGCCCTCACGTGCTGTACGCCATGATTGAGTGCTCTGGTTGTTGGACGGTCGACTCCAAAGAGATGTTGGTATACACTTAGTATAGTCCAAGGCAAGAAAGTGTAGTTATGACCTTGAGTACATACCTAGCTGGACATAGGTCTCCCCTAATGCACGCCACTGTCCCGATTTTCCACTCTCATCCAGCTCGCTCCAGTCAGTCTTTGAATGTCATCATCCCATCGCGAATCGGTAAGCGTACGAGTACCTAGTGTTGGACGTCCTGCGACAAGGTATAGTCCGAGGCAAAAAAGTGTAGTTATGACCTTGAGTGCGCAGAAACCAATTTTGATAGAAAGTCTTCTTTTTTACAAGTGCGCAAAATAACGGTCATCGCTATACTTTCGTGCCTCCAGCTATACCTCCCTGTTATAAACCCACTCATCCCAGTATTTTTTTATACTACTTACTAGTGACCCGCCCTCACTTTGTTCCGGGACAGTAGTTCTACTGTCTAATGATAGATGGCGCTGCGCGTTGATTGCATCGCGTTAGTGTTAGAGAATAAGATATTAACCTCTTTATAATAGTATAGAAGAAGATAATATAGATTATGTAATGTAATGTTATTTAATATTACATTTTGTTTTATTATTCAATACAAAACTATATACCTATTTTACAATTATACAGTGATTGCACGTTAAAATAATTTACTCAAAAATGAAGCTGTTACTATAATAAACATAATGCTTGGCAGGACATTTCCTTCTGATCATGCTGTTCAGACCGTCGACCCTTTGCACTACTTATCTATTTTTTATTATATTAAATTATTGCGCTACATAATCCTATACTGCAGATCACTTGAGATTCTTCCAAGGAACACAAGAGTGGTTCGCGGACCACAGGTTAAGAATCATTGTTTTTAGTATTATAATATTATGGCACCCTTACTTTTCTTTCTATTCCCCTAGAACAACATTTGGAATGTCAAGTGTTTCGCGGAACAACCCTATGGCTTGGCGCCCGCGCCGTGTCTTTAATGACACGGAATATTTAAGTATGTTGATTCTTAGAAATAAGCAATTGGTTTGAATATCATTGTAAATTTACCATCCTGTATAATGTATACTAAGAAAGCCTCAACGTTAATTTCAAATGCAAATTTAAATTATGAAGAAAATTTACTTTACTTAATTACTTCAATGTAACTTACCGATGTTAGGGTGATTGGATCAGAATATATATTAAGGAAGAATATACTCTTAATCTCTACTTAAGAACTCTTTTATACAAATAAATAAGCCAGAAAATTTATAGGATTACTGACATTCACTTACGTAGGTGAATGTACGGTGGCCTGCACATCAAGTTACTACAATCTGTCAAATTTCTTCAATCGAACCTCACTTTGTGTCAAACGTGTTTGGTTCAATATCAACTGAGGAAATTTGACAGATTGTAGTAACTTGATGTGCTGGCCACTGTACCAACGTAGGTAAAGCTACTGCTTTTTACATCTTTAGAGTTTATATATTCTATCACTATCTTTTACCGTAGTTATCTTTTACCCGTTAGTTTATTTGGTGTCCCACCGGAATATTATAAAGGTAATGGCTGCACGTGTGTTTGCGCATTATAATAAAGTAATAATATGTGCAATTGCATAGTTTAAACGTGAAGCGTTTTTAAAATATGTTTAAATGATTAGGTACCTACTCGATTCGCTCTCTACTGAAAATCAGCGCTATGGCTCAGACCATAGCTTAATGCTGAGTAGGGTCCGATTCGACACTTAGCTTATTTTTTTTTTTTTTTTTTATATGTGATAGGTAGCAGGCGGAGCAGGCGGATTCACCTGATGGTAAGCAATTGCCGGCCCCCTTGGAGGACTTGCAACACCAAACCCTAAAACCTAAACCTTATTGTAAAAACCTTTCTTCTTTTAAGTTATGTTAAGTGTCAAATAAATCATTTCTTTTCTTTTTATTTTCCTACACTTGAGCGCTACATTTTTTCCAGCATAGGCTGACTAACACTTGAGTATCGCTGTCGCCATAATATTGACTGTAGAGATTATTATGTCATGCAATTAACAATAGGTTTACTACGTACAATCTACGCTCAACTCAACATCTATGACGTCACCAAAGTTTCCACACCAACATCTTGAGGCCATAATTTGTTTATTGGTAGCTGCAGAAGCCGTCACAATCACTAGAGATACAGATGTCAAACATTCGACGAAGATGGCGGCCACATCTGGCCGGCCGCATCTGGCAGTCAGTGACATGTGGCGACAAACGATCGTCTATTGTCCAACTATTTACTTTTTTTTAGTTTAAAGAGTCACACTTTGAGGGGTTTAGTAGCAGTTTATGCCAATGTAGGGTGAGTTATGGATGGGTGTAGTTACTAATTGTTTAGGATTTAAGTTACACAGATGTCAGATTCAAGTACTCTGCAAAGCCAATAAAAATAATGATTCTACTTATGATCAAAACTCTATCTAAATATTTAATTAATAAATTGGATTCATGGCCAAAATGGGTACCTTTGTTTATTCATAGGTATAAGTACCTACTGAATATATTTTTTAATAATATTTCAAATGCTTTCACATTGAAAATTGATAGGTACCTACTTACTATCATTGGTAACAACTTTTAGATAATGTAATCGTTTGATGCCTCCTATCATTAAAATATATCAATCTAAATGACACTTTCCGTATCATCATCTTTACTAATTACACAAGGACAGTCATTTTACAAAATTCACGATTTACTAAAGTATTTCTACATTTGCGGACAAAAAATTCTACGCTTGAAGAAACCTATTAGACTCATGTGACCCCCGCCGAGTAACATGTGAACAAACAAACAAATCTCTCATGCCATCCATATGGATACTCTAGCCCTTGTGCCCTAAAACATATGGTACATTTTGTGCAACTCCGGCGGCAAGTTTTGCTTGGCTGGCCGTACACTTGTTCGCTAGTAGGGTGTGTGCACCCTTCAAACATGTGCATGGAATATTTTTTTAGCTGAACCCTTTTGTTTTGGGGTGCAGAGATTAGTTAACGGATCCCTATGTCACAATTAGAAACAGACGATGCTATTTATTACAACTGAGGTATGGCATTAAGCGTGAAGTCGTTGGTTGTTTTTTTTTTCAAATCTAAGGTAGGTTAGTGCGTTTTCTGCCACTCACTTGGCTTCTTGAAGGAAACCTGTACGTTTGGGATAATTTCTCAAAAGTTTCGATACAATGATTCTGAGCATATAACCATGATCCTCTTGGTCTGTTTCCCTTGGCTTATGTCTCCTCTACACGTAAACAGATTCATCTGCAGACATGAGCAGACGCATCCGCAAAAGAATCTTTAAGATTGACAGTCCATTCAGCATTGCAATAACCAAGGTACCAAATCTTGGATAGTAGACCAAGAGTACGAAATACCGATTGGACACAACTAATTAGAGCCAGATATCATTAAAGTTTCCGAAGATTTGGATCAGTTTATTTTTGACGCTAATAGATATTTGTTATTATTATGAAAAAGACAACGATTTTATCTGCGAATCTTATAAGAAATTATCAAGGATTAGAAATATGTAAGAATATCTACATTTGATAAATCGTCCGTCTTTGAATTGTGTAATAGAAATATTATCTGAATCTGACAAGTACTATCTACTTATTGTAATTAAAAAACCAATTTGACGGATGGTCCGTCAATTTCGTGACTGTAATACCGAAAATACCCAATAATTTGTGAATAATCTATGAGACTTTAGATTATCTTTAGGAATATATTTTGTCAAGGTGTGTTTTGTTGGACATGTTTAACAAAGTACGATGGACTGACGAATATAAAAAGATGGCTGGTGTAGTTATAGTACAAGAATAAAAGTTAATTTAGAAATGCAATTGTTTATACATACTAAATTATATTTAATATTCTTATATAAGCATTCGGACACAATACCTCTAGAACATCACACAGCGTCACGTGGATTTACCTATTTTGGACTTTTGACTGTTTTTTTTCTAAGACACGGTACTATTTGCTTGCTTGGGATCACTCAACCTGGCGCCATTTGTACATTATAGGTACTCCATTACTCTTTTTTGAAAGGTGTCGTACGAAATTGCGAACTTTAAGCCTTAAATAAAGTTGCTAAGTTATTTATAGATTCGACACATTCACGCGTATTCGTAATGTTGTTGAATTTGCTCGCTAAATCAATTAATACTTCAGTATCTATTTATAAACTTGTATAGACAGAACAATTTTTCACACCTACAATTCATTTTACTACCAGACGTAAGCCTAAAAATATAAAACCAATATCATGACAACATCTCCTAATTGTGATTACCTTATTCGTTGGATTGTTTTCAAATAATGTCGTGATCATTGGAGGTAAGTGACGTAGTTATGTTTATAAACTAGAAGCAAACTATTTCAAATACCTAACTCTCTCTATCATCTTTGCGTGTGATTCCCAGTAGCACTTTGGAGCCCGGGGATAAGATAGATAGATAGATAGTTGTGGGTTCGAGCCCACCTGAACCCTCCGAGGATTTTTTTAAGTGCAATATTAGATAGATACTTTATTGCACAAAAATCACAACTTAAGAACTGGACATTATAGATATTTAGTGTACAATTTCGCTTAGACCATGATTTAGGATTTGGGAGTCTAGTAATTAGTAAGAAGTGACTGCCGTCTGACCATCGCAAAACTTTAACGGGGGAACTAGACCAACTAAATATGGTTAAGATTTTCATAAGAATGTGAATAACTAGGTGTTAAGCGTTTCAGAAACATTCCGAAAAGGCCCAGTTTCCTCACTGCCGAGCTAATGGTAGAAAAGTGCACATACATTTGAAAATCTACTGGGTTACCATCTTTTTCTTGCTACCATCGTTTGAACTAATGATGTCTCCGATTCCAAAGTCGGAAATCTAATACTAAACTTTCAGGAGCTACAGCTTTTAACCACCTCTACGTTTGAACTTTTGTAAGTAGGTAATGCCTATTTCGTTGTCCACTATAATATAAAGTTGTATACCTACACATCAAAACGTAGGAGTTTGGCATTAAGGTGAAAATCATTTGAAAAATATAGATAGATTTGTATACACATTGCTGTGTGGTCGTCTGTCCCCACGTAACTTTTAACGAGCTTTAAAGCTCAATACCCACACAGGCTTTGCTGTCCGTTTCAGAATCACAATCGTCGTTTAAACTTTGATATTAGGCAATATGACTGTATAGTATTTTTATTTGTAAATATTCTTCTAAGCTATTTTGATAAGAATTATGATGTATGAGATTAATAGAGATCACAGTTTCACTCAAAGTTTTCAGGAATTTATCCTGAAAGAATACTTATTTGGAAAGTTTAACCTTTATTAGTTCGATAAAGTTGTTAATAACTATTATTAAACACATTGTAAAAAAACAATAACATTTAAAAACAAATTCTGAACTTTTGAACCAATATAAAAGTTTCAAACAAACCTTTAACTTCAGGCTGCGTACTATCACCGGAAGAGATGAAAGCGGCCATCTTCTATTCCGGCAAAAATCCAAATTCAAAAAACGAAAAGTTTAAAACAAAACAGAATCGTCAAACTTCACTGGCATTGGCACAACACAGTCACTATCGGGTCGAGCGCGTGTCAACCTCGCCGAGAGAGCGGAGCGCACATCTGCCTCCCATGGCACCTCGAGTGTTACTGGCCGGTGGCGCGTGGGGCGATCGCACGCTGGTTTGGATTACCAGGCTCATTATAATTTACCCTGGCCAACTGTTTTAGACAAGAATCAGCTGTCCATAAGACCATTTAAACTAAAACACCCTTATTATAAAATGTGCTAAAGTCTTAGTTTACTCGAACTCGTAAAACTGATGCTGTCACTTTTGTCAGTTTCTGCCTTAAATAAAGAAATTTTGGTGTTAGGATCTGAATTAAAATTGTTTGTTCATATTCTCTGTGCTTACGTTTGTAACTAATGCGTAATTTATCTGTATCAAATGTGTTGTGGTGTTCAAATTAATAGCCCATTTGTTAGATCCTGCCTCATACGTCGTGGGTTTGATTCTCTGTCTAGCTAGACGATCATTCGTGGATGAGCACTTGTGTTTATAGGACTGTGGTTCTTTCGGTGATTTTGATATTCATGACCTTAATACAAGTTAGGTAGTTTACTTTGGGGTATGGTCGATGTATGAGCAGGCTGTCTGATATTTTCTGACATGTGCTATTACTAATTAAGTTTTTTACAATGCTTGTTTAAAGCGAACTGTAGCAGGGATCACCTACTCACCTAGAATCCTATTTAGGTACTTAGGCAAATTCATAAAAGAATCAACAATTTACTACGACGTTAGACTACGTCGTAGCAGGAAAAAGTTTCAAGTCACTTAACACTACTTTAGATCTAAACTTAGATGTAAATCGAACGAAGTAATCAGCGATAGTAAGATAGAAAACGGAAGCTATCAAGATAAGTCGATAGTCTTTGGTTTTGCTGCAAAGATTGTCAAGTGTTTAGCGAAAATTCCAAAATTATCAAAATTTTTGGATGACTATCATCTAATGCTTCATCCGTGTTTTAAATATGTTTGATGGAAATCGATCTAAGTTCAGGTTCAGCAATATTGTAAGTATCTGCAAATTGTACAAATAGGTACTATAAGTAGTAAGGAGGCTGATTGCCAATAAAATTATCTCGTCTCTATATTTGTCTCGTTACAAAGAAACTTAGTGACTGTTATCTCCCCCTACTGACTGACAGATTGATACCGGGTCCATTTAAATCCGGGGTTCACACACGTGAACTCACGCAATTTCACACAGACTGCCCAAGGTTTCACTCCAACTGCGCAAAGTGTCACACAAACTGGTGTAGTTTCGTACCACATCATACATTTTCATACAAAGTGGACATTGTTCCACAAAAATTGCCAGTATTGTCACGCAAACTGCGACAAGCTCCCACAAACTCCCCAAACGTTGGCTAGTTTCACTCGAACTGGCAACACACCGGAACGCAACGCACGGCCGCCGGGTAAAAACAGCGGCGCCACCGCGCCAGGCAGGTCTCGCCCTTAGAGATGTCCGTCCTCTGTTTATTGTAGGGATTTTATCGTGCCCCATTGTTTTACAGGTTCTCTTTTTACTATTTTTGCAACCTTCACAAGAGTCTTGTATGCCTTGTAACTGTAACTAACTTAGATCGTAAATGTTGTTTAATTTGCCCCTACTATTGGGTTTGTTTTCTCATTTAAGATCCGCTTTAAATTGTAATCATATAGAGTAATATAACTGCGTTTAGTTGAAGTCACGAGAGTAGGTGCTGACAGCATCCAAAGGCTTCTCTCTGGCGTACCGAGGATTCACACAACGTGACCGCCACACGCTAGAATTAACAAAATAATCAGAGGAACTAAGTACCAGGGACGTAGAAATCAAGAGGAAGAAGCAGATTTAATGAGACTACTTACGCTGAACGACTCTATCAATACGTCCTTTCACTAGCAGTCAGCCGAATAGCCACATTTTCGGACGCGTCCAGGGTCCACTTAACGTTGCGCTATATGCTAGCATCAACACAAGTACCAGGGTAGCAGAAATCAAGAGGAAGTAGCAGCTCTTGCGAGACTACGTAGCTACGCTTGGTGGAGACGTTGTCTCTCATTGTAGCGGCCAGCAGGTTGGTTAGCTGGAAGCAGGGCCGTCTCTAGCTCATGTGGCGCCCGTGTGCAAACATTGCCCTAGCGCCCCCTAGCAAGCGCGCGGTCAAAACTTCGAAAACGATGTCCAGACGAAGTACACCCAGTTCGTTAACATCATCACTGAAACCGCAGCCAAAGGATTCTCAAAAGTCCCAAAACTATAGTCTGATCTACCAGATCATATAAAATCTTTAATAGTCCAGCGCCGAAATATTAAGGACGAGGAGTTTCATACTACAAAACACCGCGAACTCAACAAAAAGATCGGTAAAGAGCTAAAGCGGGACCAGCGCAAGAAGACATTAAAGGAAATCCAAAATATTATAGAAAACAAAGGATTTAAGGTTTTTCAAAGAACATCCGCGACTAACCTGCCTAATAAGCTGAGACGAACCACTCAACAACCTGCAACCTCGAATATCAATGATATGAGAGAGATTACGGAAGAATATTATGGTAATCTATACCGATCTAAACTCCCCAAGCCATTGACTGGTGATTCTCGAGAGCAATGGGCCCCACTACGAACATACCGGAATTCAGCAGTTATGAGATACGTCAGGCTCTGAAAAGGCTCAAAAAGAATAAACCCCCAGGAGAAGATGGTATAGCAGTAGAGTTGCTGAAGGCCGGTGGCTCGGTGGTCATTAAAGAACTGAGACTGTTGTTCAATGAGGTTTTATTTACTGGAGTAGTTCCCACGGAATGGACACGAAGCTTAGTAGTACTTTTTCATAAAAGGGGTGACAATACCTTGTTGAAAAACTATCGCTCTATATCACTGCTAAGCCAAGTATACAAAGTCTTCTCTAGAGTGATCACAACAAGACTAAGCGGTAGGCTCGACCAATATCAACCCAGAGAACAAGCCGGTTTCCGCAAGGGGTTTGGAACAACCGATAACACAGACAGAAGGCCCATGAAAACAACAAACCATTATATCTGGCATATGATTACGAGAAAGCGTTCGACTCAGTAGAACATTGGGCGGTTACTGCCTCGCTGAAAAGATGTCGAATAGTCGAAACATCCACATCCTGAAAAATCTTTATAAGTCAGCCACGATGACCATCCAGCTGAGGGAAAACACGAATCCAATCCCGATCCAGAAAGGTGTCCGACAAGGGGATGTCATTTCGCCTAAACTCTTTAACAGTGCGCTGGAAGATGTCTTTAATACACTGGACTGGGACGGGAATCAACATCAACGGCATGTACCGTAATCACCTCCGATACGCGGACGATATAGTGATTCTGTCCGAATCGCCGTCAGAACTGCAGACAATGATGGAGCAGCTACATCACGCGTCTCTCAAAGTAGGCCTAAAAATGAATATGGACAAGACCAAGGTTAAATTAAGTATACCAACTTCCATAGCATTAGAAGGCCACGAACTTGAGATAGTGAATGAATGTGTGTACCTGGGACAACGGATAACACTGGGAAAGAACCCATTCAAAACAGAGATCACCCGTCGGGTTCAATTGTCATGGGCGGCTTTCTGAGCAGTGTATTCAAATCAAAGACACTACCACAAAACCAATGTGTGTTGCCGACAGTGAAATATGCTTGCGAAACCTGGCCGCTCACCGCTACGCTGATACGTAGACTCAAAGTAGCACAGAGAGCCATGGAACGTATCATGCTCGGTATATCCTTACGGGACAAAGTGCGCAACACCATCATCCGGGAACGCACAAAAGTGGTAGATGTAGGGTACCGAGCCGCTAAACTAAAGTGGGCATGGGCAGGCCATGTATGCAGAAGGGGAGTTGGGAGGTGGAGCAAAGATGTTCTTGAATGAAGACCAAGAGACGGAAAGAGGAGTGTTGGCGGCAAACTGCCAGATGGTCCGACGACATCAAGGCTCAAGCTGGGGCAGCGTGGTCCAGGAAGACCCACAACAGAAGGAAGTGGAGGGAAATTGGAGAGGCATATGCTCTGCAGTGGGCAAATATATGCTGCTGAAGAAGCAGAAGAAGTCAGTCAGCTTCGAAAGTCGCTTAACAATTTAGTACTATGTCAAAGTAACTGGCTAAAGCCTAGTTTTACCAAGGGATACGGACACAATATTACTTTGACATAGTACTAACGTGTTAGGCGACTTTCGATGCTGCAGCTCTAACCGCACATCAACTTACCATATAAGTACTGTCAATTTTTTCTATTGTTTGTAGTTTAAATTTGAAGTTTAGTTTGGTTTTGAATACCTGCCCTGCTCTTGATTGTTCTCTTGACTTGAAGTGCTCTTTTTTTTTGGTCACGAAGAGGAAATGCCGCCTGCTCGATGTGCAATGGGCAGACGTCGGCGCCGGTGGTCGGCGCCGCCTTATGCACACCCGTCGTTTGGGAGACCGACGAGTAGTGTGGGGCTCTCCTTTGGGTTGGGTCTCTGCTAATCAGAGACCGTCCAGAGGCATACCCACTAAAACCTCTCCGACATTTCCCGGCAGATCCAGGCACGGTGGCGGAATACGTGAAAGGGCGAACCACCTGGGGAGGTGGGTAGTTGGAGAACTACGGGGCGTATACGCCCCCAGGGCCGCTCCCACGGCCTACCGAAAATCGCCCAGACGCGCCCCAAGTAAAGGGGGGAGAAAAAAAGTCTCCGTTAAGGACCCTAAGCAAACAGGGAGCGACCCACTTTCGTGGGAAGTCCCGTGGTCTTGCGGTTCGGAGACTCCACGTAAGTTAAAGTGGGGGCTGACCCCGACCGGTGATATCGTGGTGATCCCCCGGATTTACACGTGGCGCGCCTTGCTTTGTTGTAATACGACAAATATAAGAAGAGCTTCAGGTGCTACAGAAAATGTATGCAAACTGGAGTTCTTTTACGTTGGTTATCAAAGCGCGGCGGCCGGCCTGCGCGGGCGCGCGCCGAGTGGGGCTCCGTTGCGAGCGGCGCCCGGCGCCCCTAGGACCGGGGCGCGCGGCTCCCCTAGGACCGGGGCGCTCGGCTCCCCTAGGACCGGGGCGCTCGGCTCCCCTAGGACCGGGGCGCTCGGCTCCCCTAGGACCGGGGCGCTCGGCGCCCCTAGGACCGGGGCGCTCGGCTCCCCTAGGACCGGGGCGCTCGGCGCCCCTAGTAGGACCGCGGCGCGCGGCTCCCCTAGGACCGGGGCGCCCGGCGCCCCTGGGACCGCGGCGCCCGTGTGCAACGCACACCCTGCACCTAAGGGAAAGACGCCCCTGGCTGAAAGCTGCAGATTAAGCAGGTTGGTTACATTCTCTACCACACCAGTTACGCTATACGCTAGCATCAACAAAAGTACCAGGGAAGCAGCAATCAAGAGGCAGTAGTAGCTTTTGAGAGACAACGTAGCAACGCCTAAGAACTATATCGATAAGTCCCCTCACTGGCACCCAGCCGGTCGGTCACATTCTCTGGCGCGCCGAGGATCCACACAACGTTGCGCTATACGCTAGAATCACAACATTTGTTCCAACTTACAGGCTATTTCCACTACGCAGGGCTGCCAGAGAGAGGGTATTCCTGAATCTAATTTTAAATAGATAACTTAAAATTAGTTTCGATGAAAACAATGTCAACATATAAAAAGGTTCTTCACATCTTTTCACAAATAAATCTGGCACTAATTTTTGGTATTGCAATTCTGAACGTCAAACCACTATTAAGCTTACCTTTTGCTGGCGGCGGATATACATAAAACATTTAGCCAAGTCTTATGATGGATGACTTTATTTTGTTATTTGACAAGGACAAGAAGGTTCTAAAAGCTAAAAGACGCAATGACAACCCAGTGGTAGGGGTGTTGGGACGCAGGACTATTTTGCCGCCCTCTTGTCTTCATCGACAGAAAGGAAGCGTACATTTTGACACCCCATAACTAGTAACTCACCCCTTCTCCCAAATTAAGCTACTAGCAGTGGCGTAACGTGGTTGTTGTTCTTGTCTCCTCGTCACTCCCCTATGATGAAGCCGAGTTATTCCGCCTAGGGGACGGAAAACTCGGCAAAAGCCCTGGCCATCCCTTTCACGCCCTACTACGCTACGTTACCGTGACAACCCTAAGCACACATGTGGTCCGTGACTCACGCACGCATAACCATCACACGACCGTCCGTTTGCGCCTGCGCCTATTCGCCAGCCGATCATCGCACGTCCAATTTAGAATCGAATAATCGCCACCATTCGTGACGTACTCGCACCTCTATTACGACTAATTTAATGTTAGTCGATTAGTAATGATGAACTAACTGTCCTCGAGGATAAGGGCAATAAAGTTGCTTTTATATAATACTGTGTTGTCTATGTTATGTGTATTTACGTTTAATCTTTGTTATAGTTGCTACTTTTACTAGAAAATAACTCCATTCATTCACTCAGAGCCATATCTCATAGATATGGGTCTTAGTGGATATCTCTTAGATATGCCTCAAATCGCCAGTCATTTTCAACATAACGTAAGGTGTCTGTTTCTTCACTTGACATTAGCAGAATTAATAACGCCCAAAACGGTAAATACAAGCCATAACAAAAAAAAATATAAGTAATGTATCGCTTTTGAAACTTTCATCCCTTTATACAATCTGAAATGATGGCGAGAGAATGCATGAGTTACCCCTTATCATAAACATGGAAGGAGGGGTGTAGGTAGGTATGATAAGTTGGTACTGAGTTAAGTTGCACTTAAAATACGTTTTTATGCAATTTTAGATACGTTTGATAAGCATGAAATTAAAGTCTTGAAACAATAATTTATTGATCATATTCTAAGGAATTTGATAAAGTTGGGGTCGATGGAAAATGTACCCAAACTGCCTTCGTAATCTTGTCATCCCTTAAACTTTTAAATCATTGCGGCACTAACTGAACTAAGATAGGTACCTAATAAAAAAACCTAGCATTAATAGCGCACTATTCACATACAAAGTATAATGTTTATGCTAAGATGAGGCGCGCGCGCAAGACCGCAAGTCACTGAAACTTGTTAATGTGAGATAATTGCCGCCGGCATCAGGTATTAGAGAGAGAAAGAATATTTTATGTACCTATTAGTACTTTCCATTAGAGGGTGTGAAGCAACCAAGCTATCCGTTTCATCTTTAGGTTTAGAGTTTCATACTGATCAAGACGATAATCAGTAGTCAATACTAAACTAACACGGACACCATCGCATACGGACCATTATAGTTAGCATACGAGCAGACGGATCACCTAACGGTAATCTACCGCCACCATCCATAAACACCTGCAAGACCAGTAGAGTTTTAGGGGCGATTCCGACCCTTTACCCCTTTTCCCCCCAATTGGGCCTCCGTTACCCTCACTCACTCGACGAAAACAGCACAGGCCCAGCTTCACGCCGGTCTTCTATGAGGCCTATCCCTTCTGTTGAGCCAGTCCATTCATGCCAAAGCGTGACTTTCCCACTGTTGAAATCATTACTTGGTAAAAAATAAAAAAGTATTAGCCGATATACAGATTGAATGGGTTACTTCTGGGTAAGCCAGCTCCATCGTAGGTTTCTTCTCAACTCTAGAGTTCAGTATGAAGCCAAAAGCAAGTCTATTAAAACGTCATCCCCTACTTACTTCAACAAACTATGAAAAAGTGGCTACCACAATCAGAATCAAATGCCCATTCGATTAAAACAGTGTCGCGAGTGTTCTTTCGTCCAAATTTCTCGCCGCTTCTTGCCCCGCTCCGCCTCGCGTACTGGCGTCCTCTTTATCATTTCTTAACGCGTCCAGATTTGGCGATGCCAGTGCAAAATCCTGTTCCGTCGCTTTTTGCTCACACATTTCCTCAGTTTCGGGGAACGTAAGGCAAAACAAGCACCATTTTGCCTCCAGCCGTTTATACAGGTTTTGTCGTGAATTTTTATGGGCTCAAACAGGGGTTACAACATTAATTCGGATCGTAAGCGAATCGAAAATTATTGTCCCAACATTCTTGTTGATATCCTCGCTTGTTGAGCTGAAGTTTTGTGGTGTGATTTTTTTTGCTGTCCCTAAAATTATGGGTTCCGCTTTGGATTGTCCTTCAAGTTTTTGCTCTATTGTTCAAGTGCAAATTGCTAGTGTGTACTTCCACAAGTGCTTTTATTGTAATTGAATAATGCACTTAGTAATAACAGAGATTCTCCGAGTCTCGTTCATGAGTCAAGTTTACTTTATGGGTAGCAATTTGCAATCGATACTCGTCCCATTATACTGATCTGGTGGTATTCCTACCTGTTAAGCAAAGAATATCCTTTTTTCAAAATAAAAAATAAATTCGTACAGTCAGCCACACATCAGGTTACCACAACCTGTCCAATTTCTTTCTTTCTTTCTTTCAATTTCCTCAATTAATGTCTAGCCGAAGTAGTAGAAGTAGTCTAGCATTCATGCCGAAGCGTGGCTCTTCCACGGTTAATAATAGAAATGTAAAATTATTTACTTCCAGACAAAACACATACAGAATTTTTTGCCTTTTAATTAGTCCCTGCCACCTCAAGTTGGCTACGTGTCAATTCTGAAAGTTCGACTTTTATGGTGCTTACTTAATAATTTGAGTAGCCCCCAGGATTGAGGCGTGAAAGGATAACTCCCAAACAAACTGTCCGACCGAAGTAAACAGTCGGATCAACGGTCTGCGCCCACGCAGGTAAACCTTTTGACACCTAGCCTCGGCCTTATATGGACCGGCGTGAACCTTCGCGCGCTGTGTTTAACATCGCTTTTTTGGCTATTTAGTGAGCCCAAACAAATGTGAAGTGTGATGTTGAATGAAGTCCCATGATTAATAGCATGCATTCTAGCACATTCAAAATTGTTTCAGAAGAATTAAGTTTTATTAATTTTGGACAATTTCCCGCTTCGAAACTAGTTTGGTATTAGGCAGATACATAAGTGTGTCCTGTGTCAATTCCGACCAATCACGCACGTTTAGTGCTTTAAAATCCTTGGCGACTTCGTCCCTCCAGCAACGAAAGGCAAACTTTGACGTCGAAAGACAAACCCACCTTGGATCGGTCAGCCTGCGTAGTAAGTAGGTAAATAAGTAATTTTACGTTTTATGATTTTCTCACCCAATTACGTTTAACTTGTAAACTCTACATACCAAAAGCACCGAAAGCGTTTGACAAAGAGATCTCAACAGCGCTGCCATTGGTAGTTTTACAGCTATAGATATTGTGATTTCCGAACATGCTATCAAGGTCGAAAATAAAATGTAGTATTTTATCTTGGACCCTAATCCGTAGTAGACGGTTTTAAATTCCGAAAATGCCAAATAGGGCTCTATTGCGAATGGAAACTTCATTGGCGGCGACTCTGTATCTAGGATTCTTTCACTATAGCTTCCAAAAGTTCGGACTTGTGTTCTAGATAGCGTACTCAAATCATATTCATCATTATAAATGAGGAATAGGTAGTTTGAATACCTACGCAAAGTCAGGTGCGCACAAATGAAGCCGCTAAGAGAAATACTTTAAAATATTGGACAGTGATGAGTCGTAGACCTTCCTCGCATTAGTTGGAGCGTGCTCGTTTGATAGCACAGTTGGAGCGGCCGACCACCTGGCTGCGGCCGGAGCCAAATATAACTGCGTGCCGGTGCCACTGCGCATTCGTTTAATGACAAACACTAATCTGCAACGTCTTGCATTTGAGATAATTTATATGAATCATTCATTGGGTAATTAGATGCGTCTTGGAGGGGCAAGCCGTTAGATAGGGTATTTAGTGTAGGAAGCCAGCTAGCTACTTAGACTGATGACCTTCGAACGATTGCTACTGGCATGATCGGATGAAAAAAATCTGACATATTTTGAGGGGCTGCTTTTTTTGAAGTTTACGCGATTAATAAATTTTGCGAAGACTTTAAAACGCAAAATTTGGGAGCAGGGTCATATGTATCGGAGAAGATTATCAACTGCTAATCGATGACATTAACAATAAAAAATAATAGAAATGTGCCAAGTTCAAATTGAGATCCGCTGTGTAAGGGTCAAAATCTGCACAGAAACCGATATGATAATTATGTACTAATTAATTAACCATTTATAAAAATAACTACCAAAATCCACCTAGCCAATATACTTAAGAGTCACTGTATCAAAAGCGTTGATGTGGGCAATGACAAAAGACACAATCTTTTAAAATCACCAGAAATAATCAAAATTCTTTGCATGACACAAAACCAAAAGAGAATTCAGGAACTCGTTTAATGAGCATAATTGCCCGTGAAGATACAAAGTTGCTTTGAGAACGTTTAAAAATCTCGGTGACAAAGACAAAAGCCAACGAAAAGGCTGGCCTGACTCATCGTCAGCTAAAGTTGGGGAAGAAAATCAAGATTCCATTGAAAGAATTGCCAAGAATCTTTGAGTGCCGTAAACTAAAAGAACAGACGTTAATGAAAATTATCCAAACTGTTTCGATTTTTGTTACAGTTTTAAAGGGAAATACACAAACAACAAAGTAGTAGTATATTCATTTTAATACCTACTGACAACTTTACGTGTTAGCTACGTTACCAACACTTAATTACTTAAGCAGTGAATTATAATTAAATCAAAAGTAAAGTGACAGCCTATATACTTTCCTGTCCCAAAGCAGAAGGCCACCATCATAGAAATGTCATCGCTACTATGATTTGATTAGGCTTAATCACCACGCTTGCCTAATGTGGAGTGGTGATCACAAGTATCACAATCCAGAGATATGTTCGAAAAATTCGAAACATGCATTCCTCGACCCGTGATCCCGAGATCACGGCCAGGTACTTAACCACTAGACCAACGAGGCTTTCGAAAATGAAAGCCAGGACACAATAAAATAGTACCAAACCTTTTTGGATGAATTGTCTCGTAAGACGCATCCTCTTGATCACATCAGATTCTCAATCTGGGTTACATATAACACTAAATGCATGATGTCAGTGTTATGTAACGCCCAAATTAATACAACACAAAGACATACGAACGCTTCCTTAAAAATCGCTTTCTTTTACTCGTAGGAATTCAAAATCGAGGAATGAATTTTGATCGTATACACAATCGCATTTATTGCGTTAGCTGAGAGTTGAATATTGCGTGTGTGGAGGAATCTCAGCTGATGGGGTTTGTTGTGTGTGAGTTGGAGCCTTGTTTCGTAGGTGGTAAGGTTGTGTTTGGTTTGATGTGGTGGTGGGTTTGGTTGTCAGGATAGTCGGCGCCTCGCTGCCGACGTGGCGCCGGCGGGCCGCGCCGCCACCGCCGCACGCCGACACCTCGTGTATTATGAACTAGCCCAGTGACCTGGCGTCGATCAACTGGTATTTGACTCAGCAAATGAACTAATACCAGCAACTCATTTCTAAGCAAATTATACAAGAAACTTGTACATGTTAACACTGAACAAATGATTAGGGAAAATAATGTTTTAATGTGAATCTTCAAGGATCCAATCTAATTAATACAAGTTCTAAGAAAACTTGTAAGTTACATATTTTGCAATTCAAAATAACAACATCCAAAAGAATACAGAGAACTTTTGATAGGATTATTTATTTCCTTCGATAATATTTTTTTTTGTATTGTTCTTCATCCTATTATTTTACATGAGTTAGGTAACCGATGCAGATTTCTAATGAAAATTTAGTCAAATACATTAGGGATTTTTATATTCTGCTTAATTAATATTCCCGATTTCTTTATCAATTCAAGTTCCACTTCAATGTAGCATAGTTTGATCAATTATTATAGCAAAGTATTCAATTGGAATAGGGATTAAAGTTAAGCAATATCCTCTTAGGCTACGTTGTTTAAATTAGATTAGTAATCACATTGTTAACTCATGTGAAAGTATACTATAGATTGGCACGAGCTAAATTGGCAATCAAAATAAAGAAGCCAAATTCTCCCGAAATGTAAAGTTCATACAACTACCCACATTAGCAACGAGCTCTTGAAGAACGCGGCGGCTGTTCGCCGAGAAAAGTCCATTTGTCATCTCGTCGCAGTCCCCGAAACGTCAATAAGCGCGATATAATTAAACGGAATCAAACGCACGGTACGTACGTGCCGCAGACAGGGAAGCTGTCTCGCTGTCTCCCATCCCATCGCGCATTCTACAGACGCGGCCAAACAAAAACAAGTGTAGAGCGGGACGCACTCATCCCGCCGAGAGAAACATCGATAATTTATGCGAACATCCCTAAGAAACAGGAATGCTGCATGCCCAACCATCCATTGAAAATCTAACTCTCACATGTCGATGTTAAGATTCAAATTGGGTTGAAGGGCGGCGTGAATAAATGCTGCGGTTGAAACAGGTGTTCGCAGTCATGGGTGTTTCCGCTCGCGGCACTCCAATCTCGTACTTGTATCTACTACAGTTACAGTTGAATATCGATTGGAAGGATGTAGGAGATGTGTTATTTTGTAGTGCAATGCCGGCTCGCTCCCAGATGTGCATTCTGGTATCGGTGGCGCTGCAGTAATGGGGACGCATCGACCAATTAACGGTGCTTGATTTTTTCGACACGCTATTTCGCATGAGTTATTATGATGTCGATTTGTTTGTAACCTTTTGGGAGGAAGTGAGGTAATAAATAATTTAATAAGAAGAAAGTTGACTTGTGTAAACACCCGGGTTGAAGTAAATACTTAAAGATTTTGACATTCCTTCTTGATTCAGTTGGTGTGGAAATATTTTCCGTATCAGTTACCGTCCGTTTAGTGACCAGAGTAAGAAATATTGCTTAGAGAATTTTACAGCATAAAACTCCATATTATTATCATAATGTTGCCATGTGTGAGCTCTTGTATCGTGTTCTCCTTTAAAAAATTATGCCACCTTTCGATCTCCCATATTCTGATTACCTACCAACTATTATAAACGTCGTAAGGCCCAGACAGCAGACACAATGGAAAATCAAATTGTTTTATGACTTTTAAAAGGCTTTTGGGTCTTACGACGTTAAGGTCAAAAACCCTCACTCTCTCAACTTCAGGCGTTGCTTCACATCCGTATTCCTAGATCTTGGTAGATACTGTAGGTATCACTAATGGTCGAGCCGACCCATTCATACCAAAGCGTGACTCTCCCACGATAAAATTAAATTTGATCCGGAATTTAAGGTTGATTGAAGTTTTTAATACGATATCTTTCTCTAACTTGTATATAAATTATACAGGAATATGAGAATACGATTACTTTAACTCAGTCTTAAGTTTCTTGGTCACCACCGCCCGAAGGTGCGACTCATTAAAATAATCTCAAAAATGCGCTTACAATGTTGCCAATTTAACGCGGCTCATTTCTGAAAGCGGCAATAAACTTTTACAACATTTTATTTTACTCGCGTATGTAGCTACAGTTACATTAATACCGAAAAATCTTAAATGGAACTAAGGAATCATTCCGGTTGGATCCCAAAAAAAATATCAACTTAGTGCTCAAATTTGTTTTTAATCCTTCTGTATTCCGGTCTAGAACTGATTCGAGACTAGATTTATGGTCTTTAATTATTGTATTCCATTTGGGGATCAAAGCAATCCCGTCTCTACATACAAAATGGCAAAATGTTATCCAGCAAAATGGCACCTACGTACTTTAGTTAAATGTAATAAATACACTTTATAAAAAACCTTTTGAATTTTAATATCCTAATGCGAAGAAACTTTCCCCAACCTACATAAATTTATAAGAAATCTAATGAAAATACCGCCTACTTATCCATTTAAAAGAAAATGGAACAATCCGGAATATTTTTACAGGGGATCCGATCGGAATAAAATAATAATAATAATTGGCAGACCATCGCTTCTGGTGATCAGACCGGAAAAACTTGAATCACGGGTTATGTAGGTAGTAAAAACATAGAAAAGTAGTCCCCCAAAGCATTGAATCATTTTGTTTTTATTTTAATGTACAACTACTTACTATTATGTATTCTGCGGTACAACAAAGAATAAAAGAGAAGGTAAATTAATATTGATTCTAGGATTGACGTCGTAAGAGATGACTTCCGAGCCACAGTAACCAAATGGATAGATAGTGCGAAGTGGAAAATGTGTAGCACGAAAGCCGTGGGTCACATAAAAAGACACAGAAATGATATTGAAGTTTTTTTTTGTTATTGCAGTATATCTTGTCGTGTCCCTCCCGCTTGTTTGACTCTGTCAATCACGCCAAAACTCGCCGAGATACGCAAATATTGCACATAGTCTGTGTATCTTGCAATGTAGGCAGCCGATTTTCTGTGCTTAACAATTTTGTGCCTTATACTCAAAAGGGACCCAACCAGAAAGACACCGAGATCATAATGGAATTAAAGTTGGTTTACTTTCCGTATTTTACTACGGCCACCATCACATCTTTATGGAGCCAGTTTCGTGTTTAGAGATTATCACCAAAATTATTTCAGGAATTTCGTACCTTCGCATTTTAAAAGCGCTCCGAAAATAACTCGAGTAAAAAAGATGGACCAGATTAAAGCCATTTAAGTAACTGTGCTATTGAAAGATTGGGAATATGATAAGGGGATTGGCGTAAAAGAGCGAGTTTTAATAATTTATTCCTTTTTTGCATGATTCTTTAGTTTTTGGATGCAGTAGGGGAAAAAGTAAAGTTCAGGATATGGAAGTGATTTTAAACCATTTTTACAATCAATATATTTTGAAACATTTTTTCAAAAAATGGGTACTTTCACGATTGCATGCAGGTCGAAATCCGTATGACAAAAACCGCTCATATATTTATCAATACCTTAAATGTCTTTCCATCTTTTTATTTCTTTTTCGTTCTTCATATTATGAATTGTACTAAGTAGAACATGCAAGAATGTAATCTTAATAAAAATAAAATAAATCCATAGTGGGTGACATCCATCATGGGCAGCTACGGAACCCAACATTGCACGTGGCTTGACACGTACTTGGCCAGTTTTTACTATTTCCTGCTAAGTTTCAGATTTGTACACTATTCGACTCGGAAAACGTAGTGCTGGACGCCCTGCTACAAGATGGGATGACGACATTCGAAGGCTGGCTGGAGTGAGCTGGATGAGAGTGGCCGAAAATCGGGAGCGGTGGCGTGCATTGGGGGAGACCTATGTCCAGCCGTGGACGAGCGTGGGTTGCTGATGACCTAAGCTACTGTCACATTTATTACTTATACAAAACTGAACGGGACGACACACGACAATCCAGACGACGCCAAATTCACATTCATTACACAAAACTAATCCAGACGACGCCAAGTTTTATTGCTTAAGTTACACGGTAGTTTCTAGCGCCACCTTTTGCCTCATACCGTTTTCTGCCATAAGGCAATTCGAAAACAAAAGTTGTAAAACAAAAACAAGGAATGACAAAAGAGCGGCGCCCGCGCAGACGACAGGTAGCGCTTTGTGCCACAAGTCCACAACCAGTCCGGACAATAGCCAATCAGTTGTTTGTGTAGTGGCTCAGCTGATTACACGCAGGTATAATATATCGCGCGCGATAAAGGCCAGTGCCGGAAAACACTGCACCGACACTCTACTTTTTACCGACTACGGTTGAGCTAAAAAGAAAGGTTTTAATTAACCATGGGTTGTTTGAGCCTCTTTTATTATGTATGAGGTGGCAGACGAGCAGCCGGATAGCCTGAAGGTAAGCGATTGCCGCCGCCCATAGTTTACTTTACTCTACCTAAGCATCAATATATAATATATAATAGTTTTAATATCAATTGTAACTTTGTGTTGAGAAAATAAATATATTATTATTAATATTTTTGTTAAATCATTTGATTTTCACAGCATTTAGAGCAATACTGGTAGTAATGAAATAGACGGGCCTAAGCCAAGAATATTTCATGATTTCAAGTACTTTGTGTTGTGGTTTGGTCTTAAATTATTATAATATTCTAAGCGGTACTCGCAGATTGAAATAAAAAAAATATGAAGCTTGAGAGAGGCACGTTTTTCGAAGACTTTTTCCATCCGTGTGTCAATCATGTGAATGAAAAAACTTTAGACAGGGCCACACCGGGTCTAGTGGGGTGCCTAAAAGCATCCAGTGGAAACATTATTACAATTATTTGATCACCAGTTTAGATGAAACTGCTAAATGAGTTTTTTTTTGTTAAGTATTAACTATTCTTGAAATTTTTATTTAAGATTCATCCAAAAAAATATTGAATTCGAGATCAATGTCGTTCTTACGAAAGCTTAGGTGGCAACTTACCCAAATAAAACTCACCTCTGTTCTAACCTAACCTAACCAATATTTTTGTAATGTTTGATAAAACTCTACTAAACGAAGAAATATTGGTTAGGTTAGAACAGTAACCAGCAAAAAAATCTTGAAATTTTTGGATGAGTTTTATTTGTACTAAGCGCTTACGAGATGTTACAATCCAGCGAGCCATATAAGTTTGCTTACAAGTTAAACGCGTCCGAATTAAACATAGTTACAAGTAACAGGCAGTCTCGTGCATAAACAATTATTTGTTCTTACTGTATAAATTACTGTCAGTGGTTAAATTTAAATTTGTCACCAGTACAAACATTTACCCACTTTTTTACTGTTTGAACTTTCAATCAATAGTTTTTATTGTAGAGTTAAATAAAAATAATGAATACAAAAATTTTAAAAGAAGAAACTGGCATCATTTTATTTTCTTTTTAATGTTTTATTATTCATTCTTTAATTCTATAACAGAAATTGTTTGTTGAACTATTCAATGTTAACAATTTAAAACTTCTGAATTCTCAATTACTAGCGGGAGAGCCACGCTTTCGCATGAATGGGCCGGCATGCACGCCTGGAGTATTACCACACGGCCTCACTCACTGAAGACCGGCGTGAAGCAGCGTCTGCGCTGTATTTCGCCAAGTGAGCGACGGTACCGGAGACCCAAAAAGTGGGAAAGGGGGTTAAAAGCCGTCGGTTTTGACTCCACTGGTTAGGTGTCTATGAGCGGCGGCAATCGCTTACCATCAGGTAATCCGTCTGTTCATGTGCCACTTTTCACAAAAATAACCCAGTGTCCGTATCGACGTCAATCAACATAGATGATTTAAGTAAACTAATATAACGATATCCAATAAAAATCCCTTTGAATCTCCTATAACCCAATCAGATTAAGAAGCCCTCTGGAGAGGAATCTAACCAGTAACCTAAATCCCGGCACCTGATCCGCGCAGGCGCACCTGCGGCGAATCCTTTCGTTTTTTGTGGGCGCACCTGCGCGCCAATCCTGCGCCGCTTGTGCAATGTGCACTTAGGAACTTTAGAAGCGGCAGTGTTTGATCGAAAAGGATCGATCCTTTGTACTCTAAATATAATTGTGGGAGAGCCATGCTTCGGCATGAATGGGCCGGCTCGACCGGAGTGATACCACTACCTCACAGAAAACCGGCGTGAAGCAGCTCCTGTGCTGTGTTCCGCCGAGTGAGTGAGGGTACCGGAGGCCCACCCGGGGGGGAAGGGGATAAAAGTTTGGCAGCGCACTTGTGACTCCACTGGTGTTGCATATTGTGTCCATGGGCGGCGGCAAAAAAAAACAATAAGTCTTACTTATAAATATTTTTCAGGAACAAACTCATGAAATACTTAGTTTTTTAAAATGTTGCTCAGTAACCTAACTTATTAAATAAATGACAAATATATCTAATGTTTGATACAATTCAACAATTCTCATATTAATATCACTTTGCGGCATTTTACATCTAAATTTCACACTAAAAACCACTAAATACTTATTTTAAAAGCCGATGCAATTTGTTCAACTACCCACCACATAATCTACTTAGGGGTATATTCGTATAGGCATGCGTTAGACAACAATTGTTATAATAATTTGACTAATTGGTTGTAGTCAGATAATTCTAGCAGGAGCGTTTACCTCAACATAATATTAGGTAAACGACCCGGTTGGTTCAGTGGTAGTGAATGCTGCGTCTGGGCCAAGGGTTGCGGGTTCTATCCCCGCACAGTACAAACATTTGTGTGCATGAACATGTCTGTTTGTATTGGTCTGGGTGTTTTCTATGTATTATAAACATATATTTACAAAAGAAAAGTATTATACGTATGTATTTGTAATTCCACTGTTGGTTCTGATATCTGTAACACAGGTGCTTGAGCTACCTATCTCAGAGTCAGGCCAATGTATGTGATGTAGTGAAATATTATTATTAATATTATTAATTCTAGCAGAAGCGTTTATTTCGACGTAATATTGCGTATGTTTAAATATAAATGTACACATTTTGATAGAGTTTTTACAAGTAACTTTTAAATCCTAACTAATATTATAAATGCGAAAGTAACTCTGTCTGTCTGTTACTCTTTCACGCTAAAACTACTGAACGAATTTAAAAGAAATTTGGTATACAGATGATCTAGACCCTGAGAAAGAACGTAGGCTACTTTTTATTGCGAAAAGGGGTTAAAAGGGGGCTAAAAAGTTACTTTTCCACGCGGACGAAGTCGCGGGCG
This sequence comes from Cnaphalocrocis medinalis, assembly GCA_014851415.1. NCBI lineage: Eukaryota > Metazoa > Arthropoda > Insecta > Lepidoptera > Crambidae > Cnaphalocrocis > Cnaphalocrocis medinalis. The sequence goes on along the minus strand of CM026289.1, from coordinate 3,421,684 downwards.
GCCGCTAGTTTTTAATAAGTTTTGGTCACTTTTGGAAAAATATGTCAGTTTTTAAACAGTTTTTAAACTTGTCTATTCTACTACATTATAAGGGCAACATTCTCTATTCCCGTAGTGTGTGAAGGACGATATTCAGTTTTTTACGCAAAAGGTGTGATCCCGAGAGACCGGGGCTTTGTGCCTAACTTAAATTGCTTACAGGTGGATTAGTTGCTTAATATATCAATTAAAAAACGCCATTGTCGTTCTTTTTACCCCTGGGATGGCTGGAAATAGATATAAGGTTATTAAATGATAAAATCGATTTGAGTTATTTATTTCGATAAGGAAATTGCCTTTCACTATAAACGTTAATTTTAAAAACGTAAAATAGATAGGGTTAAACAATATGATATTTACCTACTTAATACTAAGTAAATAGTACCTAATAATAATTACTCCATGCCATTACCAAAACCTAAATGGCGGGTCTTATGGTAAAATTTATAAAACTATTTTGAAGTGGTTTTGCCCAATCTAAAAAAATATGTTTTCATTTTATTGTTAGTTTAAGCGTGTATTACACGTGTCATTAATGACAGCGTTACCTTTAGTAAGTTTTTAGAAATAATCTTATTTCTTTCTATGAAAGGGCCTACGAAAAGCGTAAGCATCAATAAAATTATGTTTAAAAAAATATGTAGTTAAGACGTTACAACGAGCATATTTTGATGTCAAATAACATAAAGGATTTAAACACTAAATATACCTAAACATTAACCTTTAAGAAACAAAGGCTGCAAAACAAAAATATAAATACTAACCCTGTATTTTGCCAAGTGAGGGTACCAGAGGATCAATTAATTTAATAGTTAATTGTTATGGGTTAGCTAGATAAATAAAAAAAAAGATATGGTGTACATTTTTAAACATTTTTTCTCATAATCCTATGTGATAAAAATGAATAACTTCGAGAAGTTAACACCACAAACCTAAGCTTTCCAACTTCACCAACCAAATGTTGATGAAACTTCAGATCAGACATTCACACAACGTCAAACCAAAGTTGCCGCAACTTCACCAACCAAATGTTGACCCATCCTCCCCAATCGCATTACTCCCTAATCTTGTGTGAGGTCCAAGAAGTATCGGCAAAAAAGCACTTCATATGACTAATGATGTCATCAATTTCTCGGCGAATTCCGGCAGAGACACATGCGCGCGCAGACGGGCGTCGTTTCCGGTGAGAAAATAGAGGCGTTGCATTTGTGTGGATAATGTCTTTAGCGGGTAGCTTAGTGATTAACTTAGCTTAACAACCTCGAGAAGAACAAAAATCAAGCTACAAGTCCACTTTAAATTAATAAGTATTGCCGAGACGCACGCAAGAGCTTCAAAGTTGATAAACATTAGTCGATCTGCGCAAGAGGGCTGGCTGGAGCTGGATGCGAGTAGCCGAAGATCGATCAAAGTGGCGAGCATTTGGAGAGGCCTACGTCTAGCAGTGGACTGCAACAGGCTGATGATGAGGCTTAGGAGATAATAATTAAAATCATGACTAGTGGTGCCCTACCCGTCGCGTCGTCTTAAAGCATACCAAAATTAGGGCATTTACAAAAGACTGTCTTAGTTTACTACTAGACAAACCTCCACCGATTTTAGATAAGAATGTTTAAAGCATTCATATTAGTGTCAAAACTTATGATGTTTGATTACATCATCATCACCATCATCAGCAACTCACACTCGTCCACTGCTGGCCATAGGTCTCCCCTAATGCACGCCACTGCTCCCAATTTTCGGCCATTCTCATCCAGCCCACTCCATGTTCTTTGAATGTTTGGTTTACTTAAGTATATATCATGGAAAGCGATCATCGACGTCAATAGACAGACATTTGCAAGTAAGTCGCAAGTGCGGTGACAAGTGCCATCCTTGAATTCCCTTCCCTCCGGATTGGGCCTTTCCGGTGTCCTTACTCATGATCAACAAAACACAACGCATATCTACACAGTGTGTTCTGTTCTGTTTCTGTTCTCTGTTTTAGTTCTCTTTTCTGTTCCCTATTTCTGTCTCTGTCTAACTTTATTGAGCTTCGAGTCTGAGTTGCTTTGCTCTGAGTCCATGTTAACCTCATCGGCAAAAAGTTCAACAATTCCCACTAAACTGTAACATATCTTACGCGCCGGCAAACGCCAGAATACGCCGATTTGACAGCCAATGAGCCGGATGCCATCTCTAATTAGTTCAGAATGGCGCGAAACGTTTCTCGTTTACGCCGGGCTGCGCCGACGCCGACGCAAAAACTCGGATTAGGAAGCTTAGTTGAGGGTGAAAAATATAAATAAATATAGGAAATAATTTGCACTGTTCGCTAGTTTCATTTCACTAGGGCATTCTTTAAACTACGATATACTTACCTACACAAGAGTGTGTTGAAGCACACCCAGATCCGAGCTAATTTGGAAAAGTTCGTTTTATTCATTGACCCACTCACTATTAATCGAACTCAGAAACTTCCGTTATTGAGGTGGACAGAGAGAATTTCAGGGCCATTCTTACTATCGACGGCCAAAGCTTACTTTGGGCCACTGCAACCTAGTTTGTAGTTCATACAATTAATTCAAAAAGTCTCTAAAAACGAACCTTGCATGTTTACACCGAACACCCTTGCACAATCTAATTATAGAAGTTTCTTCCCCAATCCTTATTTTTTCCAGCACAAAATTTGTTTACAAGTCCCCCGAGTCAACACATAAATTTCCGAAGACATAACGAGCTAATAAGTGCGTTTCCCGGACGAGGCCGGGCGATTAACTAGTCATAATTAAAACGGGTGTTAATTTGAGGAATGGCTTTCGAAATTAAGAGTATAATTTTGAACATAAATTGCTTGATAAGTTTAAGCGAAGTTGTTGCATATAAGTAATGTAAATTAATACTTACTAGCAGGTGACTTAGCGGACAAATTTCTGGCTGAACTAGGTAATTAAAAATGCTAATCAGAAATGTAATTTACAAGTGTGTGTAGGTTCAGTGTGAATCCCCACTCTAATAGGGTATTTGACTAATCTCGATTTAGTAAAAATATTTATACTTTTCCAAAATACTGGTAAATAAGAACCAATGGCCAAAATTTTCAGTTAAAAATATAACGTCTAACTGGTTTTATGAGCATTCAAAGTTTCATGGGCAAGTCCATTTTTAAAGTATTACAATTTAAAAAAATAATTATATCATTGAACTACCCGTACATTTTCCACCAACTTTTATTATAAAACCATTTACTAAAACGAAACATTTGATATAGCTACCAAACAAATTTACTAGTCGCGCATACAGGATACGAGCATGTGACGTCACTTGCCTGTAGTCATTTTGTATAGAGCGTTTTTGGGCTTGCCCAAAATATGTGCTCTTAAAGTTATGATATCTCAGTTAATTCAAATCAGAATCGAGTAATTCTTACAATAATGTTTCTTAAATTGAGAGGTCTTTTGATTAAACACATAAAAAAAAATTGTCAAATACCCTATTGTCATCGTAAGGCCCAGACAGCAGACACAATTGAAATTCAATTGTTTTATTCCTTTTAAAAGGCTTTTGGGCAATACCGTCTTAGCCATAAGGGCACGCGGGGCCCGTGCCCAGGGCCCCCGTTACCAAGGGGGCCCCGTAGAACCTACAATTTCTCTCACACATTTTTGCTCATAAAAATACTGTATTTCATATACACTTATATTAAATTATTAAATAATAGGTAATAATAGTAAGAAATTAAACTTATTTTAAAAAATTAAGTAAGTATAATTCGCATTTTTCACTTTCCAAAAGGGCCTCCAATTTTTGTGTGCCCAAGGGCCACGGCCTAGTTTAAGACGGCTCTGCTTTTGGGTCTAACGACGATTACATTTGCCAATTATTTGAAACTACCACTTTGTAGCTTTTGGTGTTAAGACAATGGCCCGTGGAGTCCCGACGCTTTTTCTTTCTTCCTTGACTAAACGCTAAGTTGCAGTCACGGGAGATCCAAAGGCTGACACTTTGCCCAACGAATTTCCATCGCAATCCACCGGGGAAACGCTACCGCCATTTCGGGGACACTGCCTCTGAGATCCACTTTTAGTCCCTTTCCCCCGATTGGACCTTCCCTACCCTTACTCTGACGAAACACAGCGCAGGCGCTTTCACGCCGGTCTTCTGTGAGAACGTGATATCGCTCCGGTGGAGCCGGCGCCTTCATGCTGAGGCGTGACTCTCCCACAGTTTTAAAGGTACTAAGTATTTAAGTATTATAACCTGTTTTTTTTATGTGATAGGTAGCAGACGAGCAGGCGGATCACCTGATGGTAAGCAATTGCCGCCGCTCATGGACACTTGCAACACCAGTGGAGTTACAAGTGCGCTGCCAACCTTTTATCCCCTTCCCCCCCGGGTGGGCCTCCGGTACCCTCACTCACTCAGCGAAACACAGCACAGGGGCTGCTTCACGCCGGTTTTCTGTGAGGCAGTGGTATCACTCCGGTCGAGCCGGCCCATTCATGCCGAAGCGTGACTCTCCCACAGACCACAGTGTCTAGCTAGAACGATCAATTGTCGATCGATTGGTCCGACAGCACCTCGCCCTGAGCCAGCGATACTTCAAGTTAACGCCAGAGTTTATTTACTACAGTGGAGGTGTTATTTTTAAACCCAATAGAGACGCCATCACTCATTGTCGTGTAAACTTGAACAGTTGTTTCGGAAGTCCGACATCCTGGTGCTGGAGCAGCGGTTGGCAACATTTTTTATCTAATAAAACCTAATTCTACGTAAATATACAAGGCGTCCTATGGCCATGCCACATGGCTTAAGTAGATTTAATAATGTAGATGGAACATTTTACTGAAAGAATGCATTATTTCAATTTAAAAAACAATCTAAACTGCATTCATAGATTTTTAAATAATTACATGGTTGAACCGGGATTCGAACTCGCTACAAGAGAAAAAAAATACCCTGTAGCTTTATAACACCGATCTGACCGATCGGAAGGCTTCATGATAAGGATCTCTTCTATACTACCTACTTTACTACTATATACTATCTTTACTATCAAAAACAAAAGGAAGATCATGTTTTTTTTTGTGGTTTAAGTAAATACCGGGCGTGATCTCGGGGTCGTGGGTCGAGCAAAAAGTATGTCTCGAAGTTACGAACATAGCTCGTGTTTGTGATCCAATCCACATTCGGGCAAGCGTGAAAATAAGGGCAGATAATAATACAATAAGAACTTTTTTTAATAAGACCAGAGTTTTTCTTTGCCTGATCTAGGATGGACCTGTGCTTCTGGCTATAAAAATTACAAAATATAACTGATTACTAATCATCCATACTAAAATTATAAATGGGAAAGTGTGTCTGTCTGTCTGTTCTTCTTTCACGGTAAAACGGACCGACGAATTGACAAGATATTTTAAGTGGAGATAGTTGAAGGGATGGAGATTAACATAGGCTACTGTTTGCCCCTTTCTTACCCCCTATTTTAGGGAAGTGAGAGGCGCGAGCAAAGCCAAGGCAAAAGCTGGTTAATTATAAATTAATTAAAACAATTGTAAACCAGCCAACAGTTCTCAACCCCTGTGCCCAGACGGTCTCTACATCGGACGGAAGCCACACGCGAGCTCCAAATTTGTTCTCGTCGATGCCAGGGCTTCCACCGGAGTATTTCTGTCTTGTTAAGATTTTTTCAGCTTGTTGGAGTCATAAATTCTCTCTGTACAATATACAGGGTGTAAGTAAGTTTGACGTCTGACCGGGCGCATGGAAGATAAAAATACTGAAGTGCAGGATAAATGAATACTAATATAGTATTGTTTTGTGCAATATTTTTTATACAACGTGCGTGGCAAATAAGCGTGCGGCTCGCTTGATGATCAACGCCAGCAACTTGAGTACAGAAAAAATATCTTCTAAAATCCAGTGAATACTCACAGCATTCTAGCTCTGTGGGTCCCCAGACCCCAGGTACCGTACAAAGTCACGGACGGACTATTAAAATATATTGTGTGGATTGTCCAAAGTATGACAGTAACTAAACTCTGATTTTTAATTATGCAGAGTTACACTGACAGATGTTAATGTGTCATCCAAATACATTATCACTAAATTTGACAGATGCAAAATGTCAAAATGGACGGAAACTTGACATTTGCATCTGTCAGTTTACTCTACATAATTTAAAATCAGAGTAGGTATAACTCCACGCATACGAAGTCACGGGCGGCCGTTTGTTTGAATATAAAAGTATAATGTTTTACCCTCCTTGACTCTCGCGTGACAGCTCAGTGCGCGCGCGCAGCAATTGCGGCAATCTGTTCCCGCAGGATATCCTTGGCCATCTGGCCGTCTATTTCGGCTCGAGTGCCGGTGGCCCCACTCATTGTCTCAACATCTGGCAAGTACTTGTAAGACAAATTAAATAAATACATCAGACTTCACATTAGTCTGATCCCAAAGTGTAGCCGTAAAGATGAGTTCCTTGTAAATTGTAAATTCAGTCAAAAGCTGAAAACATTGAGTGAATGACGTGATCATTGTCCGGCTGGAAATGTACTTTTTGTTTAATAAGTTCCATATTGACGTTTCTTTGTATTATATAAGTAATTTATATAATAACAAATGACATATTCTTCAACTCTTAAATTTTTTTGCGTGGCATGCAATTCGCCTTTCAGGCGGAAGGTCGTGGGTTTGATTCCGAGCATTTTTTTCTCCGGATTTTTTAAACCCATTATTTTTAACATTCATTTTGCTACGTTCTTTTAAGCTAGAGGTGACAAACATGCTAGCAGGACACCTTATGGTAAGTAGATAATAACCGCAAAACATTCGCGAGATCAGATGAGTCCCTTTGTTGTACTCAGTAATGTGCGGTGCCCACCGCTTTGGATTTAGGAAACTTAACAGTTTCATAGTTTCTGGATACGAAACACATTATAGCTCCTTGACTTGACTTGAATTTTCATATCAGTATAAAACAAACAACTGAGACGTTTTCCGATAAGGGATAATATCATAACCCCATCCAAACAAAACAAAATTTACAACCGTCTCCCCTCTAAAAATAATGAGCAATAACACAATAGATGTCGCCACGTGTCCGACACGCGTCAGTCGCGCGGCGACCTCCGACGGTGCCGCTTGTATTATTCTTAGCGCGTGCTCGCAGTTAAACAGGGAAGGCGGTAATAATTCTGTTTCATGGTCCAGTTGTTTCTGACATGTCTGTTTTGTGTACTTACTCGAAATAATTCTTCGAAAATAATTACCTACCTACCTACATGTGGATGTCATCAAAATTTACCTGAGTTGTTTTGAAAATTTCGTTCCTTAAACACCTCCTTGTTACAAAAATATTGTAACTCGGACTATTTGGACATCACTAAGATAGGGACGCATTAATATTGGGACGGGGACCGGGGACAATTTAACTAGAAATAGATTAAGTAATTCTAATAAGCTAGGGTCAGCACCAAAGGGAGTGGCAAAAAAAAAAACGTAACCCAATTTGTTATGACATGACACCAAGATTTCATGTTTTTTATTTGTGTTTATTTTTTAACCCTGTAACAACATGTCTGTAATACATAATTTGTGATGCTGTATTTGTATTTATATATTTTTATTAATCTGTTTTATTTTAAAGCGTCACCCAAGGTCCAGCCTGAAAACCAGCACTGTAGCATTGAAGGGGCTGAACCTTGTACTGTGTCTCTTTCTTTTGTTTTTTTTTGTCTGTGTATTATGTGTTGTGGTCAATAATTAATGTTTCTTTTACTCTTAAAGACGGCGTCCTATACCCACGGCCCATGCCCACGCTGCACCACTGCTGAATAAATACCTAATTCAGCATTATAAACTGCAAGAAATATTTAGCCTTGAAACGGCAGACAGGCAGATATTTTGAAAAGGCTGACACCAGACACGCTCCAAGACAAATATCGGATGACGCACATGCGCCAGATGTGATGCATCGGCTGTAATTAATGAAAATGAGATACTTATATCTAATCTGATTATGTTACTGTCGCGAAATAAATTGAAAATAGATTGTGACAAATTAAGACATCACAAAAACCGACAATCGGTTTTTGTGCTAATACTTATTGTAATTTTATTATTTTGTTAAAATAAATAAAAAAAAATTGCTACACTGACTCTTCAAAGCGATGGTATGGCTCAGTGGATATATAAAAACGCTCTTTCTATAGGTATAGCTGGAGGCACGAAAGTATAGCGATGACCGTTATTTTGCGCACTTGTAAAAAAGAAGACTTTCTATCAAAATTGGTTTCTGCGCACTCAAGGTCATAACTACACTTTCTTGCCTCGGACTATACGTGTTCGAGGTTAGAATCCGAGCAAGCGCTTACCTATAGATTTCCAGATACACTTATGTGCAAAAATGTGGGAAAACTTGTAAACAGAAAATTTCATTTTACCATGTATTTGTTGGAACCTATTTGTGATGCCTGAGGTGTTGCAGATGTCTATGGGCGGCGGTGACCACTTACCATCAGGTAAGCCGTTTGCTCGTGTATCTGCAATAGTGTAAAAAAAAAGTGTATGTATTTACAACATTACTGAACTAAGCCGAGAGAATATCTCAGGACATCCAGAAACTGTTTAGGAATTTTTGCTCTAAGTTTAACTTTGAGTTTTGTTTTGTTGAGTTTTGTTTGAGTTTGTCCTAGCTCTTTTTTTTTTAGTATAGGAAGGCAAACGAGCAAGCGGGTCACCTGATGGTAAGTGAACACCGCCGCCCATGGACATCAGCTACACCAGAAGGAGTGCGGATGCTCTTGTCGAAATCTTGATACTAGCATTGACAAAGATAATTCGTAAGATAATTCCTCTATGGTACTAGATCTGACTATATCTTTGTACTGATGTCAGGAAAGAAATCCCATGAGAATTTGTAAGTTTAGGAATAATATAAAATAATAAATTCACACAATATCTCATACAAAACAGGACTCTTTATGACGTACGTAAATACTTTTATTTCTTGTTCGCATTACAGTGTCTTAAACGTGCAAGAAAAATTATTGCTCCCATAGATCCAAATGACTTTGATTACCATGACACGCCACTGTCGATGGTTTTAATGATTATGCTCGCCATTACTTCGTAGGGATGTGAAAAAAATATCGATTATCGGTTGCCAATAAGAACCGAACGATGATTCTGAACTATTCAAGAATATCAAAATCATTTTGATGACCCATTTGGCGTAGTGGTTTGAGCGCCGGGTGAGACGCAAGGGTCGCGGGTTCGATTCCCGCATCAAGAAAAATGTTTGTTGATGAAACAGATATTTGTCTTGGGTCTGGGTGTTTGCAGTTCCTTCGATGTTTCTAGTTTCCATAGTACAAGGGAAAACCGTAATTTGGGACCAGGACAATGTATGTGATGGTGTCTCAATTTATTTATTTATATTTAAACTTTAAACATAACCTGGGTAAGAGATTGCCGCCGCCCTTAAACCACCCCGATTGGGCCTCCGGTGCCCTGAAACTCTCGAAGAAACACAGCGCAGGCTACCGTTTATTTTACGATATAAGTAGGCGGGACTTTCTGAGTCTTATTTAGATAGATAGATATATTTTTTTAAGGCCTCGATGGCGCAGTGGCTAAGGTCGCCCGAAGCGGTCCCGGGTGCGATTCCCGGTCAAGTCAACTTAGTAAACTACATTTTCTAAGTTGTCTTGGGTCTGGGTGTTCTGGGTTGACGCCCCCAGTTAAATCGTCATCTGGTATTGATAGTACAGGGGATGCCCTAGTTTGAGACCAGGTTGATTGGTGTGATTGTTGATTTATTATTTATTTATTGCACAAAAATAGAATACATATGAGTGAAACAAACATTACAATAAGGCAGTCTTACCGATATTTGGTTATTTAGTGATTAAAATATTGATAGACTTTTTAATAATATTTTTAAATGTCCGATTTTTTGCAGTAATGTCCCAACTCTAGTACAACATTCAACGGTGCACTTACTTTGCCGTACATGGGTATACTGGTGCGTAAAACGAGCCCATTTGCTACTTAGTAATCGTGCTGCAATGTTCACAGATGATTACGAGCTGTTTTTATATTTGACACCGAGTTCGATACAAAAATGGCGATGACGTTCCGATGGAAAGATTAGACCCTTGCGTAACGATTACTATGTTCAGTAGAATTTAATGGTCGAATCATACAAATGAATACGATAGCAAATGCGTTGATTACATTTCTGAGATACGTTAGATCAAGATTAGGAAGTCATGGAATGGACCGATTTGGTAGTCTCCCTGATTCATACGCCAAAGATCGTGGTTCGATCTCCACCCTAGACAAACTTACGTGTGATGAATACTTCTGTTTGTTCAGTGTCTGGGTGTTATTTATGTATTTAAGTATAAAAAGGTTCTGTTTCCTCTGTTGTCTGATATCTGTAACACAAGTGCTTAAGCTACTTAGTACAGAGTCTATACAAGGTAGGTATGAGATGTAATGTCGTTATGTTTTAAAAGATAGATTTAAATAAATACGCATACAGTATTTACTTAAAACTATCTTAAAATAATTATAACGATTATGTCGAACTTTTTCCATAAATAATGTACTTTTGATTTCACTGGTTTTGCGGGTGTCCATGGGCGGCGGCAATCGTTATCACCAGGCGATACGTCTGCTCGTCTGCCACCTATCACATTAAAAATCTATCAACTATACTTTAAGATCGAATTTTGAAGGAATATTGGATTTGGGTACTGCCACAAAAGTTAACCCTAATGCGCCTTTGAATTACAGTATTCGGATGACATGCGACCAATGAACTTACCAACTGTCCATTTTTTTTTAAGTTATAGGTAGCAGATGAGCTGGCGGATCACCTGATGGTAAGCAATTGCCGCCGCCCATGGACACCTGCAACACCAGTGGAGTCACAAGTGCGCTGCTAACCTTTTATCCCCTTCCTCCGAAGGGAACCATCCATTCCTAAACTTAACTCTAGGTAAGTATAGATAATAATAATTAGGCATGTTTAGTTTTTCTTATAATAATTGAATATCTTAATTAACGGATACTTGTCCTGAATTCTAATAGTTTCACCTTTTACAATTCACGCTATGCATCTTTATAAGCTTTTTTTCTAAATGGCAATACCCGTTACAAGCAAAGGACTAATCGACACAAGGGTTAAGAACGACAACCCCACATCATACGCAAGTTCCTATCGTAATACTCATTGCCACAGCGTATAGATTCCCAGTAGTAAGACTGCTTTTACATTGGTCGTTAGAAGGTCGTTTAAGCCAAACTGCCGAATGCTGATCTCCCCGCTTCTACCCGTTCCACCCATACGCCATGTACATGACGAGACACGCATTCGGCCACTTACGGCCAATCAAATGTGATGTGTCAACAAAGTCGTGAAATTTTATACCGCTTATGTCATAGGGTATCGTAGCCCATGAAAAATGGGAACTTCGTTAGTTCTCCAAAAATCCGTCTTCAGGACGCATTATTGACTCGTAAGAGTTAGCGATCAGAGAAGTCGCTGATGCACTGCCGACGCCGGCCTTTTAGAAGTAGGTACCGTAGAAGGTCCCTAAGTCGTAACTTACAAATAACTTTTGGCAACTTTAAGTTTCTGTTTACAGAAGTTTAAGAAGCGATATTCCTATCGCTTCTTACTTATCGTTCCGTCTCATGCTACTGGCTATTTTTGCTCTACGTTGAAACCCCCTCAGCTGCCGGCACAGATGTCTGCGCAAATTAATTGGAAATGTCAAGTGCACGGTAGCGGCCATCTTGCCCCCCTTTATTTTTTTTTCGCGCACGTGGCAACGCGTCCAGACAGCTGGGCGTTCGATTTTTAACGTTAGCCACGCTATCATTCTTTGACATTTGTCAATACAACAGCTGACGATGGTTCATTCTCTATGTAGACTATAAATAGAAGCTGAAGGTACTGTTAGGGATTATTACCTGTTAGGTATCCGAACCCGGACATTGACATCTCAACTTCACAACCACTTACATTAAAATTACATTATACTAGAGGCGACAAACGAGCAAGTGGGTCACCTGCTGGTAAGTAATCACCGCCGCCCATGTACATCTGCGAGATCAAAGAGGCTACTGATTCATTGCTGGCCTTTTAAGAAGGAGTACGCATGTCTCTTGAAGGTCCCTAAGTCATAGCCATCAGGAAATACTGCCGCGGCTTAAACCGTTCCACAAAACTGAGGTTTCTAGAAGAAAATTCCGCGAGAAACGCACAGTGCTGCCGGGCTAACATGCGCACCACGAGATAATTTTGTCGACACTCTTATTGCGTCAGCGCAAGTTGCTTCTCACTCATCTGACTGAGCGATGAGCGGGATAGAAGGATGCGCTCTCGCGAACGAGTCGACAAAATTTTGTCGCGGTGCGCATGTTAGGCCTACTGGATCGCTAACCATCAAGATGATGAGGATGGAATGTCAGCCGCTTAGTTCGATGTAACTAAAAATAAAATAAATTGAGACAACATCACATACCTACATTGTCACATAGTTTGTCTGGAAGAAATCGCTACAAGCGATAAGACCGCCTTATTGTACTGTTTACAGCTGTTGTTTCACTCATGTAAGTATTCTATTTCTGTGCAATAAAGAATATCTAGGTATTTATCTATTGTCCTGGTCCCAAACTAAGGTTTTCCCTTGTGCTATGAAAACCAGAAACAACGAAGGAACCACAAACACCCAGACCCAACACAAATATGTGTTTCATCAACAAACATTTGTGTTAGTGCGGGAATCGAACCCGCGACCCTTGCGTCTCAACTGGCACTCAAACCACTACGCCAAACGGGTCGTCGTCCAAAGTATTTGTATCGACGAAGGACGTCGTTATCGAACAAAGGACTCTGGCAACACTTGTTCTTGACATTTCAAGAGAGAGTTAGATGCGTTTGATAAGTGCGAATGCAAATGTTGCCCTATTTAATGTGCATAATTAAACGCGACCGTATGTTTCCGGTAATTAATTCGAAAGCGATCAGGGTTGAATTTCGTTTTAACTGAAGTTCCGTAGGGAAATGAACTGACAACCGTTGGGGTAAACGAGTTCTGGAGTGGAGACCGCGTCTTGGTAAACGTAGTGTAGGACGACCTCAGGCCAGATGGAGTGACGATCTGCGCAAGAGGGCTGGCTGGAGCTGGATGCGAGTAGCCGAAAGAGTGGCGAGCATTTGGAGAGGCCTATGTCCAGCAGTGGACTGCAACAGGCTGATGATTATGATGAGGGAAATGAAGGCACCATTTTTATTTAGACAGGCCGGATGACACATTTGGTAAGGACCCTCATACGCCAAAGGTCTTGGGTCCTGGTCCCAAACTAAGGTTTTATTTATATTGGCACAGTGTTATAGCCCGGTAAGCCCCGTCAATACATTGTTACGGATTTTTGTTAATTAAGCATATTTTATTATTTATTTATTTATAGCTCATAATAACCTGTAAGCAAAAGGAGAGGCTATCTATGTTGCAATTACAACGGAGGTGAAAGCACATCACATCCGTTGGCACTGCCATACCGTAACATTTTTATGTTTGGCTGCCGTATTAGGGAAGTCTTTGTACCTCAAGTTAACTTTGGGAGAGCCACGCTTCGGCTTCGGCCGGCTCGAACGGAGTGGAACCACGACTTTACAGAAAACCGGCGTTAAGTACCGCCTACGTTGTGTTTTGTAGATTGAGTGAGGGTACCGGAAGCCCGATGCAACCAAGGGGGATAAAGGCTGGCCTAATCTAATCATCATCATTTCAGCCGTCCGTCATACTTAGACGTCCAATGCTGGACATAGGCCTCCCCCAACGTTCTCCACAGGATCGATCTTCATGTGCCACCCGCATCCAAGGGACTCCCGCGACCTTCACTAGACCGTGCGTCGGTCCACCTGGTGGGAGTTTGGACTTACCAAGTTGCGCTTTTTGTCCAATGTAAATATATTCGTCTAAAACTTCCTGTACATAAAATTATATTATAATACCTAAATGGCTACGTTAATAAAGATAGATATACTGAACCACAACCCTCCCCCTCCCAATCGTCTCGACTTTATTCAGTTTGCGCGAACACCTTTACAAAATTCGAGCACCTGATGCGCTCGCAGCTGATGAGGCATGCGCCGGCGCAACACCTTGTCTTTTCGTTACGGAATTCCCTTTCCGTAATTATGGACATTTCTGTCCGTCCGTCGCACTCGATTTATGTTCGCCGGTATAGGTTTTGTGTGGATCGCGGTTATAGGGTGATAATTTGGACTCGAAAAGTTAATTTAAGGGCTTAACATGCCTTTGCCCTGCAGTGGGACAGTATATAAGCTGAAACTTTACTTTTTTACTTTAACATAATGTATTGCCTGGAGTAGTATGTACCTACTTGTTATTTTGCTGGCTAAGAGACCAAAGGTATATTATATTGGGCGGAAATATGTGGGTACGATAATTTACCTATATTTAAGTTAATAATGCACTTGCAAAATATCAGGTGTGTTCAGCCATATCTTCCTTATTCTGGGTGGCGATTAACTTAGAATACTTAATGTAAAGTAAAGAATCAGCCTATAAACTGTTCCACTGCAGGGCAAAAATTACAAGTTTTCTTAAAAATTCGGTCACGTGACTTGTTAATTTTATATGGAGAGTAGAATACTTTTTTTGACATTAGACTTTCTTTTTTTAATCTTATGGCGAGAGGTAGAATGGGTCGAGGGGTTTCAAAGTGTTGCCCGCGTCTCAAGCGCTCATTACCGGCATAACCATTAGTTGATAATTGTAAGTACAAACATCGCGAACAGGCCGCCGTTCAAGGCTTACGTAAGTGCCAAGTGGAAGTTCTACTTTTAAAGATGGTGTTGCCAGGTAGGCTCCTAAAATGTACAAGTCTGTTAGTCGGTTTAATGCTTAACCAAAAAAGTGATGCTCAAATTCTTGATGCAGCAAATTTTACTCAAACCAAAAGATATTTTTAATTTATCTATAGCCCGAGCGGGAATTGAACCGGGTAAAATTAAAAAATAAGATTGTGTCACGTCCTTCAGTTAAATTGTTGAACACATAAAGATGAACGGACCACCACATCGCACCACATCGAGTGCGCGTGCTGGCATATTTACGTATATGCCCTGCATCGCTGCATCGCCTATAGTAGCTAAAACACCTTAGTAGACCTTAGTAAGTTTCTTAGACCCCCTAGTAATATTGGCATGCGACAAAAAAGTTACCCCATCCCCGTTTTAAACGTATGTTTACATCACTAGCGGGCATGGATAGTAACTGTACTATGCTACCGCCAAACCAACCCGAAAGTTCCAGTTAACTTTACAAGAAGTGGTACATATTGACAATCTGGCATCACCATCAAAACAGAGGCGTCGTTATTTTCGTCCGCCACGTGAGATCCATGAAAACTTAAAAAACCTCCATCTATACTGAACTCACTCCAATAGGAACAATGGCCAACTTCGAAGGACCAAACTGTAAGGCTTACTGTGGAAGCTGTAGACGAGTTAATTTAGAACTCTAAATAATAGATTATTTTTAACTTTTCAAGCAAGTTACTAAAACTGTAAAAGGTAAGTAGGTACTTCCATTTTGCAGGAAACGAGAGGGCAGTGAGTGATATGGATTCGATTTATTTTTAGTATGTTTAAGTTAAAGTAAGAGTAAGAAAACAGTGTTTGATCAACATAAGTCATAACACTTCATAGAACACAAAATAAAAGACATAAAACTGAGACAGAGTATTAACGACCAACAATGGGCTTTTTAAGGTGACGAAGAGGAAATGTCGCCTGCTCGATGTG
This sequence comes from Cnaphalocrocis medinalis, assembly GCA_014851415.1. NCBI lineage: Eukaryota > Metazoa > Arthropoda > Insecta > Lepidoptera > Crambidae > Cnaphalocrocis > Cnaphalocrocis medinalis. Next base: position 3,405,813 of record CM026289.1, on the reverse strand, counting down.
CACTGGATACCTACGGTCATGGGCTTAGAAAATTAGAAAAGCTTAGAAATTGTGGTCCAAAGTACCGCTGCAGGGAAGAAGTTGAGAAAGATTTGCGTGGACTCCAACTGATGACTGACAGGAGGTGGCGCAGGGCCGACCTAGATGGAGCTCTAATTATTGGAGGCCTCACTCATTGAGAATAAAGCATTTATGGTCGCTGTACGCCTTATCATTTATTTCAGAATGACGTTTACTTTGACATATTTGACGACCGTGGCGTAGTGGTTTGAGCGCCGGTTAGAAATGTCGCGGTTTCGAAATGTTTGTTGATAAAACACATCTATTTGTTGGATCTGGGTGAATGGGTTCTTCGTATTTGTCTGGTCTCTAGTACAAGGGAAAACCTAGTTTGGCACAGCCATAGATGTTCCTTTTTATTATATAAGGCTCCTCCCACGTTCTCCACATAGATCGGTGCTGTGCCACCCGAATCCAAGAGACTCCGCGACCTTCACTAGATCTCGTCCACTTGTGCCACCTATTTGTGAATTGTGGTACACACTTCCTAGCGGATGTGGTTCTTAGGAGGCCTCTGAGCTAGACGGCCACGTAGCTGCCACTGAAAGTCTTCTCAAGCATTCACACAATGACTGGCGCTTACGCGCATTTTACGACACGGCTATACTATACCGGGTAAAACAATTTGATATTCAAACAACAGACGCAGAAGGAAATTATTAATTAGACGAGAACATCCGGCAGAATGTAGAACTCCGCTAACTGCATAAAACAACACATTGAGATTCGTAAGTTCGGTTTTGATTATGAAGAATGTTTATGTTGAGAATGCTATTCGAGTCATGTCAGAGGTAGTTATAGTCACCGCATTTCTATGTGATGGGTAGCAGATTAGCAGACGGATCACCTTATCACAGATACCTGGCGGTAAGATTTGATTGGATTGCGTAGACACCTGCAACGTCAATAAATTTAAACAAAGTACATATTTCCAATCTCTGCCTCTAGATGGTATCTATAACTACCTCTGGATTCTGTGTCCAGAGGTGTAAGCTCGAACCTACGACCTCCCGTCTGGAGACTGCGTCCTTATCCACTGATCGTAGCTCAGTTTGCCAATACACCTCATTAAAAAGATCTGACATTGCAACCGCTTCAATGTACAGTCAGCCACACATCAGGTTACCACAACCTGTCAAATTTCCTCAAGTAATATTCAACCTAATGTGTATAACAGTAAGATGCGATTGGATTGAAGAAATTTTACAGTTTGTATACTTTGATGTGTGGCTGTACATGCTTACTTGAACAATGCCTTAGTTGGTAGATAAATAGATAGATTTATTGCACAGAAAGAGAAAACATGAGTGAAACAAGAGCAATAAATAGTACAATAAAACGGACTTATCGGTTCGCGATTTCTTCCAGATAACCTTTAGGTAGAGGAAACAAAACAGCGTGTTGGTAATAGTTTGCAATGGTTATGTCTAGATATTATTAAATAACTTATTTATATCTTATCCATAAACAATCACGATCCTCCTAATTTGATAAATCTTACACCACCTGTATGGTATTAAACGATAATGCTAATTTTAGATTTTTGTTGTTGTACTTTTTATAATCACAGCTTAACATTAACTACATCTGTTCCTATATAATAACTTCTAATTAAGGCGAGAGTAGAGCACACTAGCGACGCCAATTGATTTAAATGTTAGCCAGTAACCGTGGGAGAGCCACGCTTCGGCATGAATGGGCCGACCGCTCGACCGGAGTGAATACCACGGCCTCACAGAAGACCGGCATGAAACAGCGCCTGCGCTGTGTTTCATCGAGTTAGTGAGGGCACCGGAGGCCCAATTGGGGGAAAAGAAGGGTTGAAGGTTGGCAGCGCACTTGTGGTGAGGTGGAGGGAGGGGTGGAAGGAGGTGCTTCAGAATGATTAGTAGAAGACGTGATTAAAGGGATGTAAATGCTCACAGATACATACACCTTGTATAAATTTGACGTTGTCTATAGAAGCTACCTCTTTCTAAATAGTGTAGATTAAAACATCAGAAATGAATCTGATGTTTGACTTTTTGCTTTGACTTTGATAAATCTTCTCTATTGTGTTATTGTTCTCTAGGCAAAATTTAACTAAACTATTATGATAGAATAACATAATTTGCTGATATTCTGCAATGAAATGATCGACGTCAGGCGCTATGTAAATGTTTTATAATGATCACCAATGCCATGTGCAGCTAATTATTTATATTAAAGCCGCAGGAATGTTCCAAGGCGAAATTTGCGACGCACCTGCACAAAAAATGAAACTAAGCGCCCAGCTCTGACACACAGGGATGTTAAAAGAAACGATTTTTCTTGTAATCGATTAATATTTTTGAATAATCGATTTTCAAAGTCATATTAATTGACTATTAATAAATCGATTAAATAATCCTGACGCGATGTTTTTTTTTAAATAAATGTAAATAAGGACATTCAGGACATTTGAGAAAATAATTAATGTGTAATTGTTGCCTATTCTTAGAACTAAATGATATAATATTATTTTATTTGACTTATATGAAATTAGAAAAGAAAATAAATAGAGTAAGACATTATAGTTAACTGAAACACTTTTACCGAAATTATAAAATACATTTATAAGCGCCCCGTTGGCATAATTATCCATGTTACGTTTGCCTCAAAATTTGAACACCTGAATCCGATCATTGTTTCTTATTGTATTGTGAAAATCATGCAGGATTTGAATAAAAAAATTCAAAAACCCTTATTTTTCAATCGATTATTGCCAAATCGATTAAATATTGAATATAGAAATCGATTTTAATTAAAGAGTTTTTCCATTAATCTCACATCCCTATGGACATTCGCTTTTCTGTCTTAATTTACTATTATTGGTGCTAATAGCTTCTCCCATTAAAATTAATACCGCAAAAACTCTAACTTATTATTGCCCCTCAAAACTTTAATACGGATAATGTTTAATAATTCTCTGGTAACGAGTTTTTTGTACATTTTGTCTCATTTGTCTCGTGGAAGAGAAACGAAACAAGTTATTTATGTCAGTATTTACCTTATTTATGGAGACACCGTTTCATATTTTAACGGTCATATATAAATATATGTAATTTATAAAGGAAAGGAAGCATGCTTAATAAAACCACTTATTATATTAATTTTCTTGACATATACAACGCTTATTGGAATATACGTGATAGTATAGATATTAATTTGTGAGTTTAAAGATGTATGAGCGTAGGTATTCCTATACTCTGTCAATAAAGTCGTGAAAATTCTTGAGGAACTAAGTATTACAGTTTCATAGTATTATAATGGGGCTACCATACTCTATGACGCATCCGCACTCCTTCTGGTGTTGCTGATTTCCATGGGCGGCAGTGTTCACTTACCATCAAGTGACCCGTTTGCTCGTTTGCCTTTCTATATTATAAAAGAAAAAGCAGCAGTTGCGCCATCTTTTAATTCAGGACTTTCTTGATGCATATTTAACGGCGTAACGCCCAGACAGCAGACACAATGGAAAATCAATTGTTTTATGCCTTTTAAAAGGCTTATGGGCCTTTCGACGTTAAGTCAATTTTATGATAAAACACTAACACTTTTGAGCAGCTCTCAAATTATTACATTTGAGTAGCTCTCCGGATAACCTTGTGAGTCAGCGCATAATCAATCAGCTATCAGTGTTCGAATGCATCACACGGGCGAGGCGGAGTAAAAAACGCATTACGCTTGACGCAGGTAGCGGCGCGGGCGCATCGATCGCGAGACAATGGCGGAGATGCGCCGCGCGGTGGCGCCCGCTGCGCCACGCAGGGCTGCCAACTGCTGACACAATATACACGGTTATTATAGTTATTCAGTGCGTCAAAAATACTATTTATGCACAATTAAAATAAAAACTTTTATTGTCTCTTAAAAACATACGTTACACAAACACAGTAAAAATGAATATTGTTTTCCTTTTTATCTAGGTCTATCAGAATATACGATAAGTACGTGGGAAAGAGAAATAGAAAATATTCAAGTTAGGTCCATACAGAATACCTACCTACTTGTGAACACATAATGAAAGATACGAACTCTTCGATAACAAAATAATGTTGCGTCAAATCGTTGTTGTTGCATTATCAATTTTAACTAAGTATATCCGACTTTCTACATTTATTTATTTTGTGATTAAACCATGGCATATACGCTTCAATATTCATATGTGGAAAACCGGCGTGAAGCAGTTTAACCCACCCGATCCGACCACACCGGACTTACGGCACTTTTTCACGCTTTTTTTACTGACAATATCGTAATCAATATCGTCACATTTGCTTTAACTTGCCCAGAAAACCATTTTTCTACACCTGTAGGTACAACAAAAATGCCACCAAACGACATAATATTAATATCATCTGTGAAATTAAATTGACCATCAAATCCTTTAAAAGAAGTCCATTCTTATTCTATATTTGTAACAATTGTTCGGAAAGATGGAAATATTTTTTGCATTACACTCAGGCAAAACTTTTAAGACATCGCACCCATATCAAAATGCAATAACAATTCAAACATATTAACAGAGATCAGTTTTTGTTAAGATAACATATGGGAGTGTTAAGTCGATTGTGGACCTTTGTGTACCACTAGTTATACAATGGTTGTATTATTGCGGTGTTTGTTTAGGATCTGTGTCAACCCTGTGTGTGGTGCATTCTTCTGTCTCGTGCGTGGATACGCCGATTTAGAGTATTAGTACTTTTTACTGTGTGAATAAGTCTACTATCTGAGCAAGAGAGAGAGAGGGAGATATAGTATGGCGAGTAAACTTTCAAATAAGATGAACAATAATAATAAATACTCCACAAATCCTGAATCATGGTCAAACTAAGCGTGGTCCAAAGCGACAATTCGGAACGCAACTGGGATTACACGCTAAGATGAGGACTATATCTATTGTTCGTCATCATCATCATCTTAGCCCTGGTTGTGTTCAAAGCTGGCACTTCGAAGACCGGGATCCACTTTCCTACTGTATCTCCCCAACTCCACACGGTCTTAAGCATCCATAGTAGTAATTATGTCCTGCTTAAATCCCTTAGAACGTCTTGCCAAAATTTGTTATACGTTAATATAAAATATCTTGGGTCGTTCGTTATCATTTGCTTGATTTTTATCCCTTTAATTATTGCCTCTTTCATAGATAACCCCCTTGGATATTCCCGTACAGTGTCCTAACAAATTATATTATAAAGTACTAGGTACATCATTGTATTACCTTATGGAAAACAATAAACTTTTTCAACAATGTAGAGTAGGTATGGAGAAAATCGTCTTGGAAAAGAAAATACAAATAAATTAAATTCATAGCCCTCATGAATTATGGTCTCAAATCTTGATATAAGATAAACAGAAATAATATCTTAACATATCTCATAAATAAATTGACTTGTCCAAGTATCAAGAGTTAACTGTCGCATTACACGCCAGGCTGCGCAAGAGTGGCGCGGGCGGCGCTTTTGTCGATTTACTATCGATTTGTGACTTCACACGAGACCTGCGCATTGACACTTAGGCCTGTGATACACTGCCTTCGAACGTAGAGGTATGTCAAATTCTAATACATTAAATGACCATGCTCCACTGCATGGTGTCCATGTGCGGCCGCTATACGAATGAAACTAGCGCCGCCAACCTATTTACACTGATTGTGGCGAAAATACGATATTTTTTAACAAAGTAAATTGAATTTTTCAAGATTAGTAGTCGTCGTAGTATTATCCCCTTAACTACTCAAATCGCTGCCTGCCTCGCACGTAACCTGTAAGTACTCGCTCGTCTGCCACATAACTATTATAAAAAAAGTATTGCATGCCAGTCCCGCAGATATTTTTAATTAGTAGTCGCAGTCAATGGAAATGATTATTTTACCCACAGTATATCGTTAATGTCTTGATACACAATCCCATTCTGAAAGCATTTGAAAAAGTGATCCCAACAAACGCTGTCATTAGGAGTTTTACATAGCTATAGCTATGTTACATTTCGAATATTCCATTGTGGTGGAAAAGAAAAAGTAATGTATTTTATTTTTGACCCCTTCTTATCTTCTCATCTTGGAGTTACAGCATAATAATTCTAAAATACTGCTAATGAAACTTAAACCATAGTGTTCAGTCACCCACTAGTCATTTAGAAGCAAAGTCACAGTCTGCCCCGACCCTTACCCCTCTATGTGTAAAACAATGGCGCCTGTGTGTAAGCGCCTATGCGCCCGGGCAACGAGTGACGTGTAGGCACATGGAAGTGTAATCGTTTGCTTTGATTTCGTAGCAACTGTCCCTGAAACGTTTCATTATTAAACCTGACAATATTCCTCACCTGATGGTAAGGATGGACACCCCCACGCGTAGTTATACTCTGATTCATAATCATGTAAAGTAAACTGACAGATGTCAATGACAAGGTTCTATGCATTTTGACATTTTGCATGTGTCAAATTGAGTGATAATGTATGGGGATGACACATCGACATCTGTCAGTTTACTTTACATGATTATGAATCAGAGTATAGGTACGCCTACGCGTGGGGGTCCATCCTTACCATGTTCTGGGCCAGAGGGGGCAAATCAGATTTTTCTTTTCAGAGTCATATCCTTGTGTGTGTAATTAGTTTGCGGTTTTGTTCTGTTGAGGAACTTAACCCTAAATAAATGCTACGTGCTCTTAAACAACACAGCATTTGTATTGCTGAAATAGGCAGACGAGAATGCGGCCCGTCTGATGGTAAATGGTATAACCGCTGCTCATGACATCAAAAATGCCGAGGCACAGTCATGCCGCTGTCTACCGTAGAAGAAAAACACAAAAGAAATGCCATAGTCCTAACCATGGAGGTAAAAAGCTTTTCAAGTTTTTATTACGTAAGATAATCTAAAGTAATAACATATATGTCTGTAAGAGAACAAAAACAGCCGAGATATTTATTCATTACTTAATGAAAAACAAAAAGCAGCCCAGACCTTTATTTATTACTAAAACCTAATAGAAAATTCCAAACTGAGCTTAAAAACTACTTAAGCAAAATTCTTAAGGTAGACAAAAGCAGACAACTTATAATTTACCACAGTTAAAACTTTTACTAGCTTCTGACTACACGCTATAAATTGTCCACCATTGTTACCGACTAAGGTCTTGATGAGTTTGTAATAGAGTAGTATTTTATAAATAACGAAATAAAATTAAAACTTAGGACAAGAAATAAAAACTTTGCCGTACTTATATGAATGTAACGATGCCGCGCAAACGAAAAAACTACTAAGTCGACTTATGTGAAAAATACCGACACCTGAGCAACATTCAAACGTTCGTTTTTATATGATAGGTGGTGGACGAACAGACGGATCACCTGATGGTAAGCGATTGCAGCCGCCCATAGACACCTGCAACACCATTCATAAGTGCGCTGTCAACCTTTAACACCCTTGTCCCTCAATTGGGCCTCCGTCCGGTAGCCTCATTCACTCTACGAAACGCGCAGGGGTTGTTTCACGCTGGTCTTCTGTGATCACCCCGGTCGAGCCGGCCCAGATATGCCGAGCGTGGCTCTCCCGCGGAAAAATCGTTTGTTCCGCTCCCAAAAGATAAAATCGAAAACGAAGAATCATGCTAAGTATGTAAAAAAAAGATTTTTGATTAGTCAGGGATAATTACGATCCTATAAATGTTTTGCAATGGAGACCAACTAGCACCTGGATCCCGATAGAAAAGACAAGAAAAAGAAATAGAGCGGAAAATTCACGTTGCCATGGCCAAAAAACACTAATCCTTATAACGGTTTGTAAAGTTACGCGTATTAGTTGCACATCACTGGACCCGAAGGATTTTGAGACAGGTAGGGGAAAAAATACATGAAAAAATGCAACGAAGTCGTTGGCGAAATAGGGTCTTTTTGATAGTAGGCAGAAGGTAACCAAGCAGAGTACGAGTATAATAATAACAAATAACAGCCTTACATGGTTTCCGTCCCAGGTATTCGTCGTCCAATCACTGCAGATATTTTTGTTTATTTTTTTTCTGTCTTCCACTTAAAAAATAAGATTAATCTAACAAAGGCATGGACAAAGAGCCCGTAGATCCAATACATTTTGTATTTAAAAAAATCCATTTTTGATTCTACGGACCGACCAAAACCAGTGTTATAAATGTATGTATATGTGCAAAACTGAGCAATAGACTCCTCGATTCGATCGAAAATATTAGTAAGAAATGTTACATAACGCCATCCCTACCTTACGTCAAGCAAGCGCCATCATATTTTTTCTACCCCACCTGCGAAGTGCAAATTAAAAAAAAAAACAGTCCAAAAACTCGACTCGCCCACACCACGGTTCCGTCAGTAGGATCAAAATTTTTATTTTGAAAGGGTGTCGATATTTCAATTGAATCTAGCCCTAAGCTTCCCCACTTTAACTTGTAGCTTCAATTCAAACCCCTTTCAAAACCAAGACCCCTTTTTTTGAATTTTAATACCAAACGTGCTTTATTATGTTTTTTTCCTATTTTGTAAAGGTATTACATAATTGACAAATGTCATTTTCTAGGTCAACAAGAAGTGCCCTAGATTTTGTTTCCTTTGGGACTGCCGAAATAAGCTTTTTTTTTTTGTATAATTATGCTTGTTTTTTTTCACCATTTCAGGGAATCGTAGCACCTAAGCATACGGTGTAAACTTCAAATCGAGACTTTCACGCATTTCCAAACTAAACAATTGAAACAATGTTTACAAAACGTGCAAACACACTTTACTTCGGGTTTTTCCTTCACAAGTACGGAACTCTAAAAAAAACTAGATTCTATAGCCCGTGAACACTTGTTTTGACAGCGGAATCCTTTCGGTCGTACCTTGTGATTGTGGTATAGAATTCGGCACGGCGCGAAGTGACACCTTTTCAAAAGGTTTAAGGATAATTGGGTCTATTGTGTGTGAGGAAACTAAAGTACTCTATAGCCGGGGCTTAGTCTATTTGAAGTGTATATGAACTTGATAATCGCTTTAAGATTTCATTGTTAAGAAAACATGACGCATTTGCTTGAAGACCTGTCATTATGGTGGGAAAAGCACGCTTCGGCATGAACCACATGACTAGGAACCACGGCTTCGCAGAAGACCGGCATGAAGCAGCGCCTACGCTGTGTTAAGTGAAGGTGCCAGAGGCCCAATCGGAGGAAAAGGGTGTCGGAAAATTGGCAAAGTTGACACTTGTTAATCTACTGGTGCAGCGAGGGTCTGTGGGCCGCGGCAATCGCTTACCATCAGGCGACCTGTCCGCTCGTCTACCACCTTTCTCCTATTTTTTCTATTTATAAATAAAAAAACTTAACACAATTAAACCCAGTTTCAACAATATAGCTCTTAGGTGTAGTATTGGAAAAAAATGGCTGTTACATCCGTATGTCACAGACATTTTGTGTCACACACACGGACAGACAGACAGACATGATGAATCAGGGAACCCTAAAAACGTCTCGGCAATCCCAAATACGTCATCAAGAATGTCATAATCGGCGTACACTCTGAACATTCTCCCATGCGCTTTGCTCGGCGGAATGCTCGAGCGCCCGGGGCGGTTCCCATGGCGCCCGCGGGAGTCATGACTGTATGAGCTCTGATTCTGAGCGGCACGATACCTTGAATTATTCGAAAACAGTTGGCGATGAGTGATGGGCGATTGTTCAAAATCTTGACAATCGAGTTATTCGAATGATTTCACAATTAGTAATCGAGTGATCATTCATCATTCGAATTATGAATGAATTATTCTAATGTTTTATTCGAATTATCATTCATCATGTAATATGTTTACTTAGTAGTATAAGATAAGATAATTTTAAAGTATCTAACTTTAAAGTTCTACTTTTTATTTGATTGAATATTTTTTATTCGAATGGTTATTTTCATTCGAAATATTTGAATAGCTGTTTGCGCAATCGAATAATTCGAATAGTCACCAGTAGCCTTACCTTGAGTTTGAAATACTATCCTCGCTATCGAAAACTATCGCTGTGTCTCTTTCATTGTGATGCATTTGAAAGAGACAGAGCAATAGTTTACGTTATGTCAGTTTTAGATGTCAACTCATGGTAGCGCTACTGACTATTCGAATGATTACTTGAATGAATCATTCGAATTCGCCCATCTCTAGGCGATGATCAAGTGCCGATTTATACCAATTAAGTGGCTGTAAAAGTGAACGGTGAGATTTGAGATCAAGATTCTCGCGGATTGAGTCGCATGATCGATATCTTTTTTATGGTAAGTAAAAATGGATCATCAATGGGCTTTTCAATAAAAGTGTTGCAAGTGTTTATGGGCGGCGGCATTCGCGTACCATTCGGTCCGTCTTCTCGTCTACCGCCTATCACATAAAAAAAACAAAAGAAGAAAACAAATTCAAAGTATTTATGTTTATTTACTTACATATTTTACGTTTATGTATTTTATGTTTTGGTTTCCCTTAAAGTATCATAATAAGGAAATACTTTAGTAATCTACACACAGATAAACTATTTAAAAACTATGGTAGAAAAGACATCAACGAACTTTTACTAAATGTTACTTTTATGTGGCTTCGTAATAATGAAAAGAGTCTATTGTTATATACCTCATCCATCAAAATCGGTTTACGCAATATTGACGGACAAACTTACATTATTGATAATATTAAAATCATAACTCTTCCACTTTTGCTCTGCCGAAGTCGGGTAAATAGGTTCGCTAAAACTATGATAATATACTCGTATATAATGGACGTACCGCTACACATCAAAGTACCTATACAAAACTGTCAAATTTATTCAATCAACTCTCATCTTACTGTCATACACATTAGGTTGAATATCAAGTGAGGGAATTTACAGGTTGTGGTAACCTGATGTGTGGCTGACTGTATCTATCTGAGCTCTGAGATATTTTTCAACTTTTGAGAGATACTTTTTTGAGAGACTTGTCGTTTGTCGTAATAATAATTATGCTCGTTACGTGTCTGTGATTCACAGGCTAAATTAACATTGTAATAAAACTATTAGTACAATACTTCATATTACAGCAGCAATAATTTACATATTACGATCACTTCTCACAGTCAATGGTTGCTCGCAATATTACACAATTGGCTTATTCAAAACTTGTTCAGATCTTTACCGTATTCTGTCTTATTGTAATCAAACAACATTACGAAGATTTTGTGGTTTTTGTGGTGGCAATCTCTCTCTCTATGAGCATTAGGCATCCGAGTGAATTCATCATACCTATATTTTTGTTCAATTGGCATAATGCACCCTCATATCTCGACCAGACACTAATAGTGATGAGGTCTCAAAGCGCTTAACGTGCTCTCCAAGACTTGGTACAAGACCGCCTTCCTTTTAACTTTTTTTAATGATATAGGTGGCAGACGAGCCGACAGATCACCTGAAGGTAGGCAATTACCTGCAACACCAGTTGACTTCGGATTGACACTGATTTCTTAACAAGAAGGTTCAGATAAAAATGTTGGCCCCACCCGGGAATCAACACGGGACCACGAGTGAAACCGTCGCTATAAAGTGCAACCACTAGCCACTGCACCATCTAATCAGTCTAGTTGCTTCTCTCAAAAAGGTAGCCATTTACATACTAAACAATAAAATAAACGTCCAACTCCAAAATCTATGCAGGAATGCTGCGTCCTTTCCACCGCAACTTTTCGACCATTGCCCCCAACGGCAAATTTGGACCGATTTCACTCCGCCGCGGTCCTATTAGACACAATTAGGGCGCTCGGGGCAGCTGCATTCCGATCAAATTAGAATACAGAGGGCGCTGCGATCGTGTCGCGGAGGCTACCGATTACTAACACCGATTACCAGGTGCGGGATCCCAGGCTACTGGATTAGCTTGGGCGAAGAATTTGTGGGTTCGTGGTGGAAGAAATTATCGCAGCAATTTTTTTTCTGATTATAATCTGTGATATATCACAGACGGAGATTTTGATGAGATATGTGGCAGACTGTTGTGTTTAACTGTGGGAGAGCCACGCCTCGGCATGAATGGGCCGGCTCGACCGGAGTGATACCACTGCCTCACAGAAAACCGGCTTGAAGCAGCCCCTGTGCTGTGTTTCGCCGCGTGAGTGAGGGTACCGGAGGCCCACCCGGGGGAAGGGGATAAAAGGTTGGCAGCGCACTTGTAACTCCACTGGTGTTGCAAGTGTCCATGAGCGGCGGCAATTATTTACCATCAGGTGATCCGCCTGCTCGTCTGCAACCTATCACATAAAAAAAAAATACGAGCAGACGGATCAATAAGGTAAGCGATTGCCGCCTCCAATAGACATCAACACCAGTAGAGTCACAAGTCCACTGCCAACATTACCCTGCCTTCCCCCCTATTGTCCTCCGGTACCCTCACTCACCCGAAACATAGAGCAGGCGCTGCTTCGCCAGGTTCTGTGAGGCTGTGGCATCTCTCTGGTTGAGCCGACCCATTCATACCGAAGCGTAGCTCTGCCAAGGATTCTCCCAAGGATACATTTCCCCTCTAGGCTATTGAAATTATGCCACCCCTAGTGATCGTTGCAAGTTCTAGCTAGCTAGCATTATAAAAAAAAGTTAAGCATACGAGTACAATATTAGGAATACTATATTGGCAGAACTTCTGACAAAAGTGAGTATGTATGTACAGAACCAAAGATTTAAATCATAGATATGCCCTGACACCTAAAAACGAGGCAATATTTTGATGACATGACGTGTGGCGTGTCATCGAAAGTCACTATCTATGAGGATAAAATACGGTCAGCAAAATTTTCATACTGGGAACTAAAAATAAAACAATTCCTAAATTTAAAAGCAATTTTATTTATAGGACATTTTATTTCTAAATGTTACACTACATCTATCTATTTATTCAAATAAATTACTCTAATCACAGGAGCGAATATCGGGTTTGATCACCAAACCGCATAAAGGGTGGTGATTATGTTTATGCCTAATCCCATCATAGTAGCTATGACTTGATTTCTATAATAAGGCCTTTGCCCTACTATTCCTTAAGAAAAATTATGAGTAATATTTACTATAATTTAATAATTAATTAATAATTAACACAACCCCACATTAATGTCCTGACTCCGTACTAAGTAGCTTAAGCACTTGTGTTATAGAATAAGACACAGAAGAAACACAAATATAATACTTTTTACTTTACGCAGACCTAGGGGAGTCAAATATAAATCATTTTCTTTGAAATGCGAAGAGCGAATTCGACTAAATTGTCCAGGTAACCAGTATTCATCCCTCCGATCCCGCTGGATAACTTTGATCAATTTTTCTTTCAAACGCGGATCTTGCGGAAATCTAAAACAATAAACGTTCACTTAAAAATAATACGTAATTATTATTTGCGTGTTTATTGATTTCTAGTCAAAATAAAATTGCTATTTTATATCTGACCGCTATTAAAACAATGCCTATCGAAACTGTTGACGCTACCGTACTTTTCCCGATTATTGTAAACCATTAACAAATGAGCTGTTATCAACTGAGTTCTGAGTACTACAGCGGGTCTAAGTATATTGGCCACCGAGATAATGATGTTGTCTCGTTTTGTCTCACAGTAATTGCCAATACTACATTCTCTGTCATGCGTTGGCCGATCAGACTTTGATGTTTTGTCAACAAAATAAAATAAATTAAATTATTGATGAAATATAATTACTTACGAGTGAAATGTTACACCATTCGCTTTATTTGAATTTGTAGTATTTTTCTTGCACAATAAAAAGGCACATGAAGGCATTTTGAGTGCTTTTTCCTGTCAAAACTCCAGGCAGCTGTGTCGTGCAACTGTCACCGTGTGCAAACGGCAACTAATTCGTGCTAATCCCAGTTGAGTTAAGCTAGGTTATTTGAGGTGCGACTCAAATCGGCGCGGTCAAAGTATGGCGAGGGCATATCTATGATTTAAATCTTTGTACAGAACCACATGCCTCCGCCATTCTCGGCAGCAATCAGGTACATTTTAAGCCCATGCGTGACTGTCTAAGGCTCCTGATAGCAAATTTTCGAGATAATGACCCTCCGGGAGAATCTCCAGAGGATGTGTCAACCGACGGATGCCGCTCTCACGATTTGAATAATTCTGGCCCCAGATCGCGGGACATGCGAACCAATCCGCAAATTGCTGTTGAGGTGTTTATCGATACAGGGTCAAATGAAAACTGCAGTTTATTTTTACACTTTGAATTTTAAGTACATACTTGGTATTATAATCATGGAATCCGTTAAAAGTATCAGCCTTTATACTGGCCCACTGCAGGGCAAAGGCCTCCATCATAGAAATCAAGTCATCGCTACTATGATGGGATTAGGCTTGCCTAATAAAATATACAAGGTTGGTGATCACAAACTCGAGCTATGTTCGAAAAATTCGAAACATACTTTTGCTCGACGAATCGAACTCGGGAACTCGAGATCAAGGCTCTGTACTTAAACCAAACTACGGGCGGCCGTTTTCATGACTTTCTTGACGAATTATGGGTTAGGCAAAGCTCAAGCACTGCACCAACGAGTTCGTCGGTCGAACAAAAAAACCGCTTTCACAACTGAAGGCGCCTCTTCCTACCACTTACCATCGAAATCCGAAATTTGATTCCCACTATTAATCTCTAACGCCACAAAGACACCGACAGTGTTTACAAATTAGACTTGGTCGTAAAAGAGTCCGGCTAACACCAGCCCGCGGTCAACACATTTATATCAATTTAATGTTTTAATTGCAAGCCCCAACTTTGTAATGGCCGCCCAACACCGGTAGCGGAAACGTAGATCACGATCGATCACGATATTGCCGGTCGTTGTTATCGATCTATCGTTAAGCGCGTAACGAACGGTTTGAGATTTAAAGGTGTATCATTATTTTCCTGTACAATTTGTTCAATTGCTTTGGGATCGAGGCGGATGGGTCGAATTGCTATTAAGTGTCTACGTTGTTTTATTTTTCAAAACTATGTTGAGCTACCTACTAGGGATTCGATCACCGTATTGTAAAAGCCGCCACACATCAGTTTTGCTTAGTGTTTTTCAAAAAGAAGGAGTTCATTCAAGAAATTTGTACGCTGCCAACTGGTGAATTCTATTTGAACCTAATTTGCTCTGTTCTGTTAGTCAATACAATGCTGCCACCTAGAGTTGCCTCATAGATGGTGTGCCATCAATTTGAACTTAAGCCCCCTTGTTAGAATACGTGGTCTAAAGTTCTTCTTCTATCTAAAGGTCTAAAGTCTATTTACTTTTCTTAATAAGTATATTTTTTGAGAAATAATCTAAAACCGTAAATGTCTTCAGTAGTCAAATTCTACTATCTTTAACTCTACTACTATCTTGACAAACATATCTGTAAATATGTTACTGCTTTATCATGCGACGAAGAATAAAAAAATCTACTTAGTAGTACCATTATGTTATGGACAACAACATCACATTCCTCGCAGCATTGTCAATCAAGCCGACGTTCATTTCCTTAAGAATTTGCCCTTTCACACACGTACTACGTGATGGCGACTCAACCGAAATTAACAAAAAAACTCTAAGTACAGTGTTCATAACGTACCACGGATGTCGCCAAGGGGCTTTCTCACGATCTGGAGATATACCTCTTCCCCCCAACACTGCACACTTTAAAAACACGACAAACTTTTTATTAGATGTACATTGACGGTAATGTATCGAAGTTCAATAACAACATAGGCACTGACCGCGCAGTGTATGTAGTTGTACCTCGAATTCTCGGGTTCACACTACTCAGTCATAGGTCACTCGTTCTGAGTGATTATAGGTTGTGTTGGACAATATTTTAAGCGTTATGATATTGATTTCTAAAGATAATTTACAACGTGACCGTACCTTTAGGCGATGAAGCTGTAAAAGCATTAGAAAGGAACTATTAAACACGTTTATGCGTGAATTAATCTTAACTGTTGTTAAATGAAATGCCGATTGTAATTGCAGCTGATTATGTCATTTCGTGGACTGAGTTTGTTGTTATTTTGACATTGAAAAGATTGTTGTTAATAACATGACTTGTGAAGAAACACGTCATATTTTAAGCGACTTTAAACAGGAGTTCTCAATTCGTCTTATGTTACGCGATAGCAGATAGAAAAAATATTTTTTGTTGAAAGGGTATAGTATATAGTTGGTTTCCACTGTTAGCATGCCATGGTCTGATGATGGTATCCTAGAGAAATTGAGGGCAACCCCACCCTTTTATAGGCACAAGTTTATTGTATAGTTTTTAAAGTTACGCTAGTATTTACACCTGGTCATAATAATTTTATGAGGCTGAGCTGATGATGGAATGAAATACTTACTTAATGGTCAAAAAGTAAAGTATCGGCTTATATTTGACGACCCGCTTGGTGGAATGGTTTGAGCGCCGGTTGAGACGCAAGGGTGGCGGGTTCGATTCCCGCACCAACACAAATGTTTGTTGATGAAACAGATATTTGTGTTGGGTCTGGGCGTATGTGGTTCCTTCGTTGTTTCTGGTCTCCATAGTACATGGGAAAACCTTAGTTTGGGACCAGAACAATGTATGTGATGTTGTCTAAATGTATTTATTTATTTTTATTTTATATCCTGTCCCACTACAGGGTAAAGGCCTCCATCATAGAAATCAAGTCATCGCTACTATATGGGATTAGGCTTAATCACCACGCTTGCCCTAATGCGGATGCGCATAAGTTTATCAAAACCTACTAAAGACGGGTCGGATCGCCGGTGACCAAACACTGTATACCTCTCACCTCCGTGGGTATAAGTCTCGGTCTGCCCTGGGCGAGGGTGTCCGTGCGAGCCGATCTGGTCATCACGGACAGATGTTTCACGGCGTAATGCTATAGCAGATTTGTAATGGCGGATAGCATCTATGTAGACCGGAGGATTTGGTCACGTTCGGTACAGATAGCAGGTCAATTGATATCAATTTACACTTTTGTTAATTTGATAGGGGGCAGACGAGTAGATGGATTACCTGACCAAACAGCAATGGAGTCAAAGGTGCGCTACTAACCTTTTCACTCTAGGTCCTCCAGAGTACCAGTACTATTAGATACGACGAGACGAGTATTGTAGATGCTGGAGCTGCAAATACTGAGGTCAAAACATATTGGCCACGCCCGTTCTTGTATGTAAAGAGTAAGTAGAGAGTAAAGTAAAAAAAACAGTAAAGTATCAGCCTGTACTCCTGCAAGGCAAAGGCCTCTATCATTCCCGGGTCGAGCAAAAGGTTCGATCTAAAAAAAATTTTCGAATACAGCTCGAGTTTGTGATTACCAATCTACATTTAGCCTAATCCTAATCCCATCTTAAGTAGTATCGATGGCTTGATTTCTCTTGTACATACTAAACTTGTCAAAATCTTTCCCTATTTGCATTTGATTGTGTATTTAATTTAAAATCATTTGTGCGTGTATTTTTTGTGGTAAATAATGCATTTCTTTTTTTCTTTCACCTCCTTTTCCTCCGGTACTCTCACTAACTCGATGCAACACGCCGGTTCTCTATGAGGAGTACCCATTCATGCCAAAATGAGACTCTGCTACAGTCAAACTTACTATAAAATCCCCTATCTGCCACAAATCCATTGAAAACTTCCATTTTGCTTTGATCTACAAAGCTAAAATTATCTCTGTTCTAAATTTTCTTGCTCCCAGTACCGAGGCGTGTCAGCTCTACTGTGGGAATGTCTGCTCGTGAATCGCCCGTGGCTTATGACAATTTGCATTTTTTTGCCGTCGGTACCGATGGAATCGCTTAGAACGCCGTAATTTACAAACTCTACGATCTGCCGATACTCGACCGGGAGTTGAAAAAGATTTACTATAATCTGTCAGTGTTTTAGGGGGGAAAGGAGATGATTGGCTTGTTGGCGGGAACCGCTTGTAGATAAATGCATGTACGGAATAAGCTACATTGTGCTATGCATATTGCATTTCAGATATCGCTTCGATGTGTGATTAGTTTGTCTGTTATTTGCTCCTTTTTTATAAACATAAATAGGTACCAAAACAAACATTAATACAATTCATTGGTTTTGGACTATATAATATATGTCCAGCGTTCAAAGCACGTAAGTAGTAAAGTAAGTCTTGTGCACTCGACGTTGAAGTCGATTAGTGATTTGTATGGATGAATGTAAATGTCGAGTGCTCGAGAGTTGCCCCTCTGAACGACAATTTGTTCTACGAAAATATTACAAAATAATCAAAATACGTGACGAACTTTGATGAAAAGTAGAATAAAAAAATATACAAATACATTGCTTAACATGAGACGTAAATATTAATGTAAAAATATACTAACTGTATAGGTAGGTATTGTATCTAGACTCGGGGGATCGGTATCGTAGAGGCGTTTAAGGCAGAAGAGGGTTATTCTTCTAGATCTAACTTCCTGAGTTACCATCCTATTCTTCCAGGCAGCAGCATCCGCCCGTAACTTGTGGCGTCGTCTGCTCCCGCGGCGGTCGCCCGGCGCGCATCGTGCGCGCGCGCACCTCCCGCTAATTGTCGACGCACATCGCGTGATGACCCTCTAATTGAGATTAGAGATGCGGCCCATCCACTGTTGGGTATAGCCAAAACTATAAATAGACTTGTGATTTTCCTATGGAGATTGCAAGACTAACAGAGGGAACTGAATCATGGTCATCAAAGCGACTGCTTTGGACGCAACCGAGAACTTGAGTGAAATGCCAAATAATGCTCTTTTGCGAATGGAGTCATTGTCGGCGACACTTTTGGCGCGTTCACGTTTTTTATACGGTTTATGATTAAAGTAACGCGCCTATAGTCACAAGTCGTAATTCTTGAATTGGTTATCTCTGGCGCATCAACTTATAAACAAAAACCGATCGTCAGTCCGCCTGAAGTCTGAGTGAACTATAATTTTAATTAGATAACTCTTTTACCGCTATCATTCGTAGTACATCACAGTCTCATCTCTAATTGCGCTTGAGTCAGTGATCTACCGTTTGAGACGTATCCTGCGGCAAAGTTAATCCAAATCACGATGCTTTGTATGAAATTCAACGGAATTAACCACACGCAAAGTTTTTTCGGGTTAAAGATCTAATGATTAGGTAGCCTGAGACGGAATATATCTTGATAGTGGTAGCTGTTATTTGTCATTGTGGTGAGAGGATCCGCCAATCAGAATGAAGTGAGTGGCTGATTGGTTAACACAATGATGTGCAGGTTGTTTTTTTTTATTTATTTATAGATACAGTCAGCAAAGAAATCGTATCTACACTAAAATTAAATATGATGTAGAAATAGTAAATAAAAAAGTCGCACAGCATCTTATGCTTTGACTCCGTATTGGCTGTTACAATATCAGAAAACAAAGGAAACACAAATATAATACTTAAATAGGTACATAAATAACACCCAGACACTGATCAAATCAAACGCGTGTTCATCATACGAATATTTGTCCAGGGTAGAAGAGATCGATCGAACCCACGACCTTTGGCGTATGAGGCAGGGTCACTACCAAATGCACCATGGCGTCAGTCAAAAATTATTTAAGCCTTATAGCCTAAGATGCGATTGCTTAATTCTGCAGACAGATGTCTGTTTTTTGACAAGCAGTGGGGATTAAGGCCTAAATCCCTCATCATAATACATGCGAGCTTGATTCTATATCGAGGTTAGTCTGGCGTCGTTCATTTATTATTTGTAATGTTAAAGGAAAGCTTTACGCCAAAATGACTGGAATATAAAAACCCATAAGATGCTGTTTTTGCCACTAATCATACCGTTACCGCCGCTTCCACCAGGTAATGTCTTCCAAATTAGCATTTGACGTGTTCTCGCACAATGGGCGAGTAACGGTCGTGGCTGATTGTACAAAGATTGGGGACCTCTGAACTTTGTGGTCATTACCGAAGTCGATGCGAGGGTAAAGATGTGGTCACATTCATAGGATTGAAAACTCACACTAAATGTAGGTAAAGCTTAAAGTTTTCAAGGAATCTCTTATTCTTAGTAAGGTTATTTTTTGAGAGTATATTTTTATAGTATTCCCTATTTGAACCACTATTTCATAGTTAGATCATTTTCTCTTAAATAAATAAATGCGCCAAACAATCACACCAATCAACCTGGTCTCAAACTAGGGTAACCCTTGTACTATGAGTACCAGGTGACAATAAATTAACTGGGGGCGTCAACCCAGATTAGGTTTTGATTTTCTTAATTCAAACTAATCAATATAAATCTAAAATTGTTACAAACAAAGTGTAATTAGAAAAAATCAAGAAAATAAAACAAAAGCTACATAACCCTTCATTCATAAGAAAAGAACAATAGGTATGTATGTAACGTAGACTACAGATTCATAGCCATAGAGATTATTTTTCAAGCAGGGGATGATATAGGCTAATAGAAAAATACAGCCAGTAAGTAGTAGTAAAAAACCAGTGAATCTTGCTTCTATTTGCTGTTATATTTACTCACCCTTTCATAATTTTTTTTAACATTATTTGCATAGGTACCCAATAAGTACAAAACAATAAAGTGGTAATGTGAAAAGACCTTTAGAACTTTCTTTGTATACAAATTAGGGTTATATTCTTATAAACTATTGTTACAATTCACGATTCATAAATGAATTAAAGTGGTTTAGCGCTATTAAAATGGCCACATGATATACCTTATATGAATTATGAACGTTTTTTGCGCAATTCTTAGATTGAGGTATAATTATGAATATTGGTGGTAATAAAATGATAGCTATTATTTGGCGTATATCTTATGAGATTTCGTAATTAGACAATTACCTATAGTTGTCCATAATTTACACTTTAATTGTTCCGGAGTAACTACCAATTCTCCTGGCTTAAACCACACATAATGTGTCTTTGTCCATCTCGGGTGAACTGTTACACAAATGCTGTTTTATTACATTTTTTGTTTTTGTCACACGGGGTAGACAATCAGGGGATGGACAGCGGTAGTAATAATCCAAGGGGGATGGATATTTGAAATTAAATTATTGATTTTTGAATGAATGAATGATTTTTAATTAAAAATAATAGAAACTCATATCTCAGAGATAATCGCTGGCATAGTCTTCGATTGTAGTTTATTTTTACAATAATTGCAGACATGAACCAAGTGTTTGAGAGGTTAAAGAATGATGATCTCAAATATGTGGCATGGTTTTCCTCCTTTCGCTTATCCTATCACACAACCAAAAGTTTTTTCAGTCTTCTAAAGTTTAGTAATTCACACAACTGCCCTGTCACTGTCTATAGAATTTAGCGCTTTATAAATAGTACAGATTAGATATTTATATCAATATAGATCATGCATATAATATAAGTAGATAGAAGATTACTTACCTGGTTAAAGGCATGTAAATGTTTAGTAATACATCCTATGTGTTCATAACTGTTATAAAACATACAGGATGTATTAGTAAACATTTTACTATTAATACTGGAAACCTACTGCAGGGCAAAGGGCCTCCATCATAAGAAATCAAGTTATCGCTACTATGATGGGATTAGCTTAATCACCACGCTTGCCTAATGCGGATTGGTGATCACAAGCCGAACTATGTTCGAAAAATTCGAAACATACTTTTGCTCGACTCGGGAATCGAACCCGGGACCCCGAGACCTAGACATCTCTTTTAGACATAGTATAATGTGAGCCTTTTTGGAAATCACTCATCAGTTACTAAATACTTGATATAGTAGACCAATGCTGAACCCTGGACTGTCCACCGCTAGTCGGATATGGCCATGTCCTGTCATTAAGCAGACTCAGTTAGCATTAATTAGACAGTTCGTTTGAGCCCGCCGCTTCCTGCTCAGCGGCCGTTTGAACGGGATAGAGCTCAAGCCCACCCGGGTGCAAGCCTGGATTTAGGCACATTAGAACTTTAATAGCAAGTCACCCAATGGTTGACCGCGGCTTGCATCCGGACCGCCAAGCCACTTTGTACGGAACGGCGAGAATACTACAGCTATTTGCACTACATAATAAGGTAGCAGCGCACTTATGTCTGGTGTTGCAGGTGACCATGGGCGGTGGTAATCGTTTACCATCAGGTGATCCGTCGGCTCGTCTGCCACCTATATAAAAAACATGAACACAAAGATTTCCGTACTAATAATAAAATAATAATATTCCGTGTAAACTCACCGAGGCTCGTTTTTTATTCTCATTCATGTTACAAAAACTCTTATTATGTGAATATGCGAAAAGAGTACTTTTATGTAATTATTAAGACAACTTATTTACTTACTTAACCTATTCAGTGCCTATTCTAAGCGAATAAATACTTTGACTCCAATAAGATTTTTGGAACGGATCTCGTTTTGCGAGAGTAATTTCATTTCTTAAAACGTATACTTCGAGCGAAACTGAGTCGAATTATTGTGATTCCCAACTCAACAACGAATTGAGTTAGAACAATATAATTAATAATACAAGTACCAGTCAAATACCAGTGCCCCACCTTCCCACACGCCCTGACCCTTCACCTACGTCCAGGCGTTGTTGACATTTCCCTGCTCTGAACCGGGCAAACAAAGGCCTACTGATAAAATGGCGTTCACACCTGACGATATTCGTGCCAACGGCTTCATTTCAAGTTAGCGAGTAGGTGTTAGCCGTACAAAATTGATCGCCTAGAACATTCATTACTGCGTAAACACTACAGCTATGCTTACTTAATATTATAAATGGGAAAATGTGTGTCTGTAATTTTGGATGTTTGTCTGTCATTCCACCGGCAAAACGGAGCGAAAGCGAATTGACGTATTTTTTAAGTGGAGGATAGTTGAAGGGATGGAGAGTAACATAGGCTACTTTTTGTCCATTTCAAACCCCCCTTATAGGGAAGGGGAGGGCGTGAGCGAAGCCCCGGGCAAAAGCTAGTGATTTTATACATCCATACTAATATTATAAATTGCCGAAAGTAACTCTGTCTGTCTGTCTGCCTGTCTGCCTGCCTACTCTTTCACGCGGGAAAACTACTCAACGGAATTTAAATGAAATTTGGTATACAGATAATCCTTAGGGACCCTGAGAAAGGACATGGCTACTTTTCTTGCGAAAAGGGGGTTGAAAGGTGGGGTAAAAAGTTACTTTTCCACGCGGACGGAGTCGCGGGCGGCCGCTAGTCATACATAACTTACTCGTAATAATCTTTATTGTGGATCAACTTCAGTATACAACGACAAGTCTTTGGGAAAACCGAAAAAACAAACACTGGTGCGATGTAATCCATGCCCAACGCCATCTATTGGCATAGATAAAATTAATGTCCCGAAACAAAGTGATTAAAATAAAATGTAGTACAGTGATTTATAAAATCATGATAAATTGACGCAACTAACTTTATGCGCTCAAAATCCCTTTTCGTCATCAATTCTACTCTATCAAGTCTATGCCTACACATCTAACACTGGTTGTTAACAAACGAAACGTGTAAATCCTGCCCAGACAAACAAGCCCGGAAGGTTAGGTGGCATTCGACACCTATACTGTTGCCCGTGTCAACAGGACCGACGGCTCCCAAAAAGTTCCCAGGACCACTTTAACTAATACCCGATGTTTTACCAGGATCCTAATTAGAGTTACAATATTTAACTACCTTTTTTTGACTGTAGCTTAAGTAGGTAGATAGGTATATTTTAAAATTAGTTAACTCTTTTTTATTGGCCTGTATTGTATTCAGGGCACATTTAATTTTGCCAATATCTTAAATAAAAGTGAGAAATGAACCTTTTGACAGATGCGAAACGTCAAAATGAAACATGACCTTGGCATCTGTCAGTTTAGTTCACTTCACTTTCAGACTGTCTCGGTGGCGCAGTTAACAAATTCACACAAAATCTCATACTTGACCTGACTCCGTACTAAGTAGCTTAAGCACTTGTATTACAGATATTAGACAACAGAGGATCACAAATACAATACTTAAATACATATAACACCCAGATACAAGTGTTCATCACACGAATGTTTGTCCAGGGTGGGGATCGAACCCACGAGCTTTGGCGTATGAAGCAGGGTCACTACCAAATGCGCAATCCAGTCATTTAGTTTGTAGAGTATCTCCTTCTTAGTCTGTGGTTGTTAGTGGGTCTCACTTTAAGGCGACGGCTGCGCTTAGGGTCCCGGGATGATCCCTTTGTTGGGCCGAAAACCTAGTTTTTCTTATCACAGTCCAACCACTGAGACTTCAGTGGCAGCCCGAAATATTGGGTGTCCCATCGAATTACCTAAGAGGCTTAGAATAATAACTCTATAGAAGGAGAGTCTCCATACTAGAGCTCTGTCAAAAATGAGACACAAAAAAATTCACGCAGCCTACTGCGCACCGTACTGACACTTTTGTAATGTTGCTAGTGAAGGTGCAATTTCCCCGAAAACGGGGAAATAAATCGGACGCCTCAATAGTGTTTTCTAATGTGTCGTAAAATGTTGGTCGGTGTGGTATGAACAAGTAATGTAAAGTTTATTGCGAGATAGATCTAATAGATACGTTCACAAAAACTACGATATAAGCACTAGGTATTATGGAAATTTAACGTACAATTTCGGTGGTACATTGGTTTGTGTATGTTGTGTGGTCACAACCTTTAGGCAAACACAATTAATAATAGTGTGGCTTGGGTAGGTAATGTTTTTATGTGGTATAAATAGAATATTATTAAACTGATATGAATAGAAGATAACAAAAAGATTTTTTTGTATAATTTATTTTGCGAGCACTCGACATTGAAGTCGAATTATGAAATTTATCGTCAATACAAATACTTATCTAATTCGACTTCAATGTCGAGTGCACGAGAAATGCCCCTCAGTCGACTGTATGTCGTAGGTACTTACATTAGGAAAATATGTTAGCAATAATTGTTTTAAAAAATAATTAGCTGGATAAAAGTCAGGAAAAATGGGAAAATATTTTTCTCAATTGGGCAACACTGAACATTGAAAATAAACGTTTCTATTTTGGATTAAAAAATTACAAGATACAATGAAATATTGAAAGCTTTCCTGTGAAAAGTGATAATATTATTCTTATTCTCTCTTTAATTTCTATTGTGACACGATTTAACTGCACAAACCGTCATAATTATTTTTATTTCGGGAGACACGTTCGGGTCGCTGTGACATTTGACACTAAGGAGCGAGTGGGTACCGTTCGCCAATTAGGGTACCCTCCCACTAAGCTTAAAGCGAGCGGACGCATTAGGTTTCTATAGAGTTATTATTCTAAGCTAAGAGGTGAGGGAATTGAGAATGGACCTGTGTTAGCGCATACATTTGAACACTATAATATATCCTGTGTACGTGGCTGATCGGTAAGTTTGGCCGCCGTAGCCAAATATCGGTTGAAGGATTATTATTAGTCCACATAATAAAATCAAAAATCTGTTAGGGGTTTACGCGGTCTTCTGTAAGTTTGCTGATTTGAGTAGAAAATAATACAGCTTAGCTCACAAAAATATCTATGCCCATAATTTGCACAGCTATTATACCACCTTATTGTGGCTATACTGAAGGATGTTATGTATAGAACCACTCTAAGATTGTATTGATTTTCCCATAGGGGCTTTCCCACGGCTCCAACACCCACTCAATAGTCTAACTTCTGTTTGCTTGACATGCAATACGGCTGTGGACAAAATAGTGTAAGTAAAGATTTTTAGTTTATACAATTTATCCTTTAACCGTCTTATTCTATTACCTATTTGCTATGGTATTCTATTGTCAATTTTTCTGGTAGATATAAAGCAACATTAAAAAAAAAACGCAAAAACTATGTTATTGAATCGCCCATCACTCATCATTCTGTAAGTTAGTATTATAATTTTTTTTTTATATATTACGTACGTTTTTTTAATTTTATTATAGTACCTACCTAACTCATTCAACAAAATATATTTTGCTTTGTTCTTTTGACGCCAGGTTCACTTTGGCAAATAAAATAACTTATTAGTAAGACTATTTATTAAGTGCATTTTTGTGATATTTGGATTTTTTGCTATATTCTATTGATTTTTGCGGTTTGATCAAATATTGACTGCAAGTTTAGAATATATAATTAATTTAAAATGGAAAATTTCCTAGAATGTTTCCACGCATATTTAAGTTCAATTTAATATTTTCGATAACCAGCTGCTACTTCTACTACTTAAAAACCTATTAAAATACTCGTAAAACTGCAAGTAATCAAAACTGAAAAAAGGCACTTAGATCTTTCCGACGCAGGCTGGGGTCAATAAAAGACTTGTTCCGTTAAAAATGTAACAGGTACCACTGCTCGTTCTCAAATGGGGTCTATTTCCCACTGTTTATGGCTGTATACTCGGACCAAGCGCAATTGATCCTTACAAAATCTTGTGCTTGCTCTTGATAATTGACGAATCGGGTTTGCCTGACAAATGAGCAAACCCCGATTGTTCTTGGCAAATGAGCAATCGGGTCACCTGATAATAAACACCGCCGGTCATGAACATCTGCAAGATCAAAGAGGTCGATGATGCGTTGCCAGGCTTTTAGTAAGGAGTCCCTCCTCTTGGAGGTTTCAAAGCCAAACCCATCGGAAAATATGCTGCAGCTAAACAAGGTTTCGATTGATATTTTGAACTGAATACTTTATGCATTTTTTTCTCAAAGGGTGTTATTAGTACCTATCAGGTGCAAACCATAAGCAGTTCTTAAAAATTAAGGTTGGTGTAGTTCTATTGAACAGGAAGTCATTATAACGCGAATTTAATAAATGTTACTGAACCTGTTAAAATCCCTCAATTAGTATTCCATCCCACAAAATGTCAACATTACAGAATAAATAACATTAACTACAATATTAAATAGAATCGACATATTCATTAAAACTCAGTTTTTTTTAAGTATCAAGACCGTGCGAGTCATACGCCCACTCGCTGTATCATGTCTAGCGATATGTCAACAGCGAGGCGTATTGTGCGCGCACGCATCCCCACAGCGCTGCATATTGATCCCACATGGGTTAACAACAACACGACTACAATGTTGCCAACATCTACCAAAACACGAGTAAATGGTTACATTTCTAGGCAGGACCATCTAATAAAACTTGAAAATATGGTACCCCAGACAGTACATTTTTACGGTCAGCATGAAAAGTAACGTATCATTTTAGTCTTAAATCTTAACCATGTCAAAGTGATATTTTGTCCGTACCCTTTAGGGACATTAAGCAGTTACTTTGACATGGTACTAAAGTGTTAAGTTACTTTTGATGCTGACTTTATCACGTAGTCATTGTAGTCAAAATATAATAATGTGTATGATAATGTTGTCTGAATGTATTACCTACATATTTTACTTATTTAAGTACATACATCCCTTTACTTTAACCACATCAACTATCGACCATTCTAAGCAACCTTAATTGCTCCAGGATATTTGAAATTTCGTTTGAGAAAAGGTCAACTTTTTATGCAAAGTCGTGACTGGTTCATATTATAAGAAGTCACGAAAACATTTTCAACAAATTTCCAGAAGTGGAAAACAAGTTGTTTCAGAATGGTTGATAGAAAACGTCGTCTAAGGAATGTAAATGTTTACAGATACACCCTGTACTTATGCACATTAGACATTTTTATTTTTCCTTTCTGTCCACAACTCCTGACAAAAGTAACTCACATAACATCAATATACAAAAACCCAATAAATACCGCCACCAAAATCTGACCACAATTGGGGAACTCATAAAAAGTCCCACACGATAAACGCATAACAACCGGGAATCGAACCCGGGGCGCGGGTCGCGAGCCCTCTAATTAGGGCGCGCAGCGGGCCTGCGCTCGCGCCGATTGATTCAACCGCTGTCATTCCGTATTTATTGCCCATCCGAAAATGGTCTGACACGAAGGAATTGTATGGATAAGACGAAATTAATTTAAACAAAAAAACAACAAATCTAACAAACTGTGTCCAAGTATGTTGTATTAAAAAAAAGAAAGTAAGAAAAAAAAAGGAAAATATTCTGTTAGTCACGGGAATTTCTTGGATGGAGGGAGGAGGAGAACCAAATTGGGAGAGGCCAATATCCAAACTGTTTTGGCCCTTAAGGAAAAAATATGTCAACAATGTTTGTAATATTAATATCGATAGAGTGTAACGGCGAGGGTTGTTGTTGCTTTTGGATATAAGTAGGGGTATTTGGAGTATTTTAAAACAAAGCAAAGACAGCAACTTTCTATGGAATCCTATAAATAAAAAAATGGATGTTACTGGCTTTGCTCCTTTATGACTCAAGTGGTCCTCACACACTTCACTTTGTTTCAGTGCTTAAGTTTATAATTAATGATAGATTTTACGATTGTGATGCGCTGAGTGTCGATATAGCGCAACAGTTTCGCCTTGCTTTTCTCTATAGATGTTACTTCATTAATACGTGGCGTATCCACACAAGTCCAACAGTGGAAGCGGCGTCGGCGCCGCGATTTGACAGATGATTTACTGACCCGATCCCAGCAGTGCCTGCGTTTTATGCTTTTTGTAAACATGGACATCACCTGTTTGCCCAGCGAACGCCGTTTGAGTAATTTCCGATATTAATGATCATAAGTCACGGGAATAATTTGTTTTCTGGCACTCTATAATTCTATATTACACTACTCATGATTCTTGTTTGAAAAGTGCCTTCGTATGCAAGATTTAGATGTGTTCGTACAAGTATACTACTAATTTTCGCGGATTACTTTTTGTGATAAGTTTCAAACGGATCGCCTGATGGTAAGCGATTCCTGCCACCCATAGACACCCACAACACCAGTGAACCGTTACAAGCATACCCTTTCCTCTCAATTGGGTCTCCGGGACAGCGCAGACGCTGCTTTACGCCAGTCTTCTAGCCGTGGTACCACTCCGGTCGAGCCGAGGTATTAATTCCGAAGCGTGGCTCTCCCACGGTAAATATCAAGGGTATTTTTGTTGCTCTATTGACAGAGTCACAGAGAGAAAAAAAGAGGGTCCTAAAAATGCCGAAATTGAAAAGCTGATGGCGGGCCCTAACATAATGGGCATCGGAGTCTACCTATGTGCCTTCATCTGAAGGCACATAGACTCCGATGCCTCGGCCAACTGTGGTCGTCGGCAGGGGGGCGACCACGCTCTGCTGGCGTGATGTAGAAAAACGCGTACCTGCAAGAAATTGCAAGCAGAGGATTGGCGACAAGCTGCACAAGACCGAGAAAAATGACGACATCTCATATCGGAGGCCAAATACTCATTTTGGTCGTCGTTGAGCCATCGGAGTAAGTAAGTATTGACAGAGACGGCAAGCAAGGGTCTCGTACTACATGTAGTCGTCGATGCCCATGAACATATTGCGAGACTAGAGCGTTAATTCCTGTCATTAAATTCCTGTCATGTCTCAACAAAGAATGCAGTTCTTCTCTTGGCATCATCATATAGCAGTCTTAGACGCCAATTCATCGAACATAACATCGTTATTATACACTTAAATATATTGAAAGTAGGTGTTTTCTTTTTCATTAAAGTTTAATTTCGCCAATTATCGTAATGGCGGGCTGCGTTATGACGCGTTTTGGTTATTTTTCAATAAACTTCGATCATATTAATATCCATCTGCGGCATATGGAGCATCCAAGTGCTCGGATACTTTGTCCCTTTCACACTTAGGTCTGTGGTTGAATGAACATTCCGTTGTCCTCTTCTCTTATTATAAGATTACCTACCACTTTTTTTTATCTCTCTTAATATACCAATATGAACCAACCAGTACTATACTTATATTTCTGATGGGACACCTGTGTAACATTAGTGTATATTTTTGACAACTGCCATTCAAAAATTGTGTACCTACCTAGAGAATGTGATAATGTAGGTAGGTAATATTATTTGAAACAAGATGATGTTTTGTACGAACACCCACACATCAAAGTATACAAAACTGACACATTTCTACAATCAAGTCTCATCTTACTGTACTGCTTAAGTACCATACATAAACATGTGGATTTTTTAGCACCAACAGCAGTTCATCCTTGACATTGAAGCCGAAAATATCCTCTCTGTAAATATCCGGAGCTGCCCTGACAGATGCCTGTCATACTACCAAATAAAAGGAATCTTTAATAGGTATTAATGTACATTAAATTTCAATAAATTCCCTGTGGTCCTTTGTTCGGCGCGGGCGCAGGCGGCACGGCCTCTACGTATATTAGTGCAGCATTTATTGGCACTCTATATGTTACATACTTAGGGTTCCGTATAGCTTGGAGGAAACTAGAAACCCAATATTACGAAACAATATTTATTTTGAGTTATATTAGCACCATGAAACACCATCATAGTAGCGATGACTTGATTTCTATGATGGAGGCGTTTGCCCTGCAGTGGGACAGTAAAACCAGGGGGGCAATTCCTCGCGCACTCGATATTGAAGTCGAATTAGAGATTTGTATGGGCGAATGTATGAAATATCTATACCTATTCACTACAGTGTCGAGTGTACAAGAATTGCCCAACAGGAGCTGTCCAGGAGTTCGTTAAATTGTTTAATCAGACTGTACAGAACATTTCCTCGCAAAACCGGCTGGCACTGCGCATATTTTTTCCATTCCTTATGCAGCCACAAGCACCGCCACGTGCGCGCAACAGGTGATGGGCATGTGTTACCTTTTTATTATCTTTTGTAACTTTTATTATCATTTTCATCGACTTGATAGCCCTGTGACTTTTACACGCTCAGCCATTTTGCTAAGGTACGACGCTGTTTTGCAAATGATATATCGAAGTTGTTTTCATCTGCCGAAGAACCACTCCTATCTGACGAGAGGTTATTATGGAAATAAATATATTCTTATAAATATACTAAATTGAATAAAAAGTGTCGTATCGACTAGGTAATTTATCAACGCTGAATGGAATGATGAAAATGGGACAGGTGTATTTTAAACTTCAACCTGCTAAAGACAACAAAAAAAAAAAAAATATTATATTATTAGTTATAAGTCGCTTTAATTAAATAAATACGCAGTACAAGAAAAGCAGCTGTTTGATATAACCTACTAAAAAAAAAGAACATACGCTTTTTCGCTTTATCCAGAATCTAATTAGATCTTTTAGCGAACCACAAAAAATAAAATGAAATACATTTATTTGCGTAAAACATGGTGGAAAAGGTGGAATACCAAGTATGAAAGTACAGCATGTTCTGTCTTAATATAGAAAAAAATATATAAGTATTGAATTGCGGGGCAGACAACCCTCTGTAAATATCTCTTCACTTGTTTTGTTATATGTTCTGATCTAAGGCTATGTTTTATTTTTTTACTTGTATCCTTTGTGTAATGTGTTGTGGTCAACCTACGTACTTACTCTTAAAAAAAAAAGTATAAGAACCATCCGATCAAACTTAATTGAATAAACATGAAACTCCAACAACTTTGTCACTTTTTGACTAATTTAAGATCATCGCAAGAACAGCCATGCAAGAAAGATACAAGAAAATGTAGACAAATTGTCGAATGGTCACCTGTTTAAGCCCGGTTTGTAAAATGGTTCTATTAATTACAACAGATGAAGAAAAGTGCTTAAAATACTTACTAGTAGGTTAAAAATATAAGAAAAAGAAATATTATTTTTTCAATTTAAATGCTTATTAAAGAACATATCAAATATTATCGCTGATTCGGATAATTACTCGGATAATTACACTTTTCAAATTAGAATCATTGCAATTTTCATTGTGATAATAATTGAAAAAAAAAACATTACTTATTAAGATTACAGTAACAGTAAGAAATATGATGCCGTAGGAGGTTAAAAAAAATCGCTCTCTTTCTTCTATGTACTTATGGGGAAGGTGGCATATTGTTCTTGTAAGATAATACAATATTAAAGTTCTTTAAATTTTAAAAGAATGTGTGTTCGAAACTTATAGCACGCGACATCTCTATTTTACGATAATATATTTCTATTGTTTATTTGTTGTTAAATAAACGTTATATCTCGCACAAGAATTAAATACCCGCTTATACCTATTTATTTCGTTCTGGCAGATAAGATATTTCAACAACACTGAAATAAGTACATAATTGGCAATAAATTTATAGCAACAGTTTTATGGGTTCCTAGTAACATTTCAATAATTCTTTTTCGCACGTTGAACGTTTCCAAATAATTATGGAAATGCAACTTCTATTTATTCTCTACTAAAGTCGATTAACTTTCTGCCCCTAACTTTCATTTACGTTTTGTAATTAAAGTAACAAGAAACCTATTCAACACAGGGGTTTGTGTTAAAAGTCATGGCCCATTAAGGGCTTGTTTCACAATCTACTGATAAGTTCTACATAAGCTCTAAGCTACTTATTGCTACCATAAATACTGCATTTCACGACTGTCAAATAGCGTTTTAAGGCACTTACGTACATGAGTTTGACGATAGAAATAGCAACTTTTATTTTCAAAATAATTTATGTGTTGCATAGCTTTGTGACGCTTTATCTTTACATGGTGAAATAGGCACTAAGTGTGAAAACATGGTACCCAAGGTGTATCAAATGACATATCATTATAATTACTTTTCAGTAGGATGTGGCGCTTTACTGTGGCTAATGGTAGGATTAATCATGGAAATAATTATTTTAAAACAAATGTATCAGCGGTCAGGTACCTATACAAAAATAGCTTTTAAAAAATCTGATTTGCCCCTCTCTGGCCCAGGACCTGGGCACACCTTTGTCCCTAACTCATAGATCACATACTTTAATACATAATATATATTATGCACGGAATTTAAGGTATTTTTTATTTTTTTTATTGTACCTAAGTAAAAAATTGAGACGTTAAATTAAGCATAATGTCTATGGACATTAATAAACCGATAAAAATCGTGAAAAAAAATTATAAGCACATGGCAACAACGGTTTCCGATAGTGAAAAAGCGCTTGCGCTACATGAGATAATTAAACCGGCAATAAAAATATTGAAACAAAGTAAAATTCTATAGTATATGCATCTTAAAGATACGTACCTAATTAGGTAAAGTAAACAAATAAAAATAGTTAAATGAAAATTGAATATTAACGCAGCTACGGCGAAATTCGTCCTTCCACGGACAGGTAGAGTGCAAAGTAGTTGTATACTTATATGTACGGTGGCCTGCACATCAAGTTACTACAATCTGTCAAATTTCTTCAATCGAACCTCACTTTTATGTCAAACGTGTTTGGTTTAATATCAACTGAGGAAATTTGACAGATTGTAGTAACTTGATGTGCTAGCCAGTGTACTTAAGTCGAAAGATCTCAATTCAACTACACCAATACTTTGAATGTTATTTATTCATCATTGGCTAATCAAAATATTATGTAAAAAAAATCTTGATTTACTTTTTATGTGTATGTTCCTACTTATTATGATAGCAGATTTAAGCATGTTTCCATTTAATAACGTCATGATAGTTATACCAAACTTGATGGCAGTGAACAAATTTATTTTTCAGTGCATCTGCGCTATAACAAGATAATTTAGAAATTCTGTATCTTATACCTTAAAACTTTATGAGAAACCGAAACATACATGATACAAAGAGCACTATGTTGATAGAAACTAATCAATAATGAATGGACAAAAATTATAATGCCGCATTCATCTTTAGACTTATCTCAAGGTTCACTATCCCACTTTACAATTGTTCTAACATACCACCTGTTAAACCGATCAGGTGTTTCGACCCTCCTTGCGGCCTGTTAACCAGCCCTACCACTTCGCTTTACACCCCATCCATTGCTCTTTTCGAATCAACTTCAGGGACATAACAGTGGGACCACCCAGCAATGGAGAGTGAGGCAAGCCGCGACGTAGAATTGAGGAATCCTTCATTGATATTCTGACACGGCTCCCGTTGTTGGTAACAATTTGTTCCATTCCTATTTTTGTTGATGATGTTTTTGTGTTGATAAAAATGTCAATCCTGTGATGGGAAAAGTCATCATCAACATTTATAAGCATGTCATGCCCAATTGAGATCAAAGCGCTCACTTTGATTGAAATTGAAATCAAAGAACGATGTCTATAATAATTAACATAATTCTACAACTCTACAATTTTATGGTACCTGCTCTATATACGAGTATGTATGTAATATTACATATTAGATACACTTTATAGATAATGAAATAATGCTTAATTTTTTAATGCTGATGCAAAATGCAAAGATGTTTGTTTATGTGATAGGATGGCAGACGAGTAAATGGATCACCTGATGGTAAGCGATTACGTCCGCCAAATAGATACCCATGTGCGCCGCCGCCGACCCTTTAGGTTTAGGTAAATATACAGGGTGTAACAAAAAGGAGGTATTAACCTTAAAATAAATAATGTGTACCATGTGTAGATTCTATGTACAAAGTTTCAAATTAATAAAAATAATTTAGAAAAAGATACACAATCTTACCGTAATTCATTTATGCATGTAAATTTTATTTTAAATATTTAGGTTAATTCATATACTACTTATATTAATGTAACTTTCAGCATGCTGATATTTCCGGAAACTGTAAGGCAGCATGTCCACTGTAATGAATAAATAAATAAAATAAACAATTGTGGCACACCACCAGTGTTCCACCAGTGTTGAAGTTACCGCCCGGTAACTAGGTATTTCAGAAGAAGCGGTCAAAGGTTAAATCTTTATCAGCTGATTGCTCACTAGTGATGTGCGAATTGAAATGGATTTCACGAAGAATCGGATTTGGGAGGTTAAAAACTCTATTAATATGAGATTTGTAAAGTTTGTCAGAATCGGTTCACTTTGGGATAATACCCCCTTTTTGTTGCCCCTGTATAGCATAGCATACTGTATCTCGCATAGCGGCGTGTAACCTATATCCTTCTCCGTCTAGACCTAGAAGTGTGTCAGTTGGTGTCACCTGGCGCAAGGTGCGCGCGCACGCGCCCGCGCACATGCCGCCGGGCCTTTGTGAGGGGAAATTACCTTTTTATTGGTTATTTTAAGCCACACTGACGGCTTAGTTAGCGAGTAATTATAATATTGTCCTTTGATTTGTTTAGAGTGAGCTTGTAAGTGATGGTAACGAGGTAAACGGGCGATGGGTGTGGGCGGTAAAAACCGGACTTATGTATCGAGTTATACCGTGGCATCCTACTACATTATAAGGCGAAAGTTTTTGTATGGATGTATGATGTTTGTTACTCTTTCCACGTAAAAAACTACCAAATGGATTTGAATGAAACTTTAAAACCACATATAGCTATACATCAGAATAACACATAGGCTACAATTTATAAAAATATATTGTGTGGATTGTCCAAAATATGACGGTAAGTGTCAATAATTAACTCCACGCGTACGAAGTCGCGGGCGGCCGCTAGTATCATAATAAAATTTCAAAATTATTATTTATTTTTTCACATTAAAATTCAAATGTTTTATTGTATCACATACTTATTATTATGGTTGTTACCAGACGTTACAAAATATTATAGTGTACATCACATGTACCTACCCTGTAGGGGCATAGCAACTTATAATATCTAAATAATAATATCAAGAAATATAATAATTTCTAAGAAATAGAATAGGATATCCAGTCGTTTCAATATCTTCAACGAACTCGTACATAGATTCATAATCGAGTTACCCTCTCCAATAAAACGAATCTATCAGACGTGAAAAAGTACACGCACAAATACGTTACGATGTGCAACTGGCACAAAAAGCTCTGACCTATTGTCCACCGTTATTATTATAATAGGTGAGAAATTAGCTGGCCTAATGCAAGAAGGACAAGGTGTGACGCAACTGTCAGTACAGGTGGCGTAGTCAGGTGTAAACTTACCCTAATCAAGAATTCCTTTGCGTTAAAAAAATAAAACTCCCGCACAAAATGATAGATCAACTTTAAACCTTATCTCTTAAGCCGTAAGAAACGTCAAAACAGTGACGTTTATCAGTTGCAAAAACCAAAATGGCGGACCTGTCTTTGTCAAACGCAGTACGCGGCTGTACGCAACAATTCAAGGTTGGAAGACACTTTCGCAATTAAAATAAAGAATTATATCAGTTGATTGAAATTTACGACTGATTCAAGCTGTTTTTCACTCGCATTTCCATGCTGTATCGATCGAATGGATGTGTTAATGGTATTCTGAAGGGAGCTATTAACGAGATAAAGAGGGTCGTTATCGGTAAAGAACGCCTTTCACGTTGTTTTTAAGGATACGAGCATTCTAAACCGATCTCAACTGTGAAGGTGGAGAAATTACTAATATTTTACTGAGAATGCTAATTAGGTACCTCGTTACGCAGAGTCTAGCTGTAAATATAAACTTTAATTAAATAACCTTAGGGTAGAGGTCGGTTTTTACGATGAAGTCAAAATCGACATCGCCTAAAATGTAGAGAAAAAGATATTTTGAATTGAGAACTCCCTACCTTTTTTAAGTGGGTTAATAAAGTGCCATATCGTGATACAAATACAACCTACTAGTTCTATTTTAAATTTTTAATAATGACCATCATAAAAGTACCTTGAAATTTCAAATTAAAACATTGTGTAGATACTCATGTTTACTCAAACTCAATCATCATTAATTAATTTGTACTAGGTCTAAAAAAACAGAGTTTCGCATCACATATCTATCTTTTTATTCATTTCGAAAAAACATGTATAGCCATATCCACCACATAAGAATAATACATACCTACCTATTGGTTAAAATACCTAAAATTCAACAATCATTCTCATAGAGACTCCGGTTTCCATACAACGTCATCACATTTATAGGTATGTCTTAAAGCCTGTTTTTCATCAGACAAGAGTGATGGATGACCCATTGACAAATGGCTGCTTAAGCGCGTGCCAAATTAAATTGGGCCCGGTGCGTGCGCAAGCGCACCTTTGCGGCAAAACGTGCGTTTTTTAGGGAACACCTTATAAGAACAGGGAAATGCGGCAGCAAGAATGTGAGGAAGTATAAATATGACACGTGTTGCTATGCAAGAATATTATATGTCATCGATATGCCATAGGATCATAAAATATAATTAATAGGGACTACCTATTGGAAGGAAGACGTTTCGGTACTTATGTATCATGTCACGCAGATCATAAAAAAATAAATTAGTAATTAAGTTTAAAATTAATTATTCGCGCAGAGAAGGGCATCGATATAATCTCTAGATCTACGACCACTAAGAGTTACAAAATTCCATACTAAAAGCACATTGTGCTCAGAACATTGAAAGTGTTTGAAAAAGTGATCCCAACAGCATCATCATTAGTATAGTCCGAGGCAAGAAAGTGTAGTTATGACCTTGAGTGCGCAGAAACCAATTTTGATAGAAAGTCTTCTTTTTTACAAGTGCGCAAAATAACGGCCATCGCTTACTTTACACTACACTATACTTTCGTGCTTCCAGCTATAAGTAGGCACGGAGGATATAATAATCCTCTGTGGTAGGAGGTACATAGGTCTTATAGATTATTTTGAATTTCGAATAGCCGTCATATTTAAAAACAAAATTTAGTTTTTTTTTCAATCCTAATCTAAGTTTATTGGTTTTAAATTCCGAAAATGCCAAATAGCGATATTTTGCGGATAGAACCTCCATTGGTGACACTTTTAACGCGTTCACGCGGTAGGTATCTAGGGTTAAGG
Organism: Cnaphalocrocis medinalis; assembly: GCA_014851415.1. Taxonomy (NCBI): domain Eukaryota; kingdom Metazoa; phylum Arthropoda; class Insecta; order Lepidoptera; family Crambidae; genus Cnaphalocrocis; species Cnaphalocrocis medinalis. The sequence continues at coordinate 3,368,014 of CM026289.1, read as the reverse complement.
TTCAGAACAAAAAACTCACCTTCCTATACAAGTCATCAGCTGTTTGATGCAATTTGTCTCGGTACATTTTTTTTTTGAGAGAAATATGTTTGTCTCAAAAAGTGAGTCGGTGTACTTTGCTTAAACTTTGGTCATGTCACACTGGTGTCCCATAGAACTAATAAGGGTAAGGGAATAGAGAGTGCACCTACTTGAGCACTATATTATATCCTGCGTACGTGGCTGATCGTTAAAATTGACCGCCGTAGCCGAATATCAGTTGGAAGATTGCCTAAACCAATTTACTTAACAAAAAAAAACACATCTTACGAAACGCGAACGAGCGCCTTAGCCAGAAACAAAAAGCAAAAGTGTTCTACCTAAAACCATCTGCAAAATGGCAGGACAGATCACAGCTGATTACAAGTTAGATATTATTTTAACCAGCTGTCCCTGGCCAGTTCGGGGGCACCTGCAGAGATTTTTTAAGATCTCCTTTTTTACCTTTTTCGTGAAATGCTGACACCTGGTCACTTCGCCTAGCACCTTGGCCGGGTGGCGTGTGCGCATCCTTTGGCAATTAAAATAAAAAGCTAAACATTGATATGAGACTTGATATTCACTATAATTGTATTATTTATTTCTCGGCTTGCAGTTATGAACGCTTTTCGCTTTGTCCAAGGAACCATTTACCATTTAGGGTTCTTACGGTACGCACTTAAAGGTGGAAGTTATTTTTTTATTTTATTATTGAATTAAGTATTTATATTGTTTAACTTTGCTTAATTAAGTTTAGCCTTTCTATTATTGCCATACCCTTGCTGGACATCATTATTTAATATCACCTGTTAACCATATGCCAATAAAGAACTTAAACTCTTTATCCTTGAAGAATACTAAAACACTTTGGTTCCAAAATATCAAAACAAAGGGATGTTTTGATATTTTGGAACCATTTGGAACCACATTTGTTCAACAACTTTTCAAAATTCATCGAAAAACTTTCGACTTTCCATACAAAATTACCAAGTCACATGACCGACTTTGTACTTTTTTTTTACATTATAGCGGACAAACAAGCAGACGGCTCACCTGATGGTAAGTGATCACCGCTGCCAATGGACATCTGCAACACCTGAGGCATCACAAATGCGTTGCCGGCTCTTAAGGAAGGAATAATCCCTTTTCTTGAAGAACACTAGTCGTACCCTATACCTATATAAAAAGGAAAGAAAATAGAAATATTTCCAATGTAGGGCAAATTTTGCCAATCATAGAAATCAGTAGCGATACTATATGGATAGGCTGTATCACCACGCTGCCTAATGAAATTGGTGTCACTAACCACGACTATATTAAATCGTACTTTTGTCTGGCCCGGGATCGAACCGGGACCGAGCACGCCCTGTACTTAACACTAGAGTCTGTGCTGAACCATCTATAAAAGTTGAAAAAAAAATTATACTTCCAGAAATGTAGACCCAGTTGTAGAACAATATACACGTTAGTCAAACTGGTTAAGGATGTAAATGACACAGTTACTTATAAATCCTCGCGAAGTCCCGCGAAGACATCTCCTAGCATACAATGACGGCTGTTACTTCAATATTACATCACCCACCGGTGATGAGCATGGTGTAACGACTGCTATTAACATGGTAATAGCATGGCAGGAGATATCCCAGTGACACATGCACGCATACGTACGTATAAGTATGTTTATAAGGTCCTAATGTAAGTGTTTCTGTTTTTAGGGTTCCATAAAATAATAATATAAATAAAACTTTATTGCAAAAAACTTAGAGCTACAAAGACTTATTATAATTATCAATTATAAGTAATTGTAAGTTATTAGATAGATACATAGATATTCTTTATACCACATAATTAGAATACCTACATGAGTAACCAAAAGCAATAAACATTACAATAAGGAGGTCTTATCGCTTGTAGCGATTTCTTCCAGACAACCTTTAGGTAGAGGAAAGAAAAACAGCGTGTTGGCAATGGGATTGCCGTTTCTAGCGCAGCCAAATGGCAAAAAAATTAAACCTTATAGATTCTTTATACCTGTCTGGCTGTATGTCCGTTTGTTCGTCTGTCCGTCTGTCTGTCCGTATGTCACAGCCACTTTTTGCCGAAACTACAATGGCTAGGTACGAGTATATTGTTGAAACTTGGTAAGTAGACGCATGTTGTAAAGCGCATTAAGATTTTCAAACAGAAATAGACAATGAAGCACTTGTGTTTCTGATACAACAAAGGATCACAAATATTATTAATACTTAAATACATACATATAACACCCTACTTTAAATACATTTTTGTTATTGCTACGGAACCTTTCATGATCAAGTCCGACTCGCACTTGATCGATTTTTTTTTGCAACATGCGAGATGGCAATGGAGAAGGCTATCCATTACCGTTAACAAAATGCAATGCCTTCAAGGCCCTGTATGGTATAATATCTACGTTTTATTTCCATAACTTCTCCAAGAGAAAATTAATAATAAGAAATATCTGTAATATCTTTAATTTAATACCGATTGCGTAGTTTTTTATTCCGCCACAAAAGCATAAACTTTTATAGGAATTGCAAATAGGAAGTTTGTCACAGAACCGAAGAAATACCTCACAGAAGACCGGCGTGAAGCGGTGTGTTTCGTCTAGTGAGTAAGAGTATGGGAGGCCCAATTGGGGGAAAAGTGAGTTAAAGGTTGGCAGCGCACTAATGACTGCTGGTATATCAGGTGTCTAATGGGCGGCGGCAATCGCTTACCGGCAGGTGATACTTCTGCTTGTCTATCACATAAAAAAATAAGAAAAAATGGAGATTCGTTCGGTTCGAGGCGTCACCCGCAACACCAGTGGTATCACAAGTGCGCTACCAACCTTTAACCCCCTTTCCCCCTATTGAGCCTCTGGTACCCTCACTAACTCGGCGAAGCAGCGCAGACGGTGCTTTCACGCTGGTCTTCTGTGAGGCTGTGGTATCACGCCTGTCGAGCCGGCTCCATTCATGCCGAAGCATGGCTCTCCCACTTATAATATCTCCCACTGTATATTTCGAGTTAACTCTAGCTTAATTAACGCAGATGTAAGAGGTGCTTTGTAATTTTAATAAGTATTATGTGTTATTTAATTTAATTATATATAAAGTATAATATATAATTCATGGTCTTAACACCATTCGATCATTAAAATGTCATTCCTGTCGAGCGTCAACTGAACTAAATTATATTAATTTTAGTTCTTAGCTTAGTAAGGTGTTAATTGTAGTTCTTTGCCTAGATGGAACTGGCACATAATTATTTTAATTAACCATTAGTTTGACACGACGTAAATTCACATTATTGGAATGTGAACGGAGCGAAGGGAAGATCATGACAAGCAATACATCACTAGTATGTCAGTGACATCTGTCAAAATTTGTCTATGGACCACTTCCGTTGGAATAATGACCTCGCTACATGACTCTCCGGTATTTTATTTTCTCATCGTATTTTTAGCCTAGCTAACTCTCAACCCAGATAACAATTTAAACTTGAAACTGACTTGCGATAGGTTTGATGTATCAAACATGAAGCTTTGTCTCAAATTTGCCGTGGCAAGTGTATAAACTTGAGGCAAGGTTAAATCAAACTTTCTAGTTCCGAAGCAACAAACTTGCTAGAAATTTTTTCTATAAAGTGTATGCAAGTTTGACATATCAAAGTTTGGAGGCCAATCGGGGGGGAAGGGGATAAAAGGTTAGCAGCGCACTTGTTGCATGTGTTCATCATGGGCGGCGGCAATTGCTTACCACCAGGTGATCCGCCTGCTCGTCTGCTACCTATCATATAAAAAAAAACCTTGTCTCAGTTCCTTCCACACACTTTCCCAAGCAGGGCGCAGTGGCAGACGTTCCCAAGGGACGCTCCACAATAGAGTCACGATTACAATAAAGAATCCATGACTCAAGTATTATTCACAAAATGGACTTCTGGTAGTCATTGTTTGGAAAAAAATCTCGTCATCGCGATGTAGGAAATAAACACGACCGCACAAATAACTTGGTAATCCAGTACAAATACATAGCATTACAATTTTATATTTGCGGTTTGCTTTGCTAAACTTGCTTCAAAATTACCAAAGCCTTGAAACATCATACCTTAATCAACAAGCTTACAGCAATTTTGTCATAAACTTGATTTTTCATGTTTGACGTGACAATCTCAAAATCAAGTTTGCAGCAAGCTCGCTTGCTATCTGGGAAGGTAATTAATTATTATCAGTTTTCATTACACTTTAAGTTTTGCATTTGACAATCACCTCACCCGTTTATAAGTATTCTTTATTACACAAAATTCACAACATAAATTTCTTTGTTTTTTTTTCTAGCCTGCTTGATCCCACCGCTGGGCAAAGGCCTCCCTTAAGGTCTTCCACTGGCGCCTATTTGCTGCCGTTATTTCCCAGTCCCAATTTCTTTGTTTAATAATATTAAATATCGTCCAATTGTATCTTTTATCCAAAAACACTCGTAATTAAACGAATAAAGTCCTTTAACATGGTTAGATCATCCAAAACAAAATCGGCTGTTCAAATGGCAAAAATATTAAATTAGGTAAATTAGAAAAAATGCCTAGATATGAGTAAGTATGTACGGTGGCCTGCAGATCAAGTTACTACAATCTGTCAAATTTGTACCTTACGTTTTAAATCTATGGCAATATCTTCTGTAGGAGATTAGGTAAGTAGGTTTAAGAAGGAGAACTCTTGTCTACCATTACGGTTTTCTTTAGACCGTAATAGATATCGCTTCGGTCGTAGTCTTTCCTATTTATGCCGAAACATACGAGGCTGAAGCAGGCATTTACAGACCACACGTCAAGAAGATTTGCTAAAATAAATGTAAGTCATCAATGTTTTTATTAAACAACTAATAAAATCTCATCTTTATTGCCTTTATCCTCAAACCAAAAAACTATGTGGGAACCAATTGAATCAATTTAAAAAGACAAGTAAAGTGTATTTTATGTTTTGATTTCTTAGAAGCTCTGACCTGCGGCGAAGAGGTGCCAGCTGTATGTTGTAGTCAATACGAAAATTGTGTTCTTTTGCGAAACGGCCAGAATAAGAGCACACTGGTACGTACAGGCCCTTTTTGTATGAGTTCTGTGGACGAGCAGACGGATCACCTGATGGTAGCGATTGCCGCCGCCCATAGACACCTGCAACAACAGTAGTCACAAGTGCGCTGCCAACCTTTAACGCCCTTTCCCCCCAATTGGGCTTCCGTTACCTTACTCCACGAAACACAGCGCAGACACGCTCGTTTTTTTTTTTTTTGTATTAAAGTACTTAGGTACTTTACAGGCCACAGACTCAAGGTCCTTGCCTTTTTCTTGCTACAATCTTATGAAATAACGATGGTCTTCTGTAAGTATCACTGGTATCAGCCGTGGTATCACTCCGGTCGGTCCGTGGTATCGAGCCGGCCCATTCATGACTAAGCACTAATTATTGCTTAAAGTGGCCTTTTTTTAGCAATAATGACCATTATGTAGTTTCGTCATTGTAGCCCTTAAGTAAGTAAATGTGGTAAAGTTCTACAAAAGGCAGGTTGTGCAGAGTGTCTGCCACGCGCAGTGCACAGATTGCAGTACCGCACAAACACCGCGGCGCATTCTGGCGGGAGCGCGGCGCCACTGTGGCGCCCATTCGCATTGCTGCACTCGCGACTGCGCGAAGTGGCCGCTTTTTAACGTTTTATTAATGATACTTTATTTTTTAAGAAAGTCGGATTCCATCCATACCACCTGGATGAATGGCGGTCCACTACCGTGCGCTTTACTCGACACTTTCTGCCACGCACCTCCTCATTGTGGAATCAACTTCCCGCAGCGGTATTTCCGAACCGGTACGACATTCAAATCTTCAAGAAACGAGCCTATACCTTCCTAAAAGGCCGGCAACGCATTCGCACTCCTTCTGGTGTAGCTGATGTCCATGGGCGGCGGTGATCACTTACCATCAGGTGACCCGCTTGCTCGTTTGCCTTACTATAATATAAAAAAAAAGTAAAACTCAGAAAAAAAAAAGATGCATGTAAGTAAATTTAATTTTTCAAGACACAATACAATGTTTTTAACCGCGACGAGTAAGAGTTGGTCCGTATGACGCAAAAGTTGAATGGTAGAGAATGCCTCTTGGATTATTTTCGCCTATTGTATAGCATTTTGCACAATAAAGTTTTAAATAAATAATACATAAGCAACGCAAACAAAGGCACGGACCTAAGTCTGTAGATGTTATCTCACAAAAAAAAGCTTTGATAATAATATTTTAGAGTTTTTCCACTGTCTATAGACATTTACCTCGGACCTCAAATCACCTCGCTAATATGTAGTTATCATGTTGTCATGTTAATGACATCGTCCACTCGACATAGACGTCGAATGTGAAATGTCTATATTCGACTTCAATGTCGAGTGCACGAGAATAGGAATAGGTAGGAATTTTGTCAGATTTGACCAAAATAATGTAGAGTGATCATATTCTGTTGCGTGGCCCCATGGTCCCTAATGCACCTCTTTTATGTTCACCATCTGTATTCACTTTGTACTGTAGTATGTAATAAATTATTGCGTGGTGGGCCAATCAAAGATAGAGGCCACTTTCCCGCAGCGACATCAGACGACGCGTGCTAATCGGTGACGAATCTGTGAAATTGGCTCGTCGCGGACGCGCGCCGCTCGCGCACCGCGTCTGCGCGCGCGCACGCCACGGGCGGCCAGCGGGAACTGGAGGTCATAACCCACCAACCCATGGTCCTTCATGCCTTCTTAGCATACTTATTTATAAAGAAAGAAAGAAAGAAAATACATTTATTGACAACATTCACTCACAGCACAGAAAATAACATAACAAAACAAAACAGAAAGCAACTTTACAGTACCTAAGTATTACAACACGGGAATATTATAATAATATAAGTAACATGATTCATATAACAATGGAATACTTATTCATTTCATACACACAACATTATAATAGTATAAAGACGAAGCAGAAAAAACACAGTTATGATCCAGACTGCAATCCAAACAATCCAAATACATGAAACTAGAGGTCAATTGAAGTAACTTTCGGTTCTCATCCAATCACAACTTAAAATCACAGATTTTTTATACCTTAAAAGAATTTCAAAACTTAAGTTCTCTTTTAATGAAACTATCTATAATAACAAAAGAAAACTGTTTCCCCTCCATCGCCTATGACTTGCACCACACCGGCCTACCGTCGTACACGCGGCATGTTTGAGACACATTTTACTGCGAGACCACTCGTCATTGCTGCCAACAATACAAGCATTTGAGACGAGTGTCGTAACATAAGTAATAGCCGGTGTTCCCTCGCTAATGATGCCAACAACATATATGTTAATGAGATAGACACAGGGTGTGTGAAAACATGGGCGTACCCAGATTTTTTACAAGCTAGGTGCTTATAAAGAAAAAAAATATGGTATGTTTTTATATAAATTCTTTAACTACCTAGGTATTTATTGTGATAGGTGGCAGATGAGCAGACAAATCACCTGATGATAAGCGATAGACACCTCCAACACCAGTAGACTACAAGTGCGCTGTCGACCTGTGTGAAAATTTACATCCCACTAACCGCGTGTTCTACCACCCATTCTGAACCACATTTGTTCTATGACTTTAAAAATTCGCATAAAGCAATTACACTTTTTCATACAAAGTCGGTCACGTGACCCGATCATTTTGTATGGGGAGTCGAAACATTTTTCGATGAACTTCGACAAGTTGTTGACAAATGTTGATCAGAATGGTTTATAAAACACGTGGTTAAAGGGATGTTAATGTTCACAGATATACCCTGTATATCTTGTAACGCACCAGATGTATTGTGTGCTAGTTAATTGGACTTCATACAATTACAGCTGCAAATATTTAAAGACGCATTACACGCATTATGATCACTTCTTCTAAATAGAGTCTGTTATTTCACTTTCGCCTATGACTCGGACCATGCAGCCCACCCCAGCACAAGTGGTTAATTTAGAAATGTTTTATGAGAGCATTTGCTTTGCTCTCGAAGTCAAGCATGAACTCTCGCTCGGCGCTTGCGTTACAAGCACGCGTTCTGAGGTAACTTATGATATCCGCTTTCGCCTATGCCTTGGCCCACGTGGGCCGCCGCAGCCGGCGCGGGCACATCAGGCGCGTTTTGTGGGACCACTCGCCCCACAGTGCCAAAGTTACAAGTGCACCGAAATTTATCGTGATCTAATAGCAATCATATTTGTGAGAGAGACACGCTTTGGCATGAATGGGCCGGCTCGACCCTCGACCGGAGTGATACCACGGCCTCACAGATGACCGGCGTAAAGCAGCGCCTGCGCTATTTTGTCGGGTGAGTGAGGGTACCGGAAGACCAATTGAGGGGAAAGGGCAATAAAGGCTGGCAGCCTACTTGTGGCTCTACTGGTGTTGCGGGGATCTGTACATGTAAAATTGTAAGAGCTATATTAAATGTAACCACCCTATTTATTGACAAATAAATTATTTAGTATTGAATGCAATAATTTTGTATTTTGTATAAAGCGCACGACAAGTAGGTATTGAGATAGGCCACGGCATTCCATCAAATATTTTATTTAATTTTTACACAGAATTTAGTTGTTAATTTATTATTCCGAGCATCTGTTACCATTGTTGACACAATTTTCTGTCTGCGGAGCATCTAGCATCGTAAAAAATAACTAACGACACACAACCGGCCGCACATGTGTGTTCCTTTGCCTCAATTATTAACAATAAAAAAATGTGTTGCCAAACTAAGAAGAAATATCATTAAAATGAATGTATATTTTATTTATTTATTTAATCTTTATTGCACAAAATTTGTAACAATAGGCGAACTTAATGCCCAGGGGCATTCTCTATCAGTTAACCTTTGGGTCATGCAGAAAATGTTTTCTTCGTATAAATAATTTAATACATTAATAAATATCCAAAAGATTGCTTTCTGTTCTCAAATTATGGCTTAATATAATCAGTAAAGGTGTATGTAATCAATTAATTAATTTGATTCATCCAATATTTTTTTTGATTTATTAAATTACTTACCTAATTGGCATTTTTAAAACCTTTCTTTCGGCGGAATTCTTGGTGGAGTCGAGGAAATAGGTTCCACCAAAAAGACGATTCTTGGATGAACAAAGGTCAGGCGGCCTTCGTTCGGGCAAACAGATTTAATCGAAGTTGGCAATATCCCTTCAATTGCCAGAGTATATGCTCAAGATCAAGCCTATGCAAATACATGATCCAAGCAATAGGAGGAAGAAGCTCTAAACAAAAGGTAGAATAAAACAGCTGTTTCATTTGTTGCTAGCTGGCAACACTAAAGATTCCAAGCAATTGACAACAAAGTTGCCAAACCATACAGCTGAATTTCTGAAGGCAACCTTTATTTTTTTCTGAGCCAAATGCCAAGCAGTTAACTGTAAATTTTGTCTAAATATTTCTTGTCATTAGTTTAGTCTTGCGTTTATTTTCAGACTCTTTTTGTGATTATTTTGAATTTTCGGCTTTATTTCCTTGGTAATAGTGAGGGGAGCCAGCCTGGGATGCGCAAGAGCAAAGTTGTAGAATGATCCATGCCCTGTGACCTCATAACCGTTTGTCAGGTAGTTTATTTGGTGAAATGTCACCTTGTTTTTAGGTGTCGAACGATTTACTTGACGATAAGCTTTTCCTTGTGACTCCAATTTTCGATGTTTATGAGTGGCAGATGCAAGAGCAATTGGAAAAAATATTATGGAAATGACTAGGAAATACTAAACATTAAGAAAAAAATATGAACACGCAATAAGAACAACAAAGCAAATGATCTCTCCTATCCATGCTGAGAATCTGATAGGTACTAGGTATAATAGTCTTGAAAAAGTTCATTTTTGTTTATTTACATAAACTATGTAAATACTCGTCAAATTATAAGAGTAGGAATACTCCCTATTCCTAATCCCATCATAGTAGTGATGACATGAAAATTTGTGTGTTGAGTAGGGCTCTATATTTACAATAAATACAGCTAAAGTACTTTATGTTTCGAACTTTTCGAACATATGCAGCTCGGGTTTGTGATCACTAATCCGCATCAAGCAAAAATCTCATCATAATAGCGCTAATTTGATTTCTAGGATGGAAGCCTTTGCCCTGCAGTGGGACAGTACATAGGCTGATACTACAATAAGTTCAGACGGATAAGTTCTTACCCACCGACCGTCTAGAAAAGGTCAATTCCACTTCTAAAGATTACGCTCTCCAGCATATTTGCAATAATATAAAAGAAGCGGCAAGTGATATCCCATTATGTACAACAACATAACAAAGTCGTAACCCGCAAATCCCCATCTGTCGGCAAGACCGCGCTCGACGACGGCCGCCAGAGCGGCGCCGCGCGCGGTCGATACGACCACTGCTACCTCGCATAGTGATGTGAGGGGTAAACGTATCCCTTTCTTATATTTCCTTATAATATATCAAGAAATTCATGAAATTTATTGACGGCGCCACTGCCGCTTACGTATGTATAGTAGCCCCATCTATACTATCTATACTAATATAATATAATAATATAATTAATATAATAATATAATTAATATAATAATATAATATATAATAAAGCTGAAGAGTTTGTTTGTTTGTTTGTTTGTTTGAACGCGCTAATCTCCGAAACTACTGGTGCGATTTGAATAATTCTTTTTTTGTTGGATAGTCCATTTATCGAGGAAGGCTATAGGCTAAATAACATTACGCTATGACCAATAGGAGCAAAGACAGAGCGGTAAATGTGTAAAAAACGGGGAAAATTATTCATTTTTAAAGGCTTTCTTTGCGTGCGCTGCGAAAACGGTTCAAGATACACAAAAAATATGTATGAAAGAATTATTCCTCTATACATGATCTAAAAAAAAGTCCGCGACGGCATATGTCTATCTTTTAAGGTTTAGTCACAATGACCGTTTTTATGGTACCAAATTTGGTCGAAATAATTTGTTTAAGTTGTATCAACATAATAATATTAAGGGGGTTGTAAGGGGTTAAAAGGGGGGTAAAAAGTTACTTTTCCACGCGGACGAAGTCGCGGGCGGCCGCTAGTTGGTTATAATAGGTGTACTATGGAACTCCACAGTTCCTCAAGTATAAACTTCATGACTTTATAGACCGAGTAGTTAGTTACCGTAGAAGAGCCACATTTTTTGAAAGGAGTAACTGCTAAGTTACTGGTGTCTTCTCGATATAAAACTACATTCCGAACCAGTGGTTAACATACTGACCATTCATAAGTGTGGCCAAACTGTATGGAACCAAGTTGAATAAACAATTTTCGTATTTTCATTTCGGCAAGTATGGGCTGGCTCCACCGGAGTGAAACTAAGGCCTCACAGAAGATCCCGGGGAGCAGCGCCTTGCACTGGTATCACCTCGCCTTGATTCGAGGGTTAAATGCATCGCTTTACCGCTACCACGGCACCAAATCCTACTACTATTATAAAGGCGAAAGTTTGTAATGTATGGATGTTTGTTACTCTTTCACGTAAAAAACTACTGAATGGATTTGAATGAAACTTTACCACAATATAGCTTATACATCAGAATAACACATAGGCTACAATTTTTGAGGTTTCTACGAACCTGAAGTCCACGCGAACGAAGTCGCGGGCAAAAGCTAGTACTTAAATAGAAACAGGAAATGGTTATAGCAGACACTGAAGAGTTAATTACGCAACAGCTGCTGATTTTTATACTAGCGTCATCTATGTATAATGATATTAGCAAATACATAGGAACTATGTAATAGCGAATCTAAGTTCCGAAACGAAATGAGGGCGGGCCACGGGAGTAGTGTAATTATTATCAAAAACTAGCGGCCGCCCGCGACTTCGTACGCGTGGAGTTAATTATTAACACTTACCGTCATATTTTGGACAATCCACACAATATATTTTTATAAATTGTAGCCTATGTGTTATTCTGATGTATAAGCTATATTGTGGTAAAGTTTCATTCAAATCCATTCAGCAGTTTTTACGTGAAAGAGTAACAAACATCCATACATCCAAACAAACTTTCGCCTTTATAATAGTAGTAGGATTGGTATCAAATTTCATTTCCCCGTCTCCGCACTAGCGGGCCATGAGGAAGTTCCGCGCCCGGATGACAAAGGCGGGGGCAGTTCGAGGAAGGCTGACCCTGGTGAGTGTCGGCCAGATGTTCTGCGCTTTGCCAATTTACTCTTTTGCAGTCTACATGCAGCTTTCTCAAAAATAGACGACCTACGTCAACGATGAACTAGGACAATTATACTTTAGCCTATGTTAAATAAAGTTAATATAAGGGCAAGTTGTTGACTTTTTTTTTTATGTGATAGGTAGCAGACGAGCAGGCGGATCACCTGATGGTAAGCAATTGCCGCCGCCCATGGACACATGCAACACCAGTGGAGTCACAAGTGCGCTGCTAACCTTTTATCCCCTTTCCCCCCGATGGAACGGATCGTTGGCGTAATTGCTACTCCTACCTGAGGATCCAAGCTTACGTTGGAAGTTGGTAGTATATCTGTAACACAAGTGCTACTTAGTACCGATACATTGCGGAGTCAGGTCAATGTAGGTATAGCTGGAGGCACGAAGGAATAGCGATGACCGTTATTTTGCGCACTTGCAAAAAAGAAGACTTTCTATCAAAATTGGTTTCTGCGCACTCAAGGTCATAACTACACTTTCTTGCCTCGGATTATATGCAATGTTGTGAGAATTTATTTATTATGTAGGTAAGTACTACCTACCTATATGAGCACACCGTCGACATATTAACAATTTATAGCTGCGGTGGTCGGAGTTTCAACTCATCCCGCATAGTCAAGCTCAAAGAGCCGCTGTAAGTACCTCGAAGACTCGTACTTTAGTTTTCACTAAAGTCCTCCACTCGGCGGAGCCCTTAACTATACAGGGTGTATCTGTGAACATTTAAATCCTCTTGACCACGTCTTCTACTAACCATTCTGAACAACATTTTGTTCTATGACTTTCGAAAATTCGGCGAAAATTTTTTCGACTCCTCAATCCCCATACAAAATGACCAAGTCATGTGACCGACTTTCTGTGAAAAGTTAAAAAATTCTAACTTTTATCATTGTAAGTATGTTATTGTCATGGGTGTACCCAGGGGCAGCTGTCCCCACCCCCTGGATCATGTTGACGTCCCTACTAATTTAACTTATCTAGTACTTTCATCGATAGAAAATGAAAAAAAAAACATTGGAGGGAAAGGGGGCATAAGGTCGGCAGCGCACTTGTACTCTACTGCTGTTGCAGATGTTTAGACGTTAAAGTATCTACCTATTACTTAAATAAGAATAGATTGAACAGATAAAACAGAAATAGAAATAAATGTAAACAATTAACTAAGTACTTAGTTATACAACTCCCTGCTTGACGCTCTGGCTGGCGCTCCACCCAGATATTCAGGGCAATGGCTGCTGATAATCACCCGACGAAAGGCGAGCTCTAAATTCATGTCATCGCCGGTTCAATATTGCATTCAGATGTCAATTAGATGTATCACAACTCTCGATTCGATTACATTTTTTATTCGAGCTCTTTGGCAAATTATGAGCGCGTGACACTGTATAACTGCTGAACTATCCTTTATTAAAACGATAGAGCAATGGCAAATGGTAGCTCAGGTGGTCAATTCTCGTGCACTCGACATTCAAGTCGAATTTTGAGATTACATACAATCGTCCCTACAAATCACTAATTCAATTCGACTTCACGCAAGAGTCGCGGGTTCGATTTCCAAAACTTTGTCTGGTAGAACGGAAAACCTTAGCTTGGTACCAGGGCAATGTATGTGATGTTGTCACAACTTAAACATTAATTTGTCTTTCGGACTTTTAAACTGAGTAAATTGACAGATTGTAGAGTCGCTGCCTAAACTAGTTACTACGCGCCATCTATGATTCTTCACCAACACTAATTGTTCCTGCTATCATACGATAGATGTCGTTCAAATTTGTAGTTCTGCTACTCAACGACAGATGTCGCTATATAAAAAATCCACTGTCTCATTTATTTTTTAACTCTATTATGTAAAAGAGGTAACTAGTAAATAATATTTAAAAATAAATTACGGAGTTCCATAGTATTATAACCAATGGGGCTACCATACTCTATGATGTAAGAGGCAGTGGCGCCATCAATTAATTTTATGATCAAAAGCATAATTAAAAGCACATTTTTTTACTGTGGCAATTCTATGTATTACACATTTTGGATGATAAATTACATAATACGATATGATACATCCGACATTTAGGTATGTAGGTAGTAATGAGTAACGCTTCGCTGTTGTCTGTTACGCACATCGCGTCGGTATAAGATAAAATAAATTATGTATATCAGTAATCTTACTCACTATCTACCTCGGCATCTCTTTAAATAGGTACACACAGCATTCTACGCTCAGTATCTATTTTTTTTTATTACACATGTTTAAAACTTTAAATTTGTTTAAGCAAATTCTTATAAAGCGCTATTGTTCAAATTTTATATCAGAGATGTCTAAAAAAGTCTTAATCGTGAATAAAACATTTCCCATCGTTGGTGTAGAGGCGTTAAATAAAGAGTAAGTTTTTACAATCTGAATTTTTGGCTTACACACTTATACAGGGTGTATCTGTGAACATTTACATCTATTTAACCACGTGTTCTATCAAACATTGTTCAACAACTTTTCCGAAAAAATTTTCGACTCCTTACACAAAATGACTAAGTCACGTGACCGACTTCGTATGGAAAGATGAAATTTTTATATGCGAATTTTCAAAAGTCATAGAACGAATGTTGTTCAGAATGGTTGGTAGAACACGTGGTTAAATGAATGTAAATGTTCACAGATAGGTACAACCTGTATAAAGGCGTGTCTATAATGCTCGTCATTTTATTACCTAACATTTTAAATTAACAGACGTAAAACGTCAGTGTTAACAGTCTAGTTAATTGAAAATGATGACAAATTTAAATAGGTACGTAGCTTCCTACTTACGACGCGAAAGTAAGTAAAATGTTTTGCTAACAAAAACCAACCCTTTGGATAAAATTGTCTCACCTACTCGTATACCTACCTACTTAAATAGACTTCCACGCTTCCTACATTAAAATTTAATATCGATAAGATAATTCGAGATAATTCTCGACAGCAACTTTTTGTGGGTTGGTTCTAGTTTGCTTTACCTACTATTCCCAATTGGGGTTTTAACTAGGTATATGGGCTCGATCGAAGTGAGATACCAACCACGACCTCACAGAAGACTGGCGTTTCGCAGCGCCTGCGCTGATTCTTAGACTGACGGAGAGTACCAGAACAAACTCGGAAACCAACGCATCCCAGACCTATAATAAGTATAAGGTTACGGCCCGAGCACGTGTGACTCTAACAGTAGAGTTGCAGGTGTCAATGGGCGACGGCAATCGCTTAACATGAGATAATCCGTCTACTCGTTTGCCACCTAACTATTAATTTACACCCGAATAATTTATGGAACAGCTGATTTTTATTTTGCTTACTTTGATGATGTAACATGCTAAAGGGGCTTTATTCTTGCTACTTATTGTGATGGTTTTGGTATAAAAACGACAAAAAATATCGTGTAAGTAGGTAGGTACATACGTGCGTACACTTCACCCGGCCGCTTACTTAACTACTAGAGTCAAAGACAAGCATTACCTAATCTACTTAAATGTTTTGTATACTTAACATACGTATAAGTAAATATTCATATTCATATTTATTTATTGCACAATAATGTACCATTTGGTCTTATAACGAATTAAGTCCTCACATAACCCTGTAAGGAAATGAATATTTTGGCGCAAAACATTAGACCGTAAACTTTTCTAGGTTAAATGTAGCATGCCCGATACGTGTAAGGTATTGAAATTTTCTAGTAAGTTTCAATAGTTACCTACACGTATTTCCCGATACGTGTAATTATAGATAAGATTACCATCAAGGTGCACAGTTTTGGCAATAAATATTATTCAATTCTATTCTAAACTAAGACTTACCTACATTTCCAGAGTGGAAACGGTTATAGTGCCATACCTGGACTACGAGCCTGAGAGTTTGCCAACAATCACACAACGCCTGAAAGAAGGATGCGATGGTATAATTTGGAACACAAAGCATATGCTGTCGAAAGGGTTGCTGGATCTGGCAGGTGAGTAGGTACAGTCGGTAAATTCTTGCATTTTAGTGGAGAACTAATTTCTGGATCGCCGAGTACAGATGTGTTAGAATGACCTCACACTAGCGTCCTTTGAGTATCAGCCAAATATTTATTTATTTTATTTTATTTATTTTATTTTATTAGGGAAATTTACAGACCAATTTTCAAATGTGAAATACAATATTCGAACTTATGCTAATTACAAATTTCCACAGATAGAATTAACAAATGAAATAAGGTTTTATCAGACACTTGTGTGCAATAAAATAGGTTGAACCATACAGCATTTAAGTACATAATATGGTCAGCTCATCGCAAGGATCGACTACCAATTTCAAGTGCGGTCCAAATTGGGTATTTGACAATTTTTTTTTATTGGTTGGTTGGTTTCATAATAAAAGTTTTTGAATAATGTACGGGTAGGTAGTTCAATGACATATATAACGAGGGCGGGTCACAGCTCTCGTTATCAGACGGGTCGTGCATGGCGGGAAAATGCAAAGAAAAGTCTCAAACGTCTATTATACAATCCAATAACAATCAACACGAAAGTACACACACGAGAATCACAATAAATATCGGAAACGCGGTAGGTTCGTCACAGCGATGGCTAATTAAATCACCTCCGTTTTTCCCAAATCTCCGTTCAAATTGACCCCCGCTTATTTTTTTTGTTTTTTTTTTCATACAAACGTCAAACTGCGTTCGCGCCAAATTTGAAAAGTCCGAATAGTGCCGCCATCGATGTTTCGACTCCACCCAAGTAGTTCCCTTGACGTTTCCGAACGTTATAGAGGGCGACACTGTGCTGACGCTGCGACACGGCCATCCCGACATCTCACACGTCCTCGTGTGAGGCAGCTGATGGAGTCCCTGAAGAGAAAGGAATGGCACTGGACGGTAAAACGTTTTATCACTCGGCCTTCCTGACCAGATAGGTCAGGTTAAATTATACCACCCACTCCCTTACAGCACACATTTTGATCAGAAAGGAGTTGTCCCATTATGGGTTGGGTCTATGTACGCTACATCAAAAAACGGAGAAAAAAATACTTATTACGAGAAAAATACAATGAATTCTATATAATGCACAGTTTCGTGGTTATAAAATAAAAAAGATGACCATTTTTCAACATTTACCAAAGACAAGACGTGCGAGACGACGGTGACCAAAGACAAAAAAAAACAACTGTCAATGTCAATGTCTGTCAATGTGACGTTAGACGGTTTGGATTTTTGATTCTTAGTCTGTGGTTTGTTCAAGTTTGTTACGTTTTTTTCCGTCAAACGTCAGACAGACGTCAAACGTCATCGAATCGTAATGTCAATCAATAGGTAACCAAAATTGACAACCATTTTGTTGTGTTGCAATCCTTTGTTCAAATAAATTGTTCCTTCCAAGAAACAACGCTACAATAGAGAAATTGGATAGTCAAAAACTATTCATCATATAATTATCTATATTTTGGTATAGGGTACATATACCACGCCCAGACTCCATACATTCTGGGACAACTCCTTTAACATTTAGTCAAATTTAAATCTCAGGACTAAAACAATGACAGTAATCAAATCAAAACTTTCAAGGCATAACGTCAAACAAAACTCATTTAATAAGCAATGCTTTCCTCACAAACGAAAATAAGGTACACCATAGTATGCAATACTCTATTATTAGATTAGAATGCTTCCAACCAGCATCCTATAACAACCTCCATCCGGTCGTCACTTGGGTAACCTCCATCCGGTACCCGTAAACCACACATCGCTTCTATCCAGCGAAACCAAATCGTCTCTATCCGACGAATCAACAGCGATTACAACTCCAAGCCAAACGCACGCCACTCACAAACGTGGCCGCAATGCGACGGGAAATCAGGCCCGATTTATGCCTACGACTACGAATGCTTGGAAGATGTAAGCAATCTGAGCGACTTTCATACTACAAAATATATTTAGTTTTGATCGCCTTACTTACAACTACTAGAAGGTCCAGCCCCTTCATCATTATTATCAATGTTTTCAGTCACATCCGGTTCATCCAAGTCATCGTTCAAGTCCCTATTTACGTCATCATTGTCGGGTAAATCTTCCTAAGTCTGTCAAATACCAGTCATAGTCACATTGCCACAAAATCGTTTGCCACTAAATTTACAAGCTACATTTCTTTAACTAAATAACATTCAGCACCTGAGTCGTAATGAAAAGAAAATAACCCACCGGATTGACTTAGGGTACCAGCGGGTGCATTCACTACGCACACGTCGACTCGCTTCTCTCTGGCAAAGTCCGGTCCTGCGCTGCTGGTCGGCCCCTTCTTGTTCCGCTCCGGGCAGCTCGACGCGTAGTGTCCCTGGCCCCGGCAGTGGAAGCAGGTGATGGAGTCCGGTCTTCCCGCAGGCTTGCTGTTCTGAGCGGGAAGAAGCTGCTTCTGATGATATCTATCCTCTTGCGGCTTCATATCTCTCTTGGAACGGCAGAACGACGCCCTGTGTCCAAGTTCCCCACAGCTGAAGCACTTGAGTGAGATGCTAGCTCCATTTGGTCGGTTTCTTTTAGCTTCAGGGCCTTCAAGGTATTTATCGATTGACGCATTCCTCTTGAGAAAAGACAAGGCCTTTAATTCATTATGCATCTGGTTACGAGTCTTAATATCAGTCGTGAAAGCCAGTCTTTGCACACGTGGTTCGAATTTAGCAATGTGAGATAACACAGTAGCTATTGCAGTCTGTTCAGTGGTCAGGCCATTCCATCTAGCCATCAAAGACGACATGAGGGTAGCGCCGTAGGCCGCCAGGCACTCGCTATCTTTCGGCTTACGGCCATTCAGATGGATAAGAAAAGATGCAGGTGTCTCGGGGCTATCATACCTTGTAACAAATAGCTCCTTAAAGTTGTTCCAAGTCATACCAGCAAATGAAACAGACGACAACCACGTCGAGGATTCGCCCTTGAGGGCACGGCTCAACGCGATCATCAGTGACGGGCCTTCTTGATGCTGCTCGGTCACACACATGTCCGCAGTTGTTATCCAGGCACGAGCATCGACGTCTTTCCTTTCGGGGTCAAAATCAGGTAGGCGAATATTACCACTCGACGAAGGTGTACGCATTGCTTGCACTAAAACCAGGAAGTTACGATTTTGCTGCTCCAATAACAACCGCCACTTTTCGTCGATCGCGTTATTTTCCATGGCACTCGTCTCGTTATTGCTCTGTCTAGCGTTCACTTCACAGTTCACATATTGGGGCACGTTGTGGTTATATCCCACTTCTGATAACGAGGGCGGGTCACAGCTCTCGTTATCAGACGGGTCGTGCATGGCGGGAAAATGCAAAGAAAAGTCTCAAACGTCTATTATACAATCCAATAACAATCAACACGAAAGTACACACACGAGAATCACAATAAATATCGGAAACGCGGTAGGTTCGTCACAGCGATGGCTAATTAAATCACCTCCGTTTTTCCCAAATCTCCGTTCAAATTGACCCCCGCTTATTTTTTTTGTTTTTTTTTTTCATACAAACGTCAAACTGCGTTCGCGCCAAATTTGAAAAGTCCGAATAGTGCCGCCATCGATGTTTCGACTCCACCCAAGTAGTTCCCTTGACGTTTCCGAACGTTATAGAGGGCGACACTGTGCTGACGCTGCGACATATATATATTTTTTAATTTTATCCTTTAAAAATGGACTTGGCCATGAAACTTTGAATGCTCACAAGACCAGCTAGACGTTAATTCTTAACTGAAAATGTTGGCCATTGGTTCTTATTTACCAATATTTTGATTGAGTATCAATATTTTTTTACTACCTATATCGAGATCAGTCAAATACCCAATTACAAGGGGTTGACTTAATGAAAAAAAAAAAAATTAATAGGACTAAAGTAATAATACGAAGAATTCCCTTCAACTTTGACCCACAACGATCCCTGCCAGTACTATGAGCCGACGACACAATGTTAAATGTATAAATCAACATTAATACAAAATATTTTGTGTGGCGTTCATATGGATATTGTTATATACGAATTTATTTGAATAGAATTTCACTTAAGATTCGCTTAGCCTTTATACTACTGGTACAGAACAAGTCCAGATCTTGAGATTGAATGTTGTTAAATTTTCTTGCTGCTCTTATATAAGGTAGGTACTGTAACGATGGTAAACTCTTTTAGTACTGGCCGCCGTTTATGGCCGAGTTCGTAATGGGAATCTGTCATACTTTGAAAAATAAACAAACACGCTCTCGGGAGCGCATTCTCAAAAATCTGGGAATCTGTCAAAGTATGACAGATTCCCATTACGAACTCGGCCATAAACGGCGGTCAGGACTAAAAGAGTTTACCATCGTTACAGTACTCTATGGTGACAGTGTCTTGATGGCGACAAGCGTTTTTAGGAGGCCGCGTAGACACAACGCCCAAAAACGCTAGTGTGGCCACACTATTCATAATATAAATGCGAAAATGTATGTCTATTACTTCTCTACTCAAAAACCACCAGCCACACCACACCAGCAGGTGACCCGCTTGCTCGTTTGCCGCCTCTAGTATAAAAAAAAAACCACTAAACTGATTTCTGATAAGTACGAATATGTAGTAGACTAGTACTTAATTAAATAAATCTACTATATCGCGGGCCGCAGTTTGACGACCACGGATGTAGAGCATACATGGAGAAGGAAGAAACAGCCGCTCACGTAACGCTGGAGTACAGAGGGATGGCTAGCTGCCGGGCGCACTACCTGGGAAACCTGGGTAGGCTCCGGGACATCATCGGCAGCGTCAGAGCGCTGCCAAGAACTTGGCTGTGGTTGGAGTGAACACCGGCCGACTTCACCCTCCGCACGCGAAATGGGCTCACCTGTAGCCTAATTGCGGAAAAGCCCGAACGAAGAAGAAGTACCATATTACTTAGTTTCTTTCTAAAAGCGTCGCTCTTCTCCCACAGGTCCTCGGCTTAAAGCCATATCAACGGCGTCCTCAGGCCTCGACCACGTCGACGTAGCCGAGGTGAAGAGGCGGGGCATCCCCCTGGGGAACACGCTGCACGTGCTCGACAACGCCGTCGCGGACATCGGCGTAGGGCTTCTGATTGCTGCAGCGAGGAGGTTCAAGGAAGGAGTCAGGGAGGTGGAAAGGTGATGGTTTCTTTATTAAACTAGTGGCCCGCCCTCACTTCACTTTTGGGACAGTAGATCGACTGTCTATAGATGGCGCTGTGCGTTGATTGCATCGCGGAAGTGTTTCGTGTTTTCGGTTTACCTATAAGCCCTGGCGTGGAATATATGATTAACCTTTTTAGGGTTCCGTATTACAAATAGTATAGAAGATAGGCCAACGCCTGACCACAATCGCACCTGATATATCCTGAGTATCCGAATATCGGTTGGAGGATTAATATGCTCGACTGATCTTATTCGCTGGGGGACGCATCCACCCATCAGCCAATCGGAACTAATTGGAAGAAGCCTATGTTCAGCTGTGGACTTCTTTTGACGTCTTCCTTTTTTGCAGTGGTGAGTGGAAGTATGGCATCCAATGGTCGGTCGGGAGAGACATAGCCAACAGCACAGTGGGCATCGTAGGCTTGGGCGGCATCGGGCAGGCCATCGTCCGCCGACTCAAGGGTTTCGATGTTGGCAAGTTCCTCTACTGCGGGAGGAGTGACAAACCTGAAGGTAAATAAATACATGTGCCTGATACTCTTGGCAACAGGTCAATAGATATTTATTCTTTGTTATCCAAAACAGAAGAAGCGATGGCCCCAGCGCCAATGGGGTCTAGGCGTAGAACTAATTAGTCCTGACTGTCGTCTCGTTGGCGCATTGTGTAGATAAAGTGACTTTTAGATATTGTAGGTATTCAAAACATGGTGCAAATTTTGAAGTTGATAGGTAAGTATACTTACGTCTTTTAACTATCGGGGGATGGCGTTTGTTTATATTCCACAGACTCAAGGCCCGCGCCTTTTTTTGCTGCAATTTTCGTACTGCATGTCGTACCCTAGAACTTATCTTCTCTTAATATCATACGATGATCATGCCCAGAAAGCTGCACATTCGGTGAACTTCTGCAGCCTACCGATAGCGCAGGCGTTGTGGTCTACCACAACAAGATATTTTTACCAGGCCATTACTCCAGTATTGGCCTGGTAAAATTTAATATCTTAGTGCCGTCGACACAAGAAGATCCTATAATAACTATGATACCATAATACTGTAGGTACCTAAGTACCTATTGAATCTGTGATCATGCAATTCCTTTGCAGCAAAAACCTTAGGCGTGGAGCGTGTACCCCAGGAGCAACTGTTCAGGGAGAGCGACTTCATCGTCCTGGCCTGCCCCCTGACGGAGCAGACCAGGCACCTGATCAATGCTGACGCCATCAAGCTGATGAAGGAAACCGCTATAGTACTCAACGTTGGCAGAGGAGGTAAGAGCAGTATTTTATCAGATAGCTAGGCTAGATATAGGTGTAGATGTTCTTTATTGCACAGAAATAGAATACCTACATGAGTGAAACAACCAGTAAACAGTACCTACAATGAGGCGGTCTTATCGCCTGTAGCGATTTCTTCCAGATAACCTAAAAACCACTCGGACTTAAAAAAAAAGGAAAGGAGGTTCTCAATTTAACAGATTTTAAGAGCAGCAGTAAATAGTACAATGAGGCGGTCTTATCGCTTGTAGCGATTTCTTCCAGACAACCTTTACAAAACTTCAAAAACTTAAAAAAAGGAGAGGACGTTCCTAATATAACATTTTTTTAAGAGCAAATTATCTACTGATACCTTTGATCATACTTAATTCATCATCATCATTAGCCAGTTGCAGTCCACGGCTGGACATAGGCCTCTCCAAATGCTCGCCACTTTGATCGATCTTCGGCTACTCACATCCAGCTCCCACTTTAATAATTATCTATTCGAAATTCCGTGTACTGAAATCGTTTGAAAAAGCTAGTTATTCCAACAGCGCTGTCATTAGCGTAACTAAGTAACGATATTTAAATAATTTGTGGATGAGATCTCAAGTTATTATTCCAATAATAACTTAAGTTCTCCTCCTTTGTCTTTTCTGCCTGACCCAAAAGTTGACTGGAAGAGAATGCCTCATTAAGTTCGCCTACTGTACAGTTTTGTGCAATACATTTTTAACCTACTTACTTTAGTACGGAGTCAGGTCAATGTATGAGATGTTGTGAGAATTTATTTATTTATCTTTTAACCTTCCACCAGGGTTGGTAGACCAGGATGCCCTGCTCCTCGCGCTGAATGAGCGCCGCATCTTCGCCGCAGGGCTGGACGTCACCACCCCTGAGCCGCTGTCCAAGGACCATCCACTAGTGAAACAACCTTTTTGCTGTGAGTACCTCCAACGTTCTAGGACATTCCTAAATCCTAAACATTTTGGTCATCAGTCACACTCGTCCACTGCTGGACATAGGTGAAGACCTAAAATCGGGAGCGGCCGAAAATCGGGAGCGGTGGCGTGCATTAGGGAAGCCTAATGCACGCCACCGCTCCCGATTTTCGGCTACTCTCATCCAGCCCACACCAGCAAGCCTTCGGATGTCATCATCCCATTACACATTTACATTAGGTAGGTATATTCCTTTAACCACTTCTACCAACTATTTAGGCTGGTTTAGACGACCTCGATGGCGCAGTGGCTAAGGTGTTCGCCCGAAGCGCAAAAGGTCCCGGGTTCGATACCCGGTCAAGTAAATTTAGAAAACTACATTTTCTAAGTTTTCTTGGGTCTACGTGTTCTGGGTTCACGCCCCCAGTTAATTATTGTCACCTGGTACTCATAGTACAGGGGTTGCCCTAGTTTGAGACCAGTTTGAATGGTGTGAATGTCTGGCGCATTTAGGCCATGATCTCGGGGTCCTGGGTTCGATTACCGGATCGATTCCCGGATATATATTAGTTACTGCTTGGCGTTTTGGCTGCATTACAGCAGCCGTGGTCACTAGCAGGCTTGTAGTGCACGGCGACGTCTGCTAAGGCCAGTCCGCTTGTGACCACGGCTGCTGTAACGCAGATAAAATGTCCAACAGTAAGGACATTTCATGTGCTTAGCAATTCATGTCGTGTTAATTCCCGCCTATAATAATAATAAATACATTGCAACACGAAAATTTAAACAACTACCTATTACTTACTTAATTCAACAATGCCCCTATCTTTCAGATATCCTGCCCCACATGGGCAGCGCAACTGTGGAGACCAGAAACTCAATGGCCAGAATAGCCGCCGCCAACGTCCTACAGGCCTTAAACGGGAAGCCTATGCGATGCCCCGCCTACTCACCAAATTCGTAAAGACGACGGAATGGTGCAATGTTGTGCCCAAGCGCGAAAAGAGGTTAAATCCCGGTCGGATGAATAAAGAAACGAGCTTTTGTAAAGACTCGGGTCTTGTGAAAAAAATTATTAGGTACCTACATTACTGTAGATATTAAATTTTAAGAATTACTTAAGACTTGCCTATTTATTTTCTCAACATTTGTTACTTCACCTACTGTGTCAATAAAAAGTATTTTATTTAAGATATTAAGTAACTTTTTAAATTTTTAGGTATGTATGGTGACTTGCCTATTATTTTCCCAGCATCATTACTTCACCTATATGTGTGAATAAAAAGTTAAATCGATCTCATTCATTATGTTGTAGGTAATTTACCTACTTACTAGGTACGTACAGGCGCACATCAAAGTAAACAAAACTGACAAATTTCGTTCAATTGACTCTCATCTTACTGTCATACACATTAAGTTGATTATTAATTGAGGAAATTTGACAGTTTGTGGTAACCTGATGTGTGGCTGCCTGTGCGTCATTACTTAATTAAAACCTCAAACTTAATAATAATTATCAATATCAGAACTCTCAACAGCGAGATTGCAATCTTAAATTAACCAACATTGAGTAGGTATTTCAATAACTATGTTTACAATTCAAGTAACGATAAGACTTATTATTAGAGCCAGTTTACGCATTCCCGTTCACTTCCAATATTTTTTTGTTTCTGGAACTACTTTGTACTTAGTCGGCCATTCTCTTCGGCAACCGGTAGTTCTGTCACAGATAATAAATTTAAATACTTATCCTCTTTGAATCTGTTTTAAGGTTAGCGCGCAACAGTTTGTTGTTCTTATCTCGAAGTGATTGTGAGATTGAGATATTTAGATAAACAACAAATATCGCGATGTTACGTAAAACGGGTCTCTTTATCTTGGCTTTGACATTTGTGAGTATTGTGCCGGCGGCGCGCGGCGAGAACACAACGATGGCGAAAAATCTCAAGGTTTTGGTCTCTTCAAATGATTTTCCGGAGAGCGGACTGAATATTCTAAAAAAACAGTAAGTTTACACACTTAATAATCCATGTATTTTGAAATAAATATGATTTACAGGAAAACCCGCCAATTTATCCTCTTTCTTTGTCTTTCATACGATCGGCTTCAGTCTATTTTAAACTTAACTGAGATCTAATAAGGTCTATATTTCCATACGTCTTTTTGACACAATTCACCACAAACATTATATTCAATAGCGTCAACAAATAAAAACTGTTTACTTAATTGTATTTTGTTTGATTCGATTAGTTCAAATGTTTCGAAGTCGTAAAAATATTTTAATGAATTTATTTTAAATGCTTATAGTGACACCTTGTTAATAAATACTTTAAGAATATGCATGACTTGTAGCAATGATTGGTTAAGTACGAAAGATAAGTACTTTATGTAGATCATTCACAACAATACCTAAAGAAGTTATCTTTTATTCAAGGCCACGACCTCCACCGACACAGTACCTACATATAAATTTAGACTGAACACAGACGCTGCCGCTGTTCTGTAGGAATACCTACCTCTTACTATAAATGGCGTTCACAAAACTCGTAGGTCATGGGTTCAAATCCCGCGAGAGATATTTCAAAGTCTATTATGGGCTCCAGTTTATACTACAGAATAAAATACCTACTTTTATTTTAGTCTATGGCTAAAGGTAATATAGCTGGCGGCACGAAAGTATAGCGATGACCGTTATTTTGCGCACTTGTAAAAAAGAAGACTTTCTATTAAAATTGGTTTCTGCGCACTCAAGGTCATAACTACACTTTCTTGCCGTAGACTATACCTACATATTACCTACGTATGTATTGTAGGTACAGTCGACAAATTTTCCGGTGTACCAGCGTTAGGCGATAATCGCTTGCACACCCAGCGGAAGCGAGTTCCTGCGCTCACGCATAGCGCAGTGCAAGCGATCTTCCAGCTAACTGGAACACCACTACGTTGCTGATTGTACCTGTCGGACTGAAGGCTGTATTTCTTTCAGCTTCACAGTCGTCCAAAGCAAGTACCTGCATTTCGGTGAAGAAGGCATCCGGGAGAATGCGGAAGAGCTTCAGAACTTGATCCCAGGAAGCTCGGCCTTGGTATGGGTGTCCCATCATATGATAACGAAGGAGTTGCTGGACAAAGCTGGTAAGTCTACCATCTAGAAATTCAGACTGGATGGAGCTGGTCCGATGGTGGTGATCTATCTGGCCCGATAAGGCATTAGGTATTCATTTTTTATGTGATAGGTGGCATACGAGCTGACGGATCACCTGAGGTAAGCGAATATATAAAAACAAATGAATAAAGAGCGACATCTGTTAAAGTTGAACATTTTCGAATTATAGCACGAGTTTGTGATCACCAATTCGCATTAAACAAGCCATCATAGTAGCAATGACTTGACTTCTTGGGGCCTATGTTCAGCAATGGAACAGTATATATATAATTAGGCTGATACTTTACCTTCTGTTAGATAAGAATAGAAACACACTCTTCAATTTTAACTACAAAATCCATTCCACCAGGTCCTCAACTGAAAATGGTAGCGACAGCATCCGCCGGCTACAACCACTGCAACTTGGACGAGCTGAAGGCTCGAGGCATCAAACTGTCCAACACGCCCGATGTCCTCAGTTCCGCAGTAGCTGAGATAGCCGTCGGCCTGATGCTGGGCGCTGCCAGGCGGTTCACGGAGAACCTTGAACAAGTGCACAGGTAGGACGTTCCAAGAAGGCATAAAATCCCTGTCCCTATTCCTCAGTTTTGCAGACGCTAAGGTAGCTGTTAGCCTGATGCCGGGCGCTACCAGTCGGTTTACAGAGAATCTTGACCAAGTTTTCATAGGTAGGAAGTTATTAAGGAGGATGGTGAAAGAGGCATCAAACTCGCCTACTCGCCCAATTCCATCAGTTCTGCAGTCGCTGAGGTAGCCGTTGGCCTGATGCTGGGCGCTGCCAGACGGCTTTACCGAGAACCTCGAGTGAACACAGGTAGGAAGTTATTCCAAGGAGGATAGTGAAGGAGGCATCAAACTCACCTACTCGCTAAATGTCCTCAGTGCCGCGGTCGTTGAAGTAGCCGTCCGCGTGATGCCGGGCGCTGTCGGATTGCTTACTTAGAACCTCCACCAAGTGTGCATAGGTAGAAAGTTAGATACTCAAAGAGTGAGTGAAAGAGGCATATAAGTTGCCAACTCGCCCGATGTCCTCAGTTCCACAGTCTCTGAGGTAAGACAGCCTGATGGGCGCTGCCATACGATTCACTGAGAACCTTGAACAAGAGCACAGGTAGGAAGTTCTTGCAATGAGGAAGGTGAAGGACGAATCAAACACGCCAACACGCCCAATGTCCTCATTTCCGCAATCGCTGAGGTAGGCGTCTATTCTCCCTTATCGTCTTTATGGGAAGGAATCATGGGCCACGCTGTTGTTTTGAGTCTGTCGATCTGTTGGATGTAGTTATGTTTACCTAAGTATTTATTTTTTTAAGTCTATTTAGTTTGTTCACAAAGTTTTTTCTAGCAAGTACCTGGTGAGCGCCTCCCAAGATTCGGTCCGTATGCCGAGACGGTAGGAAGGACCATGGGCTGGTGGAGGGACCTGTGTCTGTTCACAAAGTTTAATATGCCCTTCTACTTCCAGAGGCGAATGGGAAATCGGCTTCCAAAAGGTACTCGGGCAAGACCTCCGAGGCAGCACCGTGGGCGTCGTGGGCCTGGGCGGCATCGGGCAGGCCGTGGTGCGCCGCCTGGCCGGCTTTGAGGTCGCCAGGTTCGTCTACACTGGACACAGGGAAAAACCTGAAGGTGGCTAAACATAACTACAGTTCACCTTAACCCTTTCAGAACCCGCCATTAAAATTGTGTGGTTTACAGAATTCAATTTGCTATTAAATCTATCCAAACCAAACTGAACAGAGACGACTGCCCATTATTGTGTGGGAGCCGTGCTTTATCCTTGCGTTCGAAGTTCTCGCGTCAATCCATCGGTAAACAAATCGCGACCCTTCGAATTGGTCCATGTTTTGCAATCCCCGATGTAGCTAATGTAAGTAGAATTATGTGAATATTTACATATTTTTATCAAATATTCGAGATCCCTACTAGTTTCGGCGGCGTCGGTCTGAAAGGTTGATGGGTGATTATTGGCTACACATCCCTGTAAATGTCATACATAGTATAGGTACTGATTACTGCGCTATTTAAAGTTCAATTACGTCATAAGCTTGTAAAGAACGCCATATTGCAATACCGATATGTAAGTAGCGTGAAAAAGCAATGTGGGCCATCGCGTTTGTAAAATCAGCTAGATGGCGTACTGTTAGACTGAGGTACAACTTCAACGCCATTTATTGTTATTATAGTAGCATTTTAATCAATCACCATGTAGTAGATAGACCTCAGTTCTACAGTAGGTACCTACCTACGTCGTCTAGCGGATTTTTCACACGTGATACCTAGCCCCTATTCTTTTAGCACGCTATATTTAAATAGTGTAATTCTATTTTGTTTAAAACAACTTTTTTAAAATAAGTCTAGGTATTAATTAGGCTAAAAATAAATTCGATTCAAAACTGGCTCACTCTACCTACTACAAAACTATGGACTGAACTGTCACCTGCGGTATTTCCGGACCAATACGATACTACCTGCAAACCTTTAAAAAAGCGAGCGTACTCCTTCTTAAAAGGTCGGCAACGCACTTGCAACTCCTCTGGTGTTGCGGGTGTCCATGGGCGGCGGTAATCACTTACCATTAGGTGATCCGTCTGTTTGTCTGCCCCTATCTCATAAAAAAAACACGACTAACTTCCTCTCTTCCTTTATTTTCTAGCATAAACTTGTATTTCTCTCAACAGGCAAAGCCCTAGGAGCTGACTTCGTGTCCCTGGACGAGCTTCTCCGAGAGAGCGACTTCATCGTCCTGGCGGTGCCTCTCACCAGCGAGACCAAGCACATGATCAACAGCACAACGCTAGCCAAGATGAAGAGCAACGCCATTGTGATCAACGTTGGTCGTGGAGGTACGGAATGTGACTACAGCGAACCTCACTAGGGTTTTCAACCGTACCTATTAAACTGTAGACTAAAACAAATATATAGGGCGAAAATATTATATTTACGTATAGACAGCCACATCAGGTTACCCAACCTGCCAAAGTTCCTCAATTGATATTCAACAATTCAACTCAATGTGTGTGACAGTAAGATGAGATTCAATTGAAGAAATTTGGCAGTTTTGTATACTTTGATGTGTGGCTAGAAATGAATAAAAGTGAAAAGTCTGTTTTTTATTCTTCCCTATCAAAGTATGTACCTACTTACATACTAAGTATAGGTATTTTGTTAAAGCGTAGGTAGGTACTATATTATTATTTTGTAGCATTTAAAAAAATACTAATACTTACTTATATTAGGTTTACAAAAAAATGTTGGCACACGCAAGATTGTCAATCCATCCTCATTTTTTTTTATGTTACATTAAGTGAACCGTTTAATTCTATTCACATATAAATCCTTGTACATTTTCAGACCTAGTAGACCAAGAGGCATTATACGACGCACTGAAGAATCACCAGATATACGCGGCGGGACTCGACGTCACCACCCCGGAGCCGCTGCCCAAAGACCACAAGCTTCTCACACTGCCTAACATTTGTGAGTAGATAGAATCCACTATGATATCAAAAAAAAACTAAGTGTCAAAGTGAAGAAACTAAAGAATGAAATCAACTTTCATAACCCTAGTGCTATGAGGTTATAATCTATAGGTACTATCTAGTTCCTCCAAAAATCCGTTTTCAAGACTTTTTTGAGCCAAACCACCACCCCAGGAAGGCCCTAGACTTTGAACTCAGGAACCCAGGAAGGCAATTTTCGTTCACTAGACTTTGAACTCGTATTAGAGATTTGAATGGACGAATGTATGAAATCTCTAAATTCGACTTCATTGTTGAGTGCTTGAGAATTGTCCCCCTGTGCAGCAACTGACTATTTAATTGTGACTTCCGGCACAAACGAGTCGAATTTTAATAGTTCAGTTCTTTGGGGTCTATCTAATGCATGGTTGTATGATAATTTATAAGATCAATTTTTCTAACGCGATCTTTTTTCCCAGTTATCCTCCCGCACATCGGCAGCGCCACCGTGCGCACGCGCAGCGACATGGCCGTGCTCGCCGCCAACAACGTCGTCAACGCGCTCAGCGGCAAGCCGCTCATCACGCCGGTGCTGCCATAGAATCAACAACTATGCTGGCGAATACACTAAAATAAGCCATAAGCTAAATATGAAATAATAATAATTGTTAAAGTAAAAGTTGGAACTTGGGGGTGGCCTTTGCCCAGTGGGTCTCTGTATGCTAACTAAAAACAAAAAAAAACTACAATCATAAGGACTCTGATTGACATTGGAAGGGGGGGGCGGTGTACATTTATGTGGATATACATAAATGTACACCGCCCCCCCTTCCAATGTCAATTGTAAGGGAAACAGCAATAGTTCCGACATTTGCCGGGAGCCAAATAACCGTAGAGCGAATATATCGTGTCACTAGAGCTATCACCTGAATCAGTGGCTAATCAAGCAGATATAGTTGCCTACCACCATTCAAGAAGGTACTACGTTTCCTGTTCCTCCCTCCCCCCACTCTTCTTCCCCCTACCCTATAAATAATAGACTCAAAGAGGTGACAACACTGGAGGAAACCCATCAACTAAAATACTAAATAAAGTGTTTGTATGGGATCTTGACATTGTATGTTAAATTTACCTTATCAGTGACAAAAATGTATCTATCTATAAATTTAAGTATGAATCCTTTCTTCCTGGTCTTTTTATTTACCTTTTATATAGAAATCTGATATACTTGTGAAAAACCGCATCCAATAAAAAAAGTAGCAGTATAAATTGGTTTTTAATTATAAGATTAATAATTACAGTACTTAATGAACATTATAAATGTATTTATACTTACATTAAATTATATACTCTTCATCTTTGCACTTTATAACAAAATTTAAATATTTTTTTAACATCACAAATACTGTTAAAACACATTTAAACTTTAATTACAATAAAAAAATGTTAGATTTTTTTTCTTTTCAAAAGATGATTTCAGATAAGCTTATTTTTCTGCAAATACGGTAGTTTCAGCATACGAGCATATACGTATACGCGCGTTTTATGAAACTGAAGGCGTGTATTTGTGCGTCTTTGACGTTTCCATAGCTCGTATGAATACCAAAACGCGCCAATACGCGCTAATCCGTAGCCGCGTTCAGTTGAAACAAGTAGATTAACAGTTATATGTGACAAATATATAATTATTTCTAGTACAAAAAGAGATATTTATAAAACAATTTTGAACATAAAAAGGTACCTTAACTAAACAAAGCTGTTAAATATTCTGAGATTTAAATTAAACAAGTATTTAGAGCTTATTTTTCGAATTTTTGCTAGTTTGGTTTCTTCAGACTGGTGAAATTTTGAAAAACTTTGTAATTTACGTAACATTTCTTTTAAAAAAAATTAATTGATTTTGTCACACAAGACCAAGTTTAGAGTTAAGGTATTTATATTATCCAAGGCTAATATTTTTTACAATGTATATTCATTCATTCTCATTTCATTCATTAATATTAGTTAATACAATTCACTATCTATAGTCTTTTCATGTGATTGGCCCAAATGCTCAAGTCCTCTAAAACAGATTTGACATTTTCATTTGCTTGAAAATAATAATTCAGATAGGTTATTAGACTAAAATTAACAAAAGTTTAAAATGAATTTATAATTTTGAAATAAGCTCAGTCATCACTTAGTAATGGCATTACAGATTTGTGTTATTTTTTTTATAATAGGTGGCAGATGAGCAGACAGATCTGATGGTAAGCAACTACCGCCACTCATAGACATCTGCAAGACCAATAAAGCCACAAACCAAGAGCTGAAAACTTGCACAATGTAGTCTATACCCAGCACCATCTATTGGTGTATTTTAGAACTAATATGTTTATCTGAGCGAGGTCCCAAAACAAATTGAGGGATGGCCAATAGTCATGAATAAAATCCAATCAAAAGATTTACACAACATACCACTTCAGTTATACTCGGCAACAATGGCTGCTAGATCCTTCAGGAATGGCTCTATTTGGCTTTCAAGAGACAATATATGGCCTGTGTTGCAGTTGTCACTTCCAATGAAAGTTATTACTAATGGGAGTTTATTCATTTGAATTACCTGAAAATAAAAATATATAAACAATAAAAGTATGAAAAATAAGTTAAGGATAGTTTACATTAATCTTGACTATGTAAGGTTATAAATTTATGTTTCCTAAGATATAGTATGTAATACCAGAAAGACAATTGGAATCAGACATAATAGGTCAATGATTTTCTGATAGTTTTCTGAGAATTATTGCTTTTGGTCCAATATCTAATCTGTCATAAAATATATAAACAAATGTTGAGATAACACAAAAATTTTACCTGATAACTGGAGTACATAGATATGATAGTCTTGTTTCTTCCTAAACCGAGTTTACTGGCCTGGTCAGTAGCCATGCCGAATGTAGAGATAAAGTTAGGTCGAAGAGCCAGCTGAGGAGCTCTCTCTGTCACAGAGCGCACCAGCGGAACCCCATCACGGTCGGTTATGAGTATACAATGAAGACCATTTACCCTGGAAGAAAAACGATCAAAATAATATACATGTCTTTCTCCCGACTGCCAAACGCAAGTGAAAGAAAAAACGTACTTCTCCAGTAAGTGGTTCAAATACTTTCTGAGGTCATCAACCATGTTGTAAAGGTGAGTATTATTTTTTTAGTAAATTAAAGAACAGAAAACTTTGTCGAAAATAAATTCGGACAAAAATCTGACAGATTCAATTGACGGAAATCACTCACAGATAATAAATACAATGACATTCAAGATCTACGTTCAGAAATTGACTATACTTCGTGTTTTATTTCCAGGACGTCAAGATTATTATGTAAAAAAAATCTCCAATCATAATTTTTTCTGCTATTTACTTTCCATAAGTATGATAAAAAAAGTTTATAACAAATCAAGTTAGATTTTAAAGCTTACAAACACCTTACAAATGAATTTGGTTTTGTGAAGTCATTAATTAATAAATATTAATGAAGTCCCTGTATAAAAACGTAAGTTTATTTTAGTGTTTACTTCATCATCATTCACAAATTTTGGGCTGACTATATATTTTATCTGTTACAAATGTTACAATTAACTTATGAAAATAAAAATTGTCTATTGCCAAAATGGCAGAATTGGTTTGACAAGTATTGCGATTTTCGTAATTTATTTTTGGGTACAATAATTTAATGCCTTTGTACTTTGGGAATTTAAAATGTGTTCCTTTATATGGTGTAAAAGAATTGTTTATATAATGGCTTAATATCTACGTGACCTCAGCACACTTCACTATATTTTGCAACACTTCGAAATAGTTTTGGTATGATAACAAAAGATATAAAAAATCTACTTTCCTTCGCTATAGCATGTTCTTCGTCACATGTGTACGTTTGGGATTATTAAGACATGAACGCTAATGACCGTCGAAGTCGGGGTATGTATACGTAACTGTGTAAAATTGTGATTTTTAGGTTTGTGACGTCACGAAGACTGCAGGACGTTATTTACAGTGTTAAATCGAGTAGTAAAATGTTTGATTGTTTTTGCGAATGAGTGGGAAGAGTTTCGCCGCTTAGTGGTGAAGGTACGATTCGCGGCGTAGCGGTTCGCTCCCGCTAGGATGGGCGGCGATGTCTGCCCCCTCCGAGAGCGCGACGAGCCCATCGCCGTGTGCCTGCACTAATATATCGCTTATGCAATTGTTCCATGAGCTTAAACAGAAGTTTCCCGGTGTGCCCGACCATGTTGTGTCCAACACAATCGAGCTCTACTGCCACGACAAGCAAGCTTGCGAAACCCACCTGCATAGCGAAGTCAAGGCCTCCCTAACGCACGCCTACCATGCCTCTTCCTCTGCCGCGGCCCGCCAGCTCAACGAGCTCAAGCTCAACCCACCATCCAAGTGTCGCAACCAGCCTATTGTCAAGCATGAGATTGCCAAGTCAACACCTATAAAGTCAGTCACTTGCCAAGGACCGCAAACTGCTGTTATAAGTATAAATGATGCAGATAGTATTGATAAGAAACTGAACACTGATGCAAACCAAAATGTTGTTGAAAACAAATTTGAAGAAGAACAGAGAATCAATAATACATCACCAGTTACAATAATAAATATTGACAACTGCATTGCGAAGTACAGCGTTGAATCACCAAGTGACCTAGAACTAACTAATGAAAATGCTAAAGAGGAAAAGTCAATAACAGACAGTTTGACTCGTGAAAAGGATTCAGAACAACCAGGAAGCACAAATTATAAGATACTCAAAAGCAGCAAAATAAGGAGTAACCTGAACGAGAGATTAGAAAAAGGTAAAGAAAAGAAGACAATAAAAAAAGAAGAACAAAAGAAGGCTGAACCAGAAGAGAAGGTAGAACCAGAGCTAAAATCAGATCAGCCAGAAAAACCAAAGCGGCCAAACACACTTGACTTCATAAAACCAAATCCAGAGATTGCATTTAAACAGACATTGAGGGAACCCGAAGCAAATGTGAGCCAAACAGTATCTCCTGCACCAACACTGAAGAATGAAAATCAGAACAAACCTAATCTGCTATACAGACAAGAACGAGTTTACCCACTCAATCTTTCAGTTAATGTGAATTGTCATATGGACTTGAGTCGTGCCTACGACGATCCATGGTTAGAAGATTACGATAGTCCGAGAGCAATAACATCTGTGAATTTAACTGTTTGCACGCCAACGTCGAACATGGCGAGTCCTGTGAGGGAGTCTAGGGATGATGAGGGCGGGTTTGAGGGCCACGTGACGGTGACGGTGAGCCCGAGCACGGCGCGGCCGCCTCGACGTCGCGCGCCTCCGCCCCCGCCGCAGCCTTCGCGGCTGGATACATCGCGGCCATGCAGGGCAGCCCCTGAACCACCTGGATCGAATCAAGGTAATTTGCAGTCATTCTCAGTTTGATTCCTAATCTAATCAACCAATAAAAATCTGCAATCTTCAAACCGTTGTTGGATTTCCTAATCCAAATATTTGCATGTTAAAATTATTGTTTCTGATGTAGGTACCTATATGACAGTTGTTTGAAACTGGTGGCTTATAATGAAGCCATCCTGTAACAAATGAAAATATAGCTGTTACAATCAAACAGAAACGCACACAACAAGTATGAATGATAGGGGCTCTGATTTTGTCATCATAATGCCCGCTTCAAATTAGGCCCTTAGTTATCTATAGTTGAAATAGTAAATATTCATGAAAAGTTTTTTATTACTTCTTAAACGTTCTATTTTATATCCATTAACTTCCAGATCGGTCCCTAATTGAGCGACAGAAGCAGAGGCTCGATTGTCTAGTCAAAGCGCTTGCCCAGGAGAAGGGACAGCTGGCGCAGCTAAGCAAAGAGACGCAGATCTTGGCAGCGCCGTTACCGCCGCCGTCTGCCACGCAGAAGCTGAGGGAATATGTGGAGCGACTGAGAGACCAGTGCGATTCGATGGCCAAGCGTTTGGAGATGGCTGGCAATTGTGAGTACTTCATATCGTGATAGGAATTTAAATAGATACAAAAGGTTGGCCCTAGCTGAAATGGACATTAAAGTTTGTGGACCTACTAGGCAGTACCTAATAACGTATCGTGCACATGTTCGGTTTATTCTATCTTTGTCTCAATGTATATGTGCTGTGCGTTGCCTGTTAAGCTGGTATTCTGTGTATTTATTACCAAGTCATTGTGATTTTATCCTGCTAATTTCATCTCTCCCTTGGCCTACTGTTTACTTAAGACACACTGTTAAAAAGCTTTTTGGTTTTTTAAAAAAACCAATTTGACAAATGAAAATTCCAGAGGAGGCATAACCGTTACTCTGTCTGCGGTTCTACCTTATTTTTCATATTCAAGAAGTGACATAGCTGAATTAATCCTTCACGAAACTCCCTGGGCGGATGCGTTCATCTGAGGCGGACAAGGTGGTTCCTAACGGGCAGAAAAGGAAATCTGTGCAACCCAAATGCTAATAACCCTGTAGCACGCCCTCCCTCCAAGATAAGGAGGTAGGCGAGCACCTGCTCGTCATCTCCCCTTCATCACACTTCCCAAATGTTCCCAGTTTAATTCATCACAATTAACAAACATAGCTAGAGGAAGTGGCCTAAACTGTGTTTCAATTTGGTTTGTGACTTTCCAACTATTCATTTCAGTACGGGACGAGTCTGGCAACTTCTACAGTAATATCTACACGGGGCAGCAGCCTTCGGCGTCCTGGCAGTGCCATCTGTGCACCTTCCGCAACCACCCGCTGCTCAATAAGTGCGAGCAGTGCGAGATGCCCCGGATCGTAGGTACGTCCCCTCCCCGCACGCAGGACTCGGGCTTCGGCTCCTTCCGAGACTCCACCCGATCCAACAGCTCCCAAGTTGGCAGGAGCAACTCGCGACTCGATAGAAATGACATCACAAACTTAGACCCCCACCTATTGGACGACTGTCGTGCCTCACCGAAACTGAACTGTTGACTCGTCAGTTTCTCAGTGTTTAAGTGACTGTGTTTACCAAAGTGCCTGACTTGAAGTGTTCAGATTGAAGCTAATTTTTTGTTGACGTTGAACTGTGTTGTTGACTTTTTAACCCCGGCATGTGAGCATGCAGCCGCTATAACTTTAAAGGAAATGCCAACTAAATCAACGGACAATTTGTGAGTTGGAATTTTCTTGACTATTATAAAGTCGTTGTTTGCAGACCTGCGATACGTTTTTATACGTCAATGTAACCATTTTGATTGCTAGAGTCAAAGTATATTATAGGAAAGTAGGTCTTTATGCCTTAGTTCTTGTAAGGAGACTATGTGCCACAAACCCGCACTCTCCATTTGTGCGATGGGTACATTAAACTGATGTAATTCAGTAGGCATTGTGATATTATGGAAGGACTCCAGTTGTATCGTTGGTACAGTGTGTAAGGCTCAGAAGTGTATTTCAGTTGCAAGAGCTTCAAAATTAGCTTATTTCTCCTTGCTATACTTTGGTCAAGTACTCAAGATGGATCTTTGCATGTGTGTTGTTGTTTTCATATTTGACTTCATTAACATTTTTTAATATCATTGTTTTATTGTAAGAAGAGATTTATAGGCAGTATTCTAAATGAGTGCTAAATCAAAAAGGAAAAAGAAAAGTTGGAATTTCTTGAAAACTGTTCATAAAAGAATGTACGACGTTTCTGATGTTGGAATGCTGCCATATTGCCTTTTTGTATATATTGTTCACATTACTTATTATTACTTGCTTAATGTACAAAGTATAAGAGTTTATTCCTTAATAAATTAGCTTTAGGTTCCAAGAAATTATTTTATGAAATTATTAGTTACATAATTTTAGGAGAAGCTATTTATTGTTTACTTAAATATTTTTAGATGAACTGAAACATCACTTTGTAGACTGGTCAAAATATGGGACAATACACGATCTCAAAGAAAGACTACTATAATCACGCCTTGCCAAAAATGTTTAATAAATTAATTTATTGTCTGCTAAATGACAAATTTTAAATTCGGTGAAGTTTGCTCAAATCCACCAATACATTGCTCAGTGTAAAGTATTAAATACGTAATACTTTGGGTTGCATAATTCATTAGACAATAAATAGCACAATGATTATAATAAACCACAGATTAAGGAACAAATAAGGGATGCCACAGTACTGTTTTGTATAGTGAAAATTTAAAGAACAATCTTCTTACCATTTGCAACTATTCAAAACAACACGTATTATAATTTACTTCCACTATAATATATATTCATCACTTCTTATATTGTGTGCCCTATGATGTGTAGCTTTTTAACATTTACATACAGGTCTTATATTTGCTCTATTTTATCGAATTTAACTGTGATAGGCAAGGCTATATTTTGTCCTTCCATCCTTTACAATACTAGATAGAAGTTTAATGTTATGTATATTATATTATTTTATAAGATGGTTATATTAATAGGTATAAGAACATGGTTACGTATGAGTCCATTTTAACTAACTTGACTCTTTAGTTAGGTACCTATTCATCACATATCTGTACTTACTATGTTAAATAGAAAATTTTTGCACAATTTTAAACACACAAAATGTTTGGTGGGCAACTGGGCACCAAAGAAAATATGTAATTTTATTGGTAGCTATTTAGAATGAATTCACTTATTTAAAGTTGTTAAAATTTGAGATTATAATTGAAGGAGATATCGGTGAGCTTACATTAAAAAATAAATATACAAACAGACGAATTGAGAACCTCGTTTTTTTTGAAGTCGGTTATAAATTACTCTTTGAGTTTTTATTGTCTTTTAGTACAAAAGTACTTCGAGCCTTGTGTAGTTATAATGTGAATTGTGATCAATTTTATGTATATCAGGGAATAAATAAATTTATTAGCAAACGAATTTATTTTAATCCTGCTTTCTTACCAACACGCAAGGTGAGTTGTGTTTTGCTCCTATTAATCCTTAACTGGTGTCGTTCGTCAATGGAATGCGTGTTAACACGAAGCCAAGGCCGGGGTTGTTTCTGACTCTCTGTTTGTTCAACAGTTCGGGCACCCGACGGGATAACAGTTCGCCTACTGCCGGGACGGCGGAGTAAGTATATCAATATAAACTAGGACCAATGCATTTTATTCAAGCCTTTCATATGGCACTTACCAGCTCCAGTGGTTTCTATAGCACCACTCAGACGTTATTGGCAAACCGATTGGCTGTATTCATTCTAAATTTTCTTTCCAGAAATTGTTCGCTCATGGGTGTTATGAGTACTGGCGCCTGGACACTGGTACACAGCCTATCTTAAGTGCAGTAGTACAAATTGTTGAACGAATCTGTGATATTCGCATTTGGCAGTTATGTTGAAAAGTCTGATTTTTTGTTATACTATTTTGATTTTTACACATTCCAAAACTGCACGTTTATACATTGAATAATTAATGATGCCGATTCTTTCCTATTCTCACCGAGTGCTCTGTGTCCAAATGCGGATAGCTGATGGTTATTACAGTTTTACACTGCACTTAAGGTGGATAGGGAAGTTGAATTTAAGGTATCTAACCTTTAGATAAGTAAGGATACTGAGATAATTAATTATTGCATACAGTGTAGTATGTAATGTAAGCAGCGATGCACATTATGCGACGTAAAACGTCATATCTACATTTACTTATTGTGTTTTAGAGACGTTGTATGTATGTTGAACATTTTAGTCATTTCGGTCATGATGTAACATAGAATTTAAATATTACGTACTTATTATGTTTTATTATCCGAAGATAATAATTTTAAACTTCAATCGCTTTATAATAGAGAGTAAATTATATCGAATCTTCATTCTCAATACAGTTACACTGTAAAATATATCACATCGAATTTTCATTCATACAGTATATTAAAATTATACGAGATGTTGGTAGGTATTTAGCTAGTAGGTACCTAATAACAAAGATTTAAATCTTTGCTTAATAAGTTCCAAATATTTCCGCAACTTAACATGTATTGTTTATAACCCGTATGATAGGTACAGTCGACAAATTTTTCGGTGTATCAGCTCTAGCCGATAATGGCTTGCGCTTACGCATAGCTTAGTGCAAGCTATGTGCCGGTTAACTACACTGCCAAGTTGGCTGACCGTACATATCTTTTCTACAATACTTTTTATAACAAAATTTCCGTTAAAAAGGAGGATGATCCTCGGTGTTAGATAAAGTACCTGTAGCATTGTACATACCTACTTTAATCTGTCATTAATAAACTTATTTCCGAACCGGTACAACCTTGAAATCTTTAAGAAACGAGCCTACACCTTCCTAAAAGGCCGGCAACGCATCTACACTCCTGTTCTGATGTCTGAGAACGGCGGTGATCACATACCTTACCAATAGGTGACCCGCATGCTTGTCTACCTCCGTCCCTATCTCATAGATGAAATTCCACAGGATGCAAATTAAATAGGCTGAAAATGTACGCATTTGTATATGCTATTTAATGTGTTCGATCATTGGAGTCCTTTAGCATTGTTATAGGTTCAACACTTTAACCCTTAACAGGCAACTAGACAATCTAGACATTTTTATAAATTGGTTTTCAACTTTATCATCATAAATTTCAAAATCTGGTGGTCCCATAATAATATGATACATAAACTGGTTAAACATAAGCATAATATGAATTTTAAAAGCCATAATATGAGCTTGAAAAAATAGCTTAATAAAAGTAACCTATTGTTTCTATAGTTACTTATCTAGAATTGTAGAAGTAGGTCATTTTTATTTTTTTTGGTTACGTATGGATACTTACTCTCTTAGAGAATAGTAGCTATTTGTAGGTACAGCCTTACAACCTTCTTTACATACTTATTATCTAAATTTTGATTTGATTTGATTTTTCATCAAATGCAAGTGGTCTACCGCATCGTACGTCATAGTAACATCTTGTCAGTAGGTACACCTTGGTATCTGTTCAACTGGACATAGTAAGTAGGTACTAAAGTGTTAAGGCACTTTTGATGCTGACCGTACGATTCTTACGTCTGTCGGTATGGCTGTCGAGCCATTCCTACCGGACCTTGAGGTACCCTGCACTCTTGCGGCAGTAATTTTAATACTTACTTGCTCGAGTGCCTTGCAGGTGCAACCATTAATTTTTTTTAAAGGTGACAGACGAGCAGACTAATCACCTGATGGTAAGCGATTACCGCCGCCCATAGACACCCATAGATTGATAGATAAATAATTGAGACAACATCACATACATTGTCCCAAACTTAGGTTTTCAAATTGTTCAAAGGAACCACAAACACCCAGACCCAACACGAATATCTTGTTCATCAACAAACATTTGTGTTGTTACGGGAATCGAACCCGCGACCGTTGCGTCCCAACGCTCAAACCACTACACCAAACGAGCCATTGCATTCATGCTTTTTTCTTCACCTAAGTAACTTCGCCATTTCCAGTCCTTTTTTGCTTTCTTATCATTAAATTAACTTTTGAATAATAACCCATGGGAGGTTGCGTGCAAAATGGGAACAAAATTAAAGCAGAATCATACAGGTCAGAATAGTAGCGGGTTGTTTGTAACGCTATGTTGATCGTAGAGAATTCTGTAACTATAATAATATATGGGTGAAACGCCTAAAGAAAGCAAAACTTTATGACGCCAAATTATCATTTACTTATTACTAGTGGCCCGCCCTCACTTCGCTTCGGGACCGTAATTCAGAAATGAACCAATAGATGGCGCTGTGTCCAATTACATCGCGCAAGCGTTTCGTGTTTTCGGTTTACCTATAAGCCTTGTCGTTGTCTATTGAAGTTATCTCTTTATAAATAGTACAGAAGATAAAACAGCTGTCAGTGTGCT
Source organism: Cnaphalocrocis medinalis (assembly GCA_014851415.1). Taxonomy (NCBI): domain Eukaryota; kingdom Metazoa; phylum Arthropoda; class Insecta; order Lepidoptera; family Crambidae; genus Cnaphalocrocis; species Cnaphalocrocis medinalis. The sequence continues at coordinate 3,325,858 of CM026289.1, read as the reverse complement.
TAGGAGTCAGGGTACGCTAAGACCATGATTCAGGATTTGGAGTCTAGTATTAGGTACAATGAAGCGACTGCCTTCTCACCTTCGCGATCTTTTAACAGGGAAACCAGACCTAACTGAATCATGGTTACACGTTGCAGAAAACTATCCGAAACGTCCAGGTTTCCTAACGATGTTTTCCATCACCGCTGAGCTAATGGTAAAAATATGGACATACCTACATTTGAAAAATCCATAGGCAGAGGCCGCACAAGGCGTAGGCGATGTGGGCCACCGCCCACGGCCTCGCGGTACAAGGGGCCTCGCGCCTCAAAAAAATTTAAGCTCGTCCGAGGGGCTTTATCGCTCATCATCGTCGTAAAATCGACAGAAAAGGAAAGGGCCTCGCGAAATCAGTCTTGCCCACATCAAAATTAGATCTTGCCCCGCCACTGTCCATAGGTGCATTCTCGGATTCGAACCCCGTAACCAAGGCGCGTTATATCCACTAAGCTAGCCATCGCATTCTTGATTAGAAATCCTAAAGATCTTTGTTGCCAAAAAAACATCTCTTTTTTCTTACACTACCCCTGTTAACACAAAATAATTAACATACCTACAGAAGGATGACTCGAACTGTCCTTGTACCCTAATCAAAGAGTTCGTTTTTGGGTCAATAAGTCCCATTTCTGTGTATAATTATTTTGTGCTGTTAATCTACAAAAGCGCGTGGCCCCTATCTCTAACCGCAATGACGACTAGGTACCTATATCTTAATCTACATTACGTGATATTCAAGAGTGAAAACTTTTGATAAGCGTTCATGAGATCGTTTATACGACGGGAAGGATTTTCCAGTGTAGGGCCATTTCCATCTGCTATTCCACCGTTCTTTAAATAATAAATACATTGAGGTACAGCGTACTTTGTCCTGGTCCCAAACTATGACTTTCTCTTGTATCTGCTACGGAAACCAGAAACAAACAGTAGACCGAGTGGCCCATTTACCATATATCCAAAATACATACATAATCCTAGGGCGAACGATCGTAGTGGGCGGCAAATTTTGGACCATAATTCGGCGCTTACCTACATCTACACTTCATTTAGCTTCCTAGAAACTCAAAACGTTGTAACCTACTTATTTGACGTATGTTGGAAGTTTGAAAATATTCTAAAAATACTTCCTTACTCATCATGACTCAGGTGAAAGTAAAAAAAAACATGTTTTTTATTTAGGTGTAGTAGGTATCCACCAACGAAATAACATTACCTACCTACCTAGGTAATGTAGTTACATTACCCTAACAGTTGTAAGGGTATCGAATTTGCAAAGCCCATTAGGGTTGGCAAAACTTCACCACTGACTAGACCCAACATAAATACCTATCAGTTTCATCGACAAACATTTGTGTTGGTTTGGATATCGAACCCGCGACCCTTAATTTTCGTTTAATAAAAGTAAAAGTTTTAAAAGCAGACACGATAATTTCTTAAAATATAAAAAAACTGGTGTTATTGGATCTAAAGCCACACAAAGAATTTTACACGAGGGTTTCTTAACGTGAGGTCCATGGACCCCAGGACAGGGCCAGGGCCCAGGGGCTCGCAGTAGGTCAGTTAGTCTAATAAACATATTTATTAGAAAATTGTGTAGTAAACTCGATGAGCACTTTGTCTTTTGCTCAACAAAAGACATAATAAAGTTCATTATATAAAAGAAAACAAATCCGTAGCTAAGTGATCAGAACATTTACCCGGGCATCGAAAAGATCGCGGACTTGAGTCCCATCGGAGTTCAACTATGGAAGTATTAGATTGTGAATGTGGTTAGATGCAATAAGGTTAAGAAACCCTGTCTAGACCCAAATAAGATAAATTCCATAGGTAGATCAATATAAAAAAATCCTAATAAATCCTCCTTTTGGAACTTAATACTTGTGCATATACAGAGAGATATAATATTAAGAATGCTTGTTTGTATGTACGTTACTGAATATTTTACTGGCGATGTAGAACGACTACGAGAGGATGAGGCTACCGGACTGGCGACCCAATTCGGGGGGGAGGGGGAAAAGATGCCAGCACAGTTCTGACATACTGGTGTTGCTATTGCTTACCATCAGGTGATGGGTCTGCTCGTCTACCACCTTTCACATAAAAAAATGGATCTGTCTCAATTTTATTTATTGTCTGTCATCCATATCATGATAGAAACTATAATAAAAGGAATACACTGACTATTTAGAAGGAAAACTCTGATGAAACGCTTATTGGAGCATCCTGTATAAAAATGTTTTGGCAAATATTTATTAAAGGCAAAAATACGAAACAAACACTGTGATTTCTAGTCGAAGCTCCGAACTTCACATTTTATTTTATAATAATTATTATAATTATGTAATTAAATATAAGCATTTCTTTCTGTATAAACATGTACTTATTGTATGTACATATAAAACCTACTGATATTATTCACAATTTAAAATTAGTATACTCGTAATGTGTATGCTTGTATTCTTTGTAAGTTGTGTCAATTTTAGGCATTAGAAATTGTTAGTGAAAAGTGATGTGCTTTTACCTGTTATATCATCTAATGATATAATTCATGATATTTAGATGTGTGCATACTATACAAAATCATAGCAAACATAATTTTTAAGTACAACCAATCTGAATTAAGAAACCAGGTGCCTTAAGTATGGCACCATTTTTACACAATATTAATCTTGTTCATGGTAAATAAATACTTAGTCCTTATTAAGTTTCAAAACTTTAATATTGCGTACTTTAACAGCTATAGGATTTCAAAAGAAAAAGTAAAAAGGTTAATTAGTTAAATAAAGCCAGCAACAGAAACCATATCATTAAAATGAAACATTCTATAAAATTGTAAAATTTTATAATTTTCTATTATATTTTATGCTTAGTTGACACTTCTGTAAAATATTTAGTGCTTTTATAGTTTATTTACAATATTATGTAAAATATGTATTTGATAATTATGTACTATTTTTTTTATTTAATCAGCACATTTATCAAAATAAACTTGTTATTGAAATTTGTTTACATACTTTGTTTTATTGCATTATCAGTCAGTGGTAATAATCTAGCTTTAAATACCTAGTACAGGTATAGGTATCTACCTAGATCCTTCAAGTAATATTAATGTTAGTTGATCTAGTTAAAGCACTATCTGTCATAACAAATATCAGAGGCATGATAATAATATGAAAGCGATAATGTGCATAGATGATTCAAAGACAAAATGCTATCGCAAAAAAGCCAATGGTGATATTGTTTTCAAAGATGTATCATACAATTATCTTGACTTTATAAAAAACTACAACTAATTCTTAACCTACATTAATTGCTAATTAACACTAATTAGAGAACACAAATGAGTCTAGATAGCTGTACCACGCTCCAAGTTTTGCTTGATTTCTGCCGTATGCTCTCCATAGAACCTCTCCAACTTCTTATTGAACTTAGCATTCCTCTCATTGATGTAATCAATATCCGCATCATCATTATGAGTGCGTCTTCTAGAGTATTTTGCCCTCTTTGCAATCTGTCCCTCCAAGTCATCAACCATTTTATCAACTGCTTCTTTTCTATCATTGTGCATACCATGTAAAATAACGTTAGACCCTCCATAGAATGCATCACCATACTTCTGTTTCTGTTTTTCATACTGTTCCATATCTGGGGCTGCCATGTTTTTAACGAGTCTGTTGTACTGACGTACCGGTAGCCTGCTCATAAGTGGAGAATCCTTGGTCAGGATTCTTTTTCTTTTTTTTACGTTCCAACCTCTCAGCCTCGATCGCAGAAATGTTTAGCAATTTCACTCGGTCGTAAGATTTTCCCTCTTTTTCTGCCTCGTCACGTTTCTGCTGGTCCTCGAGTAACCATTCGGCCTGTCGACGCTTGGCTTCGTAGTTCGGTGGAAGCTTATTCCTGGCTTCTTCAGCGACAACTTCTTGGTGATTGTGTGACCTCGCCTCGTTTCTGGCAGAGTGCAAAGAGCGTAGCCTCTTCATACGTTCAGCTTGTTTCTCGGCGAAGGACATTTCTTTAGGAGCTTGTTCTTCACTCATTTTGTTTATTTTGCTAAGCTGACGCCTTAGCTAATTGTACAAAACAATAAAATTCAACGAAACAAATAAATACGCACGCACATCAGACCAACATCTATCTATAACAACTGTCAATGTCACTCAGCAGTAGCGATGCAACGATGATCGATAAATCGATAAATATCGATATATCGACTCTAAAAAACATGAATATTTATCGCTATCGATGAACCACCGATATCGATATATCGTTATCGAAAAAATATCAAATATCGAAGCGAAATATTTAAAGGGCCGCTTAATATAAGACAAAACAACATTGGGTAAACTTATATTATTGGCAACACTGAGTTTGCTCTCGCGCAACTTCATGGGTATCACTCATTTTGACTGATGAAAAATGTCAAAATGTATAGAAACTTGACATTTACATCTGTCAGTTTAGTCTGCATATTTAAAAGTCAGAGTTTATATAGATAGGTTTTTTTTCAATAATTCGTAAAACACATTAATACCGGCCATTTTGTTTATTAATTTTATAATTTGAATAAAGATTTAACATTGTGAATTGTTTTAGCTCCAAAAGAAAAAAAAACAATTAAATTTAATCGATATATCGACGTTCTAGGCCGATATATCGATATGTTGATATCGAACTAAAGTGATAAATATCGATATCGATATTTTTAAAAACTTTGCATCCCTGCTCAGCAGTTGACTGACGTGTAAAAATGACAGGTAATGTCAATTTAATTTTTTTTAGCCATACATACAAGGAATCGTAAACTATTGTTTTCTCTATTTACTGTAAAATTAATAATAAATAACGTTTAATTAATAATAATTAAATAATGTTTGAATTTGGATAAAGTTACGCAAGCTTGATTTACGCAATTTCTGTTTCTAGATGAAATCAAGCAGGGCAAGCTGATATTTATCTGAAGTTCGCTACAAGTCCATAAAATGAATGACATTGACTTAAATATATGGACCGGGCCTATTGTCCTATACAGAAATTAGTTATACAAATACCATGTATGTCGACGTGGAGTTCTCAAAACTATTGTTCTCTCTATCTAACTCAGCCTTGATTTCTTAAGTGGAAAGAGATGACACTATTTCATTCAGCTCTATAATCGGAAAAATTGTCATTTGACAACCACGTTAATGCCTAATGCGGCCAAAAAGCCATGTTTAGTTACAGTTTTCTGAAGTACATGAAGTGTCAACTCACCGTTTCTTCCGACAAAAATAACTAATAATTTCTTTTCTTTTGAGAACTCGTTGTCCACATTACACAGGATATTGAAGAAACATTTAAATCTTTATGCCCAAGTGTAGTGTTATAGGATGTGGCTCAAGGAAAAGCGAAATCAGCAAAGATTAACATTGCACCGGTATGTTATATTTTTTTCTAATTATTATGAAATGTTCATTATATTTATAGAAACTTTGAATGTTTTACACTTTTGTTTCCCCGTGTGATTCTATCCGTGTGTTTTCAGTCCACGATTATGCTTCATTTTGAATATTTTTATGTTATAAAAATTCGTGAGTTTTATACTAGGGTTGTAGTAAAAAACATCGATAATATTTTACGATGAAGATAAACCTTTTAAGCGATGAATTTCACTTTGGGGAGTATTGTAATAATTTGATTTTGATCACATATCGTAAACTCGTCAATTTGAGATTGTTATTAATGATACTGGTATTACATACCTACTGCTACGACCTCCCGTTTTATTCACTGAGCTACCATTGCCCTACCTCTATTATTAAGAGTAGATAATATCATTATAATCTTATCAATAATACCATAATTTTCTTACTTACAGATCTCTTTCTACAAACTGCGACGAACTGAACTCAGGAAGATAATATCACTACAAGCTCTACTACCTACTACCACCATAATTGTAAATTGAATACATATCTGTATACCTAGTTGTAGTGGACGAGGTGGAGGAAAGAAAACTCGGTATTAGTGAGTAAAGAAATACTTATTTAGCGGTCACAGACCAAACTATTAAAATAATTAAAATTACGAGTTAGATGTGCGCGTTAGGTGTTCCTTGTATGCAGTGACGATCCCGATGTCCGTTGCGTTGAGTCGATTTCCGCGACGTCATCGGCGCCTCCCATTGGTCCGCTTGTGCGATATCACGTTATGAAGCACCAATGAGAGCGGACGCATATCACGCGATAAAATTCGTTGATTGGAATGATTGGTTCTATGATCCTGGTGTTGCCGCAACACTAGTTAAGTTTAATTTTGCAATAAAAAGATCTATATTATCTATTAATATTAAGAGCATAATTATTACCTACTTCAAGAATACTTGTAAACTTTGTGCAATAAAGAGTACCTATCTATTTATACTTTGATTTTCATTTAACCAGTAACTTAAGCTTCTAATCAATCAATTTTACGAATGTCATTTTAGGCTTTCAAATTAGGATTTGAGACGAGTTCTGTCAAAACAACTTCCATCGGTCTCGAACGAAAGAATGGTCACTTCAAATTACGAAATGACGTTCTCAATCGTTTGGTTGAGTCTCAAAATTACTTCAATACTCAATGCTTTATTTGCGTTTCATTTCAAATTAGACCCCCAGTCAGTATCGACTTGACAAATTATGATATCGATAAAGCATTATCAACAGAGCAGCACTAAAATAGCTGTCAGTCCGCCATTTTATGTTCTAAACCGGCACGTTTTTTTTGTAGGTATTTCTGCTCTATATTTATAACTCATTGATGAATGACGAATCAACTGATCTGAAGTGAGCTGGGCCAGTCTGTCGGTGTTTTGGAACGGTGACGGTTGTGTGTAAACTGTGTGCGGAAAGTAATTTTTTTCTCAACAAACCCAAGTGTTTTTGGAGTTCATAATGTCGGATGAAATCGCCGAAAATGGAACAGCTAACGGAGATGTCCCGGAGATCGAGCTGATCATAAAGGTAGCGTTTTAATACACGTGTTTTGCGAGCTAAGTCGCTAACATCGGTCATCTCGGCACGCGTACTAGAAGTTGGCCTTCGCGTTATAAGAAGATTGTGAAGAGGTGGCAGATGTGATCCTAATGTATTTCCAATGATGTATTTACGTGGGTTTACCGTGTCGGGTGTTAGCAAGCAGATAGTATGCAATGTTAAGGTGATGGAGTCCCTGCGTTGAGAGCTCTTCTTGCGGTGTTGTCGTGCACCAGTCGTATGCTCGAAAGTATATTATTACTGCACTTATAATGCGCGCTATGTAGGTCACTTGCAACTCTGTTTTGTTCTGTGATGTGTTTTGATACGTTTACCGCGCCTTTTCTCAAGTTTTCCACGGTGACCTAATGAAGTTTTATGTCTGCTTGTAATCATAGTCTAGTAGTTTTTTTCTCTCATTTTGCTGTTAGCTAATCAGCAAAGTTCCCAATATGTTTCTTGTTGAATATTCTAGTTACCTAACAAGAGATAATTTCTTTTGATAAAATAGATACATACCTGACTATTAGGATGTTGGTTTGAGATAATAATTGTGGTATGAAACATTAAATATTATGTTTTAAGGGAAATCTTAGTTTAGGGTCGTTCATCATCTCAGCATATCATTTTGTATTAAGCAAGTAATTTTAATTGACATTGTTACAAAGAGTTCTCTACGTGAACCAGAGTTCACTGTGTAATACACGCATAGTGATTACACTTGCCGAGTTGCTGGAAATGCTTTAACGTGGTAAGACCCAAAATGTCTTCTAAAAGGCATAAAAACAATTGATTTTCTATTGTGTCTGCTGTCTGGCCCTTACGACAATACATTAAATTTTTTACCTATTGTGCAAGTAAATATTTCATAGAAACGAATCGTAAAATTGATATTTATTTCAATATTTTATCTAATTATAAAAAAATATATTTAACCCATCATCCAGCAGTTGAAAAAAATTTCGAATTTTCGTTAATACTATCTTAGAACTAATGTTGTTCTGAACGGGTTGTAGTAGATGTGGTTAAAGGGATGTAAATGTTCATCTATAAACCCTGTATAATATGATGGATGGATAACTCTGCACAATATCTTTGTGTTTTTTTACACTATTTTCTTATCATACTAAGTAATGATGAGGTAAGGAATGTTATCAAAACAGTTTAAAAACCTACAGATGGTGTGAAATATGCTATCAAATTCTAATATTGTTCAAGGCCAAATGTAATGACTTTTTAAAGTTAATTACTATTTTGTTTGATATAAAATTAAAGCCAATGATATCTATTTATTACACTCATTATTTGTACAGCAAGTTAATTAAAGATAGGTACAAATGTTTAGGAAAGATTTTTTGTTTTGTAATCTTATTTTATGGTTTTTATTAGTATTACCAACTCATCCTACCCTAATTTATTAGAATGATGGATTCTGTTACAAATTACCTACTCATTGCTTGCTCTCTATTATGTTTCCACTGCTGATTGTCCCCTGACCAATCAGAATTAAATTGAAAATAATAATAATTTTAGCGATTATTTACCTATTACAAAGTATTGGACACCAATAATGAGGCAGCATTCTAAGAATTGCGTAATGGAATTGTTTAAGACTAGTCCCGCCCTCACTTCGTGTCGGAACTTTATTCATTCCAATTAAAACCAATAGATGGCGCTGGGTATCAATAAAATCGCGCAAGCGTTTCGTATTTTCGGGTTGCTTATAAGCCTTGCGGTGGCGTATAGAAATAATCTCTTTATGAATGGTATAGTGGTCCGCCCTCACTTCGTTTCGGAACTTTATTTGTTCCAATTAGAACCAATAGATGGCGCTTAGTGTCAATTACATCGCGCTAGTGTTTTGTTTTTTAAGAATTTATAAGAACTAACTAGTCATGTAACCTATAGATAAAATAAAGATATTCAGTATTAATATATCGCACATCCTCTGAAAAACTGTCATAACACAATCAAGATATTTATTAAATTTTATTCCTTTACATTCTGGAAACAAGTTTATTGTATTCTACATCGTTAAAGATCAGCATTTATAAGTAAGCAGTAACATTAAATAAGTTACAAGCAATAAAAACGCGTTTTTCTCAGCACTTATTATTCTGTGTTATGACAGTTTTTCGGATGACGCGATTATGTTATTATCTGTAGAAATTATCCTTTTATAAATACATCTTCTTCTATACTATTTATAAAGAGATAACTTCAATAGACAACGACAAGGCTTATAGGTAAACCGAAAACACGAAACGCTTACGCGATGTAATTAGGACACAGCGCCATCTATTGGTTCATTTCGGAATTCCATGTCTTGGATTAGCAAAGAAATAATCGTTTTCAAATTCTATTCCATTATTAGAAACTTATCTTCTATTTTATTTTAGGTTATTCATTACGCATTTTTATAATGTAACACGTTTCACGCGAGACTTATTACGACAAACACCTTGCAGACGTCATCGTAAAGTAACCGTTTTTAAAATTATTTTTTGTCATAATCCCTTAAAAGACATTTTTAGTTAGTCTAACATTTCTTTAAGTATTTTTAAAGGGCACCACTGTAAGCACAGAATATACCTATACAAACAAGCATTTGTTATTTTACAATACGAATGTTGGTAATTATTTTAACTCAGCACTTAAACCTACCTCATAAATAACTCGCCGTACCAGCAACCCACCTGCAACATATATGCACATAATTATGACAAAAAACCTGTCGTTCCCGTAAAGATATAATGGCTAGGTTTCTACTTTTATAAAATTATGTATCAATATTTAAAAGTAACAAGTAACACTTTTTAAAACCTCTACTCGTAATATTATAAAAGAAACAATAATCTTTATTTATTACTAAGTTAACTAGGACTAACTCCCGCACTGAGAGACGTCATTCAAGCTTAATATTTATGATGGATAGGCTTTATGTTTATGGAAATAAGACTCAATAATTCCTTCTTAAATGACAATTAAAGTTAATTGACGTGTCTGAGTGCGGCAATAAGTTAGCTTACCTAATTTACAACATAGTGGTTGACGCCTTCATATAGGTAATTGTTTTTAGGAATTTCCTTTCTTCCTTAACAGTTGTTCATTATAGACAATTTTAATTGACCACTCTTGAAGGATCGGTAAACCGACCTATCATCAGCACACAGAATTAGCATTGTGCTGGCCAGGTCTGTCTTTGTTGAACCTCCTAATCATTGGAAACTGGAGCAAAGATGTATGTCATGGCGAGGAGACCTGCTATTTTGCAATCGTAGGACGCCCTGCCTATTTGTTGAACCGCTCACCTTAGGAGGAATCTCTATTCCAGGACACAAGTATTAAGATTTATGAAAAAGCAGTGAACGGACACAGCCTGTTGATTGTGAAAGAAAAGCCAGGAAAAGTCTACCATTCGTGTCCGCCACTAATAAAACAACATGTTGTTTTGGTCGTTTATCATCCACATTGGCTTGAATTATATAACTTTAATTGGCTTCACGTGGATTAATAGTAGTGAACCAATATTTTCTTTCTAAGACGCAGCGGGCTGAAAAAGCGTTGAATGTCTTGCTCAATTAAGTGAACTAAGGAAATAAGTTATTACAAGTTCAATAAATTCTCAAAGAGGCGTCGGCTAGTCGCATGAAACCGTTATTGTTCAATACAAATTCAGTTGACTTAGAAAACAAATAAAACCAGGTATTGTGATTTATATCCAAATGAAATCTTTTCACTGTCATAATGTAGTCATCAGGACTTCTACTTAGACGTTTAGTTGCATAAAAAGCATCCCAAGTGGGGAGAACATTCCGCGCGAGAGAGCGCATGTGCTGTGCGCCTTCGAAACAGAAACCTGCGCGGGCGCTGCCCAGGGGAAAGTGACACTGCGGCTACACACGCGACAGATCGTGAGTCCGGGAGCGACTGACATGAGCGATTAGCATGCCCACGCCTAATATATTCACAATTACATACTGAAATAGAAGGATTTCACTCGCGAGTCGCGACCATATGTGATGGAACATCAATAAGCTACCAGCCCAGCCATGTGGAACGGCGGATGTTGAATTTCTACGACATGGAAAATGAAATAATTACAGATATTTATCGAAATACACGAATATGAAATACTGAACGAACATGCTATACGATAAGATAGGATTTTCAAGATAACTGGATAAAATCTTATCTTTGATATAAAATGGCGGAGCTATTTTGCTAAACTACCTAGATGCAAATTTATACAGAATTCAACAAACACTGCGTGTGTCTAACTAAAAAATCCCGTGGTGATAAAAACACAGTTAATATACTTGCCTAGGTACTATCTAAAATATAACCTCACATTGGATTAAACTTTTCTTAAATTATCCAAATTTCCAACTAAAAGTGACAGAGAGAGACAGAGAATAACTTGCTGTATTCTGTCGTCTGTTGAAATTGGAGATGCAAATTCGTATAGAAGTCCAACCAGTGGTTGTGAATGCCCAAAGTAACTAATCCATTCGTCCCAACGAATGGATTTATGGATAATTAATACTATTATGCCACATTATGCTAAAGATCGTCCCAGCCAACTTGACAAGTTAAGGAGATGTAGATGAAAACTAAGCTAAGATGATGATGATTAACAAAGTTCTTCTATTGGAAAATATTAAATGTCAATATCATGTTAACTCTCTCTTTTGATTGGACACGCCAACTGCTCGTTACAAGCTATTCAACTCCGCAAATGTACTCGTATGTATACAGTATGAAGTGCATTTATTATAAGAAAATGACATCTTCATTAAAATTAATAAACATAATATTAATTTAACATTACTATTGCGACATTTGCGACCCGCTACACTCCCCGTTGGCTTAGTGGTTTAAGTACCAAGGCGTGATCTCGGGTTCCTGGGTCGAACAAAAGGAATGTTTCGAATTTTTCAAACATAGCTCGGATTTGTCATCACCAATCTGCATTAGGCAAACGTTGTGATTAAGCCTAATCCCATCATTGTAGCTATGACGTTATTTCTATGATGGACTGGGCAGTATATATAAAGCTGATACTTTTTGACTTTTTTACTAGTGCTATGCGGACAACAAGGATAGAATAAATATACAATTAAGTCTTTTGTAATCGGAAAGGTACGTGAATTGATAACTGTAGTTGATAGGAGAACCTGATAAAATGGTGATAAAATACAGACCTAAATGTGGATATCACCGACGCCGTCGATTACGTAATTGGTAAAAGTGTAATTTATCCAATGCTGAAAAGCAATTGTTTGGAAACTTGTTACGATCGATCTGTTGATAAAATAGACGGTGAAGCGCAAAAACTGACGAGAAAACAAGCCGGTCATCAATCGCTCAGTCTTCTATCCCGCCCACAACTTTTTTGTAGCGAATCCGAAATAGAAAATGATTCTTGAAAATAACAGTATGCTATTGCAGCTTCTTAAAATACCCTTGACATTGACACGTTGCTGGAGTGTTAATTTAAACCGGTAAAACAAGCAACTAATTAACCAGCGAAGGACATTTTTTGATCCGTAGTCACCCTTTAATAAGACTGTAGTTAACTGTGACAATGGTGAGAACCAATGGTCAAAGTGACCGCCTAGTGATGTTTTACTTTTTTAACCATTAGTTCAGTTCAACTACGGATCAAAAAACCAGCCCTAAATTAGTTATAATTTTTTCTCGTGTAGGTAAGAATTGTACATGATAAACAAAATGTCAATGTTGTAACGTAGAAATGGCATTTTACATTGTGTTCTGTAAATATTAGATGTCATGAGTTTAACCATATTCTTTACTTGCCACTTAAGTTGCGGATTCATTGTTTGGCCACGTCCTACAACAGTGAAGGACTCTTCATTACGCTTTAAGCCGAATACACATAATAACATTAGTGTCTTGCATATATTAATGTCACGAGGTGAAAGCATATTCGTTTTGTTTGTTTTTGCACCACAGAGTAAGGACTTCGTCAGGAGCGTCATAGCCTATCCTTGATGCAAAATGTTGTTATACAGATGTTGACACTTATAAAATTAAAACGCTGTTGCGACTAAAGATTGATGAAAGACACATTTTCGCATAGACGCTTTCGATACACTAAATTTGTTTATAAACACTTTTACCCCATCATTACTTGCGCCAAAAATGTTGTTTGCTTGAAAATATTTTAACCGTTTAACACTTAAGTCACAAAATAAATTTTGTGATTACGTGTTTTGTGAAACATGACATACGTATACTTACACTTAATATTAGTGTCACGATATTATCACTGGTCTACTAGTTTCGTAATGTAAATTCGGCTTTAGCGAGACGAGCGCTTGCGCAACAATCCACAAAGTACATACTTCGGGAGCCTAACCACCGTGCGTGCTGCAAATCACTGATTATGTGCAGCTATTGTTTTGATTACCTGCTAAAATGGTACAAGAAATAATCCTAGCAACCCAATTTCTTTCGAAACTGTCGGAAACCTCTGGTAACTTAGTAAATCAATATTGTGCTAATCAAGTGGTTCATTGACGGAAATAAATGATCAATAGATCGGCTTCGATGAAATGCGTTGTGCACGATTCCACAGCAGTCGAGATCGTTCCATTGTGATTAGCGGCTTTTTTCTTGACGTCGTCATTTAATCAAGCAAATTCGTAAGGCAATTACAGCTTGTATATTTGTAAATGCCTCATGCGGTAATTGCGATCGCTTACGCGATTTAGGCGTCGCGACGTATCGTGACGGTCGTCAATTAAAAAATTGCACATGTAGAGAATTCTCACTGACTCGATTGATATGTTCTTTGTGGAGCGCTAAATTTTTTGCACGTTCGCTTTGTTTACCGTTTTCGATATCACTTAAATTATTTTATCTATTAGTGCACGCGAAGTTGTTAAACTGACTTTATTGAGTAGGCTTGATTTCTTCATCTTTTTCTTATTTACTATCGACTTTTATTATTGTACCCAGTAATACCAAAAAGACTACCTAAAAACTATTTTTATTATTCATTCGCTTGATAGGTAGTACATTATTTGAAATGTTGAAACTATCAAAAATTTCCCAGTCGCTTTTACATATTTCTATAATGACCGCACCGTGCGGTCCGCTTGTATATCAAAATCAAATCTTTGATCAAAATATTTTATTGCTGCGATTTGATTTTTCTATGATCATGTTTAAATGAATAGTGTGAAACTTACTATTATAGTGATATTCCCTCGGCCAAGACTTATGGTATTAGGTAGGTATTTAGCTTAATTTTTTTGTAACTTTACCTTTTGGTTTCACTGTACTCAGTTGGTTTCTATTCTTTGATTTGTCGGTGCAACTAATACATCGCATGTAAGTAATTTCGTCATAAAGTCAGTTGAAACTTGAACGTGACACAGTTTGCTATTTTCCGTGAACTGATAACCTCCATATTGTTCTGAATTATTCATGTATGTATTTACATCATCGGCTAGACGTGTCTCTTCTTCACTGATTTGCGAAACAAATTATTTATTTCTGAATTCGTTACAAAATACTTTAGATAATGCTAACATAATATTTTTACATCCATCCTTAATCACACTCATTACCTATGATTCGTTTCCTAAATCTAATTCGCGAATTTAAGCCATTTCCAAAAATTTTTCAATTTCGTTCCAATTTTGCAGATACATTAACTGTATTTTTAAATAACTTAGTAACCCCGTATAAATGTTAACAATCGCACTAATAATATCGTAAGTATATTTATTTAAAACACCTGCGAATTAAAACAGAAGGTACCTTTAGTAATGACTGAATCAATGAATAACCATCTCGGTACGACATCGTTCCCACATCTTGTAACGGTAGAACACCTGACTTGGACAAGTACTTTAGTGTTTTTATGGGTTAACCTTTTTCTTTACCAAATATTTTTAATTATATTTATCTAATACCTATATTTGTCAAATACCTATATCTCCAATATACAGTATCTTTAAAGTTTTTATTCACTGTAAAATGTTGTACTAAGTATTATTTCTAACTTAATCTTTATTGGAAGTGTACAATCAGTACCTCGTAGTTGTGAAATATAGACAAAGAAAGTGAGAGGATCGGTCTTTGACTCCATGATTGTCGAATTGATGTTCACGGTCGACGGAAACTCGAGAGTACCGAGAATTCGAGACGGGGAAGTGCCGAGAGATCTTTCGAAATCTGAACCGATCACGAACAAGATTTGCATAGAACGCGCAGCAATCACTAGAGAAACTCCGAAATTTGATGTTAAAAAAGATTGTAAGTACTACTTACAACATAACAAAAATAAATTGAGACATCATCACATATTACATTGTTCTGTAGGCCTAGCACGTACTTTTCACAGAAATCGTATCGTAAACAATTTGTATGAAAATTGCAGAGCTACCTCACCGCACAAACGTCAGAAAAGATAGTAATCGCAACGTGAGCGCCTGTCCAAAGATTATACAACTAACGTATCCAATAATTTTTTAAGAATATGGTACGATACGATACGTCATTGCTTCGTAAGCGTAATCCTAGCGTGGACTGGACTCGTAAAGTTCGACATAGGCCTACTGGAGGCCAATTCTCGGTTTTCGGCTTCTATGTCGAGTCGACTTCATGGAACGCACAACCAATAGGAGAACACAGATTACAGTCGAGATTCCTATGCGTTCCATGAAGTCGACTCGACATAGAAGGCGAAAACCGAGAATTAGCCTCCTGATCCCAAAACAAGGTTTGCACTTCTATGGAAACCAGAAACAAGGAAGGGACTTCAAACATCTAGGCTCCAATACAGTGTTGGTGCGGGCAAAACATCTGATCAATAAAATGTCGAGTATTGAGTAACGGTGACTAACACAAGCGGTGTCATTATTATTTTGTATTTAAATACCTTTAGATAAGATATGATATGAGGCATGTTAAAAGTTTTTATTCATTACATTCCACTTAGCGATTACTTATGAAATAGAGACATAAAAACACAGTTCTCTTATCGGCTTGTCCTTCAAACCCGAAGAAAACTTATCTACACTGTAAAATGTAGATGAGTATTTAATTAAAATTTTCATTTATTAAGCGAATACATTTTTATTTTATAGTATTCATTATGATAATTGAACCGACTTGTTGTGTTAAATTATTTTGCGTACTTTAGCTACTGCGATATGCGACTTAAAACTGTTAATCGTCTGTATAATATATCTTTAAGGTTAATATGTGTTATTGGCGGCAGCAGAAATCTTTTTTTATTTGGGCTGACATGATCTATTTTGAAGAGGTATTAATTTTTGTAGGTTTCTGTAGTCCACGTGGAACCTTTTTGTAGTTTCGCCATGATCCATGTCCGTCTGTCCGCAGGCCATGTACCAATTTTTTTATTTTTTAAATACCGTATGACTGGTCATTTATTATCCACTAAAATACGTTTTGTAAATATTTTGTACTTTTTGAATTTATTTGAAGGTTTTTTTTTTATAAAAAATTGGCTTGCCCTTGGCTTTATACTCATTGGGGAAAACAAACGCGGGAAGGGTGTTCCATTCCTTGGCAGTGCGCATTACAAAAGAGGACGAAAAAACGCAATCGAGGAATATCTACCAAAAAGGATGATACCCCGCTGTTCGTCTGCTTTCACGGTGGTTTACTTTAAAACTGTTAAATAATGGCCTTATGGTTCCTTAGCAACGCCTCCGACTGTTGTGCGTGACAATGATGGGATGGATACCAGCTACTTTATGTAACTGCTTTGCTAATTTAGTAGGCCACATGACTTGACACTTAAAGTGCCGCCTATCTTCTCGAACCATCCCCGGTGCTTGAAAACAGTAATCTCAGCTAATTACTCATTTTCTCCCACACTGACGATCGGTGGCAGTGCGCAGCTGCGCCCGCGCCGCTGCCCGTGTGTGTGGTCGATAATTTTTCACCAATAACGTTAATTTATTTTATCGCCTTCATTGGAACCGTTTTATATCATTTAATAAAAATATAAAAAAGTGTATAATATATTTATTTTTAAATTAACAATTTTATTAATGGAATGATTCCTTCTTCATAATTGATAGGCTGAAACAATCGCATTTTTTTCTTCCATATTATAATAAAAGGGTTATTTCTTGTTATTGTTTGTGGCTACGTGTTTCAGTTTTAATAACTATACTGATTTACTATTAGTAACAGATCTAAGATAATATTTATATTAGGTATGTCACTGGAAAATAACAAGAAACGTAAGTTGACTGAATTTCCTAGGAAGTTGATCAACTCTCGGAAAATAACAAACGGTAGTTGAAATGTATTATTTAACGCAATAAATTTTAACTAATTGATCAACTTACGGCACATGACAGTAATTTAATATTTTACGATTTTGCCTCAAGTAAAATCACAAATTCTCTGATTGTTGTAGGTACCTACCGCTTTAAATCAAATCATTAAGCATGTTTGTTTATTTTCATAGTGCTAACGAATATTTTAATACCAGCTGATATTTTAGACATAGGGATGTGAAAGGTCATGTTTACAATAATTATTATTAACAAAAAGATACTAGGAATCAGAGCGGACTATGAGCGCGAGCGAGCGATGTTAAAACAAGCGTTTAATCAATCAACGGACACCTCGCCGTCGTCGGATAATTTACTAAAATACATACGTTAATAATACATTACTAACTTAATTGTGGGAGAGCCATGCTTCGGCATGAATGGGCCGGCTCGACCGGAGTGATACCACTGCCTCACAGAAAACCGGCGTGAAGCAGCTCCTGTGCTGTGTTTCGCCGAGTGAGTGAGTGTACCGGAGGCCCATCGGGGGGGAAGGGGATAAAAGGTTAGCAGCGCACTTGTTGCATGTGTTCATGGGCGGGGGCAATTGCTTACCATCAGTTGATCCGCCTGCTCGTCTGCTACCTATCACATAAAAAAAATACATTACTAACTGCCATTTATTATTTTCCGGGAGTTGATCATCTATTTAGGAAATTGATTAACTAGTTTCAAAAGCCATCGTAAGCTAACGAGTTTGTGACATTTAGAGCGATCATAATATTTATTATTTTAGCTTATCCAATGATGTTTATCCCTGGGCGTCTAATTAACCCTTTTTATATTTAATAATATCCATAGTTTTAATTAGACGTGTGACTTTTCACGTATGCTATGTTGGCATTTTTCTTCAAAACTAACGAAGCCGATAAAGTAAAAAATAAAATATATACTCATAATAAATAATGCTATTAGTGCACACGTCATTATCGACTCGATTAATGGTTGGGTACAGTTTATCAAAAGCCTGCTGTCGCTTTTGAGTCCGCTGTCCCATTATTCCCGTAGCTTAGGTGGCAATGGCAACTCACCCAAAACAAACTCACCCAAAAATTGCAAGATTTTTTTGCTGGTCACTGTTCTAACCTAACCAAACCAATAATTTTTCGTTTATTAGAGTTTAGTCAGTATTAGGTATCACCACAAAAATATTGGTTTAGGTTAGGTTAGAACAGTGACCAGCAAAAAATCTTGGAATTTTTGGGTGAGTTGCCACCTAAGCCAAGGGAAAGTGAAATCCCAGATACCACCAGCGGTGACAATCAGATAAAGAAACTTTCTTCTAGTTAATTGAAGGAAATAGGTATATGCCTGACTTCCCGATTTTTGGAATATTTTTTATCTGGAAATTAGCTTGGCCCAGCTTGGCCCATTGGTACATCGGTTAGATTTCTAAAGGCTTCTAACAATTATGAAGCTATTCGAGTTAGTGTACAGTGTTTTTCCAGTGACAGGTGTGACCGGCAAAGGGCGCGGCGCGTGCGCAACGAGGGGAGGGCGTGCGCGTGCGCTCCTTTTTATGCAACTTGTCTATCGTAAGAGCGATTTATGTTGAGTAGACTCTCATTATTTGCTTATCTATAAAGACAGGTATGTTGTGCAATGAAATTGTTTTTCGATTAATAGATTATTAACAATTTGGATAACGAGTCGGAATTAACATCAAAGGTGCACCTTTGATGTTAATTTCTACGTTCATTATCTATGGTCTACGAGTAACGTGTTTAAATTATAAACTCTGGTATTATATTCATCATAATAATATTATATTACGAGACAATATAATATAAATGACACCGTAAAATAAGACGAATCGTAAGTTGATCAATATCCTAGGTAGTTGATCAACTTTCGGAAAATAACAAACTGCAGTTAAAATTAATTAAAATACCATACATTACGTCGATGCTTCTAGAATTTTATTTTGAATGCCTTTGAGACCAAGACAAATTTGGATTCGCTGAGGCATCGGAGTAGTAATATGACAAAAGGAGAATTAATTCTAGTGATAGCTTAGGCACGTTAGAAAATAATAAAAACATGTTCTCTTGATAACCATTTACATTTTCACCAACACGAAGCGTCATCTGCAAATTGATAGATCAGTTTAACCTCACCTGTGTAAAAAACGAAGTGCGAAGTAAAGTCATTATTAGATAATGAAGTACGAAAGATTGTGTGGTGTGATACAACGTTTTTACATGAATGTAAGTATCTTCGCCATCTAGAGGGAGCTGCCTTCGTACGTGGCTCGCCGCATATGGCGCGCGGCAGCTGTTGGCCGTTAAAAGCCTGTCCGCGCCTGCGACGGTTTCCATTCAAATTTGACGTTTTTAACGTTCACTTTGAAACATCAACTCTAATGCGATCCATGAACATTTTTATGGAGCCTTTAAATTAAGGGCCCAATTATAGCAGCTTCTAAATTGTATACACACATATTTGAAAATGTATGAGTGCTTGCCATAAAATATGATTGTGAACATCAGGCTGAGCTGTAATGTGTATTAGGCTCTCATGTTTGTCTCCTAAAACGTCATGTTTACTTTTCTTAATCTGACGTTTGACTAGTGAGTGGTGTAGGTATTCATTCATATTCTTTGAAATTACTTTAATGTTCAATAACTATTTGACCAATAGCAGCTACTTGTTGTTATCGGCTTATTAACGTTTTACTATTTGTTTGTTGTCACTGCGTGCACGTACCTGCTACATGTGTATGTGCCACTAGTTTAATAGGTGTCATCCCAATTAAATGTCCTGCAAATTGAACCCGCGTCTGCATTAAAGGTCCTTTTATTTTCTAGGTACTGAGGTGAGCATTCGCTAGTCCCACTTTATCGTTCATTAAAAAACTTGATAACATTATGACCATTTTGAATTATAGAAACAACTGTAATTGCAGTTTTTATAAAGTGGTAGCCACGGAACATGATATAGGTAACTTTTTATGAAGGCTTAACGTGATGTTGATGTACAAAAGTGCGTAATGTGCCAGTATCACATTTCCTGTACATTTTTCATCATGTCTCTGTTACATCTTAATTGAACGATTGCGTGATACCTGGGTATACTTAAATCCATTTGTTGGAACGTAATTCGCTTTAATTCATTGGGTTATATTTGCAAAACTGTAAATTAGATTGTGTACAGTAACTGTCGGTGTTTTTACAACGACAATAAAATATGAACAAGCATCTAGGCATGCTGTGTATACAATGAGGCGTGCAGTATCTCACTCAATGTCCATAATGTAAATGGGTTATATTTTGAGTCTCCCATAATATTTAACAGAATCTATGTCCCTGTTTATTATTTCATTGGGTTAATGAAACATGATTGAAAATAACTTTTCGTGGCAAATTGAATTTTACGCTAGCGCGCTAATACTTGCACATAACATATTATGTACTGTTTTATCAGAATTACCTATTTCCATATCAGCTCTGACATCATCCATATTCCATACACAGAATCGCCAATGAATAATCAGACATTGTAGGTATTTATGTCACGTGCTCCTTTTCGGGTTGAGATAATGTTTGAAAGTATTTTCCCTGCTCACCACCATAAAATACAAAATAATCATTTCAAGGGCCAATATTTTTACACTCCCGTGCTATATCTAAAAAGGCCGTCAACAGCATTTAGTTGTTTTTGAAAGCATTGAACGGCGCACGGCAGTGTAAAAATATTGCTAAAACACGTTACGGCATAGAATACATTCGGCTAGCACGGGAGAGGTCGCGGTTAGGTCGCATGACTCATCGCAAACCGGATCCACAACCAGTATCGGACGCATATAGCAGCCTCCGCGGGCTCTGACGAGTCTAGCGTACAACGGTGCACTTCCCCGAATGTTGCTAAAAATATATCCATCCTTGTTCAAACCGTGAGTGACGCTCTTGTTAAAATGGCTGAACAATAACCTAAGGTATAGAAAACGAAAGGTGATCATGATGGACCACAGAACTGTAGCATTCTTATAGATAGCATTATATTTTATCCAGAGCAAGAGATGATTTTATTATCTAAGAAGTATAATTCATGTCCTTTGCTTACATCTTAATATATTCTGTAAAACCAACACAAATTGTCTAATATTCCTAACTTGCTGTAAGAATTATTAGTTCCAGTAGATTTGTCGTCAACATAAGTTCAAGTATACGCTTTCACATTCATAATACGTACTACTACTTGGCTTTGTATGTGTGAAGTGTGCCTATGACAACATCGAATTGCCTAATTTGTTTAGTGTGTCAAATCTTTGTCGTTGCTTTCGATTATTGCACCGCTGCATTTCACCATTGTACGGGCTCACTCCACCTAATGATATAGCATGCCACTGTAGATTAGATTGTATAATTTACAAACTTCCAATGGTGAGAAAGTAACTTACTGTTTGTGGTATTTTATTTTAAAAAGCCTAACAGTTTTTTTTTATTTCTTGCCCTTATTTACTTTTTCATCACTAATGAGAAAGCATCAGAAATCGTCACCGCAAATACTTAGTGGTCTGTCAACAGCTCTTGTGCCTCTTGTGGTTGCGCTCTCTAAAATGTCCTAAAGGCGTTGTGGCCTTCCTTGCCCATTTGTTACAATTTAGCCATGACTAGCTCACTTTTATTCCTCACAAATACTCGGCCATTGCCCCCGAAGCTAATTGTTCAAAATCAACTAAAGTGCCCGACATCGTATACTGAGATCAACTCCAGGCAGTTTCACACATAAATAAATTACGGCGTGTACTTTAAAATGTAATAAACAAAATAAATACCAATGAACTTGTTAAGTTAACTTTTATTTAAGTATTTAAAAAAACGGAATTTGATACTGTAAACGCATGGAAGCTATTCTAGGATATTGTATAGTATAATTTTGGTTTGTCTATAGTTATTTTTTCTTTCAAAATTTAATATTAATGTAAAATTATGTTTGTGACGCTCTTTTTTGTCGACGCAATTAGAATTTTTTTTCTGAATATGAAGCAACAGTCCTGTGTGACTTTGCTTGCCTTGCAAGAGGCCTTGTATCTATCGGTACAATGATACAAAATTGTATTCACTGCAACGAGGACATTACTTCTATTATATTCAGTGTAATTTTGCCTTCTGAAGTCTATCTACGTAATCTCAAGTCGCAAGTAGATGAAGGTATCTTTACAGATAAGGCAACAGAATGGCATTCATAAATCTTACCATACGTATATGGTTGTAATCCCATTACAAGAAGGTCCTTCTCGTCAAGTAGCAACTATGATTTACCGTATTACTGTACGGTGACATTAAGTAGTGCTATTATACTCTTGTGCATGTAGCGAGTTCGAGATAAGTCGATTCACCTCGTAAACTCGATTACATAAGCGAGTACGAGTAAACTTGTTAGACATAGATCCCGAAGTACACAAAAACTGCAAACGGTTGATGTTCATTGTGGCAACTAATATTGCATCACTTTAACTTGGTCTTGCCTGGCTTTAACTAGGTCTTGCCTGATTTCTATTGTTCTTAGACAGTAAATCTAGTCTCGAAATTGAGTGAGAAGTCAACACATTTTATAATCAAGTCTCCCTATCACTTCCAATTCATTGTGAGCCATATTTGGTAAATTAATCGGTCCAATTTTAAAATTGGACAATGATATACATGATTACGGTTCGATAATGGAAGTGACACATAACTGACCAGCCTTTTATTGCCAGTCATTAGCATACGTTGCCATATCGGTATTCTTTAATGCAGAAGCAATTACTTAAGTCTGTATTCCAGTCACACAGCTGTATAATAAAATTCGTTCAGGCACGACTATGCTAATTGGTAATATTACAATGTAGTTAACTTAACTTGTCTTAAATTCAGCATATTTAGAGACAGACACTAACATAATACGAGTAATTAGTACAGACCTATTTCAGTTCTTGGGAATGTTCTGTTGTATTGCAATATATCAAATTATCTTGTTAAGTATAAGGCGGCAGCTCTGTATGTCCAAGAATAGTAGATAGTAGAACATACAGTCGTAAAATGATAATTGGCTGTCAAAGTCACTTCAATTATCACAATAGCGCACGTCCCAGCCCAAGTGTTAACTTAAACTGTGTGGTAAAACGTGTGTCTATATTGATGACGTCATATTTTTGAAGAATCAATTCGTAATCATCACTACCATTTGGAAGGTTATAATTTGATTCTGTGCTCAATACATTCTGTAACTACTATTTGATGATAGTAAATTATATTTGAAATCTGTACCATTAAAATGGCCGTTAGATTCTGTAAGAATGACATCATCAAGTTTCCGAATATAGGTCGGGTTGGGAGACTAACTTGTTTCATAAGCCCACATTCGAATGTAAAGGGTAACCTAAGCTCTAAATTTATCTTGACTGGAGCTCGTAGCCTTGAATTTCATTATTATTTTTGTTTTGATAAATGAGTCACATTACTTTATCCTCCTATCGCTCGCTTGTTGCTGAATTTTTTGTGGCGTTTCGACCACATAATATTAGTATGTTTAAAAACTTGTCAATTGAAAAGTGTGTTCGGTTGAGTCGATATTACAATAATAGCCATTTCAACATATTGATACAACAACTGCGATCCTGCACGGACCGCATAGTTCTTGGCAACTTTTTCATCTAATACATACATGTATGTTAGTGATTCATCATGATCATAATTATGTGATGCGATCACCTGATTTAACTTCATCTTACTCCAACGACGTGACTTCCACTTATACTCAAACTCCTCAAATATATTGTTGCTCTATTTTCTACTATAAATTTACAACTATAAACAAGGCTTTTAGGTAATTGGAAAAGGCGACACTTGCGCGATGCAATCGAGTGCAATTTCAGCGATGCAATTTCAGCACCATATAGGAAGATGTTTAACTATACATTGTATTCAGCTGGTCATTTGAATAGTTTTTTATAAAGTTGACGTAATAAAGATCAGATTAAAAAGTTTGCTGATCTTCCACCAAGCTACACTCCCCCTAACATTTTGTGTTGCGTCGCTCAACTTGAGCGTTCCTATGTCTATGTATGTTATAAGTTCGCTGATATGATATTAGACATGTTGCTGCACCACCAAAGGTACCAAAGTGAGGGTTAGTAGAATGTTATCCATGACCGCGGTTAGCAAAATGTCGGTTAGGATGACGTCACCAGCTCGTCTCCCGGCGAGGACAGCCGGCCTCAGATAACGCGCGTGCGCGTGCGCACACTGCGAATGTCGATTGTTTACATGCATTACTATTTCGGTGGCATTGGGTTTACAGTAATAATGGTATCATCGATTTTTAAGGCTTGTTATTAGTACTTCCTAGTAAATAAAAAAAATGATTTCTATTCCGACTATACTATTTTACTTTAAATTTCGCTAATATGTTCAGCAAATAAGTTCGACATAAGCTATACCTATTCTACTTACTATTGTGTTTTTATCCTCAAAATAATGTATGTGTTGCATAACTATATGACGGTTTCTCTTCACATTGTGAAACAGGTCCTTAATATTATAGCGTTTAATCCCGAAGAGACGAATAAGATCATAATCATCATCAGCAACCCACACTCGTCCACTGCTGGACATAGGTCATAATATTCTTATTAAATGTATGGCCTGGCCAGTCATCATTTCTATCAGACGAAAATAGAATTCAATAATATTTGACCTGGTAGCTGTTGCTAACTTAAATCATTTTTTTTTCGTATCGTTAACTGACTTGCAAGAGTTGCAAGGCGATTGGTCGCCGAGTCACCACCACAATGGGGGAAAGTGATGGTAATTGGGCAACATCACGGTCCATCGCCCCGTCAGAGGTAGGCGAAAGTCGGCCATTAGATGCGGCCAAAATTAACACTAGTTTAGGCGAAAATCGTCCAATTATTTCCACTTGACCTCTTCACCTGACGAGAAGACATAAGATTTCCAGAATTGATTATATTATGTAATTCTTATAATTATTGCGTAAAAATATCGAAAATAATCCTACTTATTTCCCGTCCGCTTGCGCCCGATGCTGAAGATTATTTCCGTGATAGTTATTCCCATAAAACTAATTTATGCGCTAATCCGTTTTTTTATTTATTTATTCATATCATTTAGGTTTATATTTCTCTCAGTAGACAAAATAAAGTTACAACCATTTGTTATTTTAATACTTGATCATCGTCATTAAAAATCTTAATTTGTGTTTTCATTTTGTTACAGGTAATTTCGAAATCCATATTCATAGAGAATATTAACATCCTCACAGAAATGTGGAACCTGGCATTACAACATTCATATTACGGTATTTATACAAGATTACTAATTTAGTTTTCTTATCAGCATTATTCATTGCTCGGATCTAGACGAACCGTAAGATATAAGCTTTTTCGAACTATTATTTCAAAACGGCTTGTAACTTATAAGCCGTTACAAAATGTTTTGACCGAAACTCGAAAGTGGAATAGACTAGAATGTGGTAATATTTGACATTTGGATAATGTAATCGATTAAAAATTTAACGGGATTTAGCCACTTTGATTTATTTCATGAATAATTAAAAAAGCGAAGTGTTTCTGATTGGAATACTTAATTATAAAATCTGATTATATGGCTACACCTACATCTCATTTACATAAAGTTTCAAAATTTTACGAAGCAAGTAGGTTGAAGTGATTTTCTAGATTAGACTGCAGTTGAGTTTGTTAACAGGAGTCATGCTTCATTTATAAAAATAAGAATACTACGAACGAGATGTCTAATAGCAACTTACCCGCTAATATCTATACTATTTTATAAGGAAGTCAGCGACAAGCCTCAGGTCTACGTAAACCCAAGCTACCAAATAGTTGCCCGATGTAACCGACACCCAGTGCCATCTATTACTATAGATTGAAACTAATGTGAAGGACGGGCTACTCTTCTATACTTTTTTTTTATAAAGATGGTTAGATCTCATCCAGTCCACGTCAAGGATTATAGGTAACACCAGACACTTAAGTGTCTCGCGCAAGTCTTGCGCGATGTAATTGACTCACTTTGTAATAAATAATATTCAATACCACAATATTATAAAATGTGACATAAAAATTTAATTTTGTCACACTTGAGGGTAATAAAAACTTCGGAGGGTATTAAAAACATATTTCATTGTGAACTCCCACTGTGCTTATGTGTTAATGAATATCGAAAGTCAATTAATTAGTATTCGTAAAGTATTTTGTTTTTATTTTAATTCGGCATTATTAACCTATACTTACTATTATGGGTGGAATCGAGAGACTTTGCATGTGCGGGGAATGTCATCGCAACTGCACATAATTACAATGTAATTATGGTAATTAACTGTCATGGCGCGAACCGCGGATCCGATTACAGCATTACCGAGAACATGTAGAAAATAATGCTAGAAAGTTTACGTGTTTTGTTCAAAAGCGTTTTGAACTATTATGAACTGTATTGTTGTTGGTATGAATAAGGATTGTTGTTATTGTTTTGTGACAACACAACAATAGGTACTTCCATTTCATGATAGTTATCAGGTGTCAAGAAAATTCTAACTTCTAGTGAATGATATACTGCTTATTTAGAACAATATTGAGAAATTATGTACCTATTTTGTTTATAAAAATATTAATTTAAAATAAATACTGGGTGTATGGGTTAAAATCGTCGCGATATTAGTTTCAACCTATACCAATAGATGGCGCTTGGCTTCGATTACATCGCGAAAGTGTTTTGCTTTTTCGGTTTACCTTGGGCCTTTTCGTTGCCTATAGAGGTAACTTCTTTATAAATAGTACATATACATATAGTAGATTATAAGTTGCCCTACGCCCTCTATGGTATAACTCGTGTAATTATAACGCGATCATGTTGTTCATATTAAATATGGCGGTTAGAATAATCATTACATGATCGTCGTTGATGATCATATTAAATGTGTTAGATGTTGACACAATGCCCCATGGCTGGAAACGGCTGTAACGGACACTCGGTGGTGAGTGGTGAGCACTCGATGGTAACAAGACAAGCGTAATTATGAAGTGCGCCATCTATGGCCTGCCATCTTTATGCCTGCCGGCCCTTTGTTTTTTAGGGATACGTACTAAATTTACTACGGCACGTTTGATAAGTACAGCCACACATCAAAGTATACAAAACTTTCAAATTTCTACAATCGTAATTGGCACGCCTATGACTGCAACTATGCATTTTAGTTACTTTTTGGACTATCAATTGACACTCTTGTGTCTGAAAGTAAAATACTGTACAATTCGAGGCACTGAAGAATCGCAGTTGAGTCTCCAGTGTTTGATTTGGCTAGAGTGGTTGTCCCATTACTTTATTAACCATTATAAGTTTACTATCGGATGCCCGCAGCTGCGCTCGCGTGAAGTTTTAAAACACTACTGCTCAGTACTCTCTGCTAAAGAATTAAAAAGTTTCATACAAATCCACAGTAGTTTACGAGAGTTTGCGCTAGTAAACACACAGACAAACATAAGTCGCTCATATCGCCTTAAATAATTTTGAGATAAATTATTCTCAATGTACAGACACAGCTTTTTTACATATATATGTAAGTATAGATATAGGTAGTATATAGATAAACCCATATGGCTACATAGATAAATTGCCTGTACCTCAGGTGGCAAATCCTAATCCTAACTTCCTAACTTAATATTATAAATGCGAAAGTAACTCTGTCTGTCTGTCTGTTACTCTTTCACGCCAAAACTACTGAACGGATTTAAATGAAATTTGGTATACAGATGATCTAGACCCTGAGAAAGAACATAGGCTACTTTTTATTGCGAAAAGGGGGTTGTAAGGGGTTAAAACGGGGGCAAAAAGTTACTTTTCCACGCGGACGTAGTCGCGGGTGGCCGCTAGTATCTCATAAAAATCTACATAACCATTAACCATAGTACGGAACCCGTCAAGGATGTTTGCACTTGTTATATTTGTTGTTGTTTACGTGATACCTATCATTACCACACGTTATAGTTATCGGCGGGCTCTTTGAGCGCACCTGCATCAAAATATAAGTAATAGCGATGCGGACGATGCGGTCTCTCGGCCGTGAACGACGTTCAGTGCCGATGAGTTGAGAAATAGCCTCTACTAGGTACTAGCTCCTCGCATATTGGCGTGCGTGTTATTCACGATTGGTTCAAAGCATACGCTTGGACCATGGTTTAGGATTTGGAGCGTCCGGTATTAGAGTGACCCCACACTAGCGTCTTTTGAGCGTTGGCGTCTTACTCTTGATGCCGGCAATCTCTCCACACAAGTGTTTTCGGGCGTTGCGTCGATGCAATGTCCACAAATGCTAGTGTGGGGAGGTCACCGGTAAGACGCCAACGCTCAAAAGGCGCTAATGTGGGATCACTCTTACAATGAGGTGACTGCAGTCTGACATCGCAATCCTTTAACAGGGAAATTCTCAATCCTTTAACAGGGAAACTATACCAACTGAATCGTGATTACACGTTTCAGAAACTATCCGAAACGTGCAGGTTTCCACACGATGTTTCCGTCTCCCTGAAAATTCAATATTCTTCAGAAATTGATGACATGACACTAAAGCTAGATCTTGAAGAAATGGCACACCTACCTTTAAAAAGCAGTTTTTTTTTCCTGTGTCCCACTGAAGTATGAATAGAATAAAATAAAAGATACCTATATTATACAAAAAAAAACATGTTTTTTATCAGTGTCTACAATGAAAATACCGAATGATGACTCAGTATCAATCAATGCCTGCCTGGGTGGGGCATGTGCGTATACATCTCAAAGATGGAGGCTATTGCCCTCATCGTGTTGACTTTTAACTCAGCTCTATCAATATGATTACGTTAGGAGTGTAACTTTAATCACTTAGCAGCAATAATAATGATGATTGAAGTGTGATTTATCAGTCAATTCATCATCATCATTTAGTGTGTTATTCCCGGTTGCGTCCAAAGGCAAAGATAGATATGCGAAGAACATTTGTTTACTAAGGACAGAGACGTTTTTGCTGCTATACCCCACATGTATAGTCCGAGGCAAGAAAGTGTAGTATGACCTTGAGTGCGCAGAAACCAATTTTGATAGAAAGTCTTCTTTTTTACAAGTGCGCAAAATAACGGTCATCGCTATACTTTCGTGCCTCCAGCTATACAATATCATGAAATGTTTTTTGTGTTCTAATCTTGGCTCTGCTCACAGTGTCTGCACTGACCATTCGAGCCCTGGAAAATTGGGGTGGCAATCCTAGGCACAATGCCAGCCAACTGTAACTCCTGTAAATACCACAGACCTCATATATAAATCCATTACATATTCAACTGTTTCCTTCTATTTATTCCATTATTTCAATAAAAGTAAACTTGTTAATTATCTCAAGGTAGGTTATACTTATCGGATTGAATAGTCTGGCGAATTGGCAAAATAGGTTAATAAAATACCAATCCATACCAGGCCAGCAGCGTTGAGATTAAGACAAAAATCCCATCATAGTAGCGATGACTTGCTATCTATGATGGATAGATTTTACCTGCAAATGTACCATAAAAATACTGCTTACTTGAATACTGAAAGCGTACAAGGTGTCCCAATTGTATGATAAAATGTTAACTTAGGAAATAATATCCCACTCTCAACTCCGCAGATGGCATCCCCAGCATCAAATTCACAAGTAATCTTGTCCCATTTCCCCCGGCCATCCGAATTGCAGTCTTACCTTTCTGGCATTAGAGTCGCATCGGTCGTTGCACCGGGTGCACTGTCCTTTCTCCGAGAGCGATCAGCTGGCGTGCTCGTTCGCGGTCGATTACGTGAGGTCACACTCCTTTCTATTCCTAAATATCTGGCACAAATTGCGCTGTCTTCGCTTTGGACAGATTTACCAACATTTTGAAATGTTTACCATTGAAACCACAGCTGTGGTGGTCGGATCTTAATCGAGAGACGTGGACTCAAATCAAGCCTAATCGAGTCTTATCAATGAATCATTCATCAAAAATATACGATTGGCATTCCGGCGATGGAAAACATTGTGAGGAATCCTACATAGCAGAACACAAAATAGAAAACCCTTGATGTAGTCAACATGAACTGCTGATCTCCCTCAATAATTCAATCAATTATGCAAAGCTTTCGCAATAGAAGATCAATCTTTTTTAGAATCAGAATACTTGATTTGGTTACTAGGACGCAAAATTTACTCCAGAATAATACCTCTAATATTATAATCAACTTTGAATCCGTTCTTTACGGGAAGGGCTATTAAAGATTTACATGATTGTTTTTTGCTTCCGTCTCTTTACCCAACTCTTCTTTAGACCAATCCAAAGTGCAAACTTGTGAGTTTATGCTCGTAAATACATTGGAGGTTTCATAAGGAAGCAATTTTTGACGTAAACAAACGATTGTTCTCCTCAGCTTTGGCTGACCTTTTGAGGTTGCGGAGACGACGGCATGATGTTGCAACAGCTGGGTGTTCCAATACAGTATAATGGTCTTAGAAACAAATGTTTTAAAGCGGTAGAGGAAGAATAAATACATCATAAATAAGGCTAGACGCTTTTCTTGTATCTATCTTATTGTAGTTAAATTATTAAGCTGGTTTCCAAACAAACATAAAACGTGTTTTAGTGTTAAATGTTCCAAGAAAGCCTTAAAATCCCTTAGATCATCTGTCAGAATAAACGATGATTGATTTGTCTTACCTAGAGTTGTGAAAAGATTGTATTATAACTAGTTACAACTGGCGGCGACAACACCTTTTTCCCTAATACATCAGTCACCATCATGAAGACTAATGACTAATTGTGTTACTAAGTTCCGAACTTCAATGATGAAGCTTGCCAAGGCAAGGCCATGATGTCATTGTCATCTGAACACTCCACGGCCATATTTACTTATACCAGTGAGATCATCATAATTTTATACACGGGGAGTCTCATTGAGGAAACGTCTATTATAAGGCTATGAATAGAAAATCAAGGATTGTTCAAACATAACGTCATTAGGGACCTGCTTACCTAGTTTACGTTTGCTTAAGCTCTGCTTACACTTTATCTTTCTAGCTTGTATACGTAGCCTTGTTCATAAGATAACTTTTTATGGGTATAACGCTTAAGTAGACGGGATGTTAGTTGCGAAATTCTCAATCGTTAGCAGCTTTATGTTCCTACGTGGCATGGACTTGCCATGTCAAAAGTTTACTCCTTGCCTAGTAACCCCAGAGTGGACCTCACGTCTACATTACGCCCTCTAACGAATTGTCATTCGCTATAGTCGACCCGACTGACATTTCCTCAAACTAGATAAGATATTTTTTTATTACTTACCTTGTGGTATATTGGAGAAAGTTTTATTCCTGTACTCCATCGTTACCGCATTTGATGTTATTATGTTATCGTCATTTTAAAAATATCTGACATTTCCTACTTTCATAGGTCTTCTATTTATTATTTCAAGGCTGAGTCTCTGAATACTTACATATTTATTTTGTCTTGTTACATGCAAATGAAATATTGTAATGAATTCCACAAATACATATCATTGGCCTCAATATTATTACAATTTCAATACCTAAGATGATAAAGTATAGCTTAAATTTAGTATCTTTTTCATTTCATACTGACATTAAAAATGTGAAAGTTTATTTAATAACGTAATAAAATCATGAAAAGCATAAAGTTGCACCGGCCATAAAGATGTCAGTATTTCTAGATCGCAAGATATATGCATATAAGGAATAGAATCTGAAAAAGGTGCAAATACCTGCAGACAAAAATAAAGTAATTACAAATACAAACAAACGGGCATCGTAGACAGAGAAGGGACGTAATACATCTATCCGCACTCTTCAGATGCCTCCCATACAAAGACTTGTAAGGCAGTAAATCTTGCTGCATAGTGCTTGCAACTTTATTACAGTCTATGAAGCGATTGTAGATTCCTTTAGACTTCGATACTACGAACTCTTAAACACACGCAGACATGATGGTAAGACAGAGAAGCAAATACTTTTATAAGTGATGGAGATAGCTATTCCTATACTAAAAATTCATTCTATAATTTTATAAAAAAACAGCCAATAGCAAAAAATGGGCCATAAAATGGATGGACTGATCACCGACCATATAAAGTCAGCCGTGGGTGGATCATTACATGAGTGCAAGTGCACCAAACTGACATCCAACAAGGCCAAATGGCAAAAGATAAAAAGAATAACTGCCGTATATGAGACTGCATGACGACCACGACCGTTCTGGCAAAAGTGTAACGATTGAAAAGAGAGAGAAAAAAATCAATTAAGTCTATACTCGACATATTTTATTGTTAGTCCGTAATACTATATTACTATTAAGGGCTGCTTATAATACTTGAGTGAACAGTGAATATCCTATAGAAGTTATTTTACGCCAGCAACTACATGGAACTGAATTCTGGAGACTTTATCTGCCTGCCTAGTCGTAGCCTAGTCATCAAAGAAATCTTTTGTTAGATTAGTAGCATATTTTCTTACCAAAGTTCATAGGTACTGCTTTTAGATCTGATTCTAAAATACGATTAAGATAACAGAATCAACTTTAACCTTCCCTAAAATGATAAAAACAAATAAAAGGAATGACCCTGCATTGTTATTAATTAACCTTTCATCTTATGCAAATGCTCACTTAACATTTCTGTCTAATCAGTCCCAATCGTTAACAACTTTATTACTCGTACAAAAATAACTCGTTGTGTTTGTTAATGATCATTTTAAGTCGGTTTTTTAATGTGATAGTATCTCTTTTCTTGTTCTGGATTGTATTGTTATAAATTCTTTGACTAAGATGAGGCTCAATTTCTAGGACGATAAGTTACTTTAATATTTTTTTCGGACGCTAAAGCATTTATGATCTGTTTTGAAAAAATAGTCAATTTCGACTTTTAAGCATTCTGGAAGGTTTAAACGCTGGATAACAGCTCAAAAACTTACCTTCGGAATTTGGATTGTGAGTCAAACCAGATCTTACACTAGGCTTTGTCCTATAACGAGACGATTTAGTAGCCCCAGGACAAGTTTGAGAAACCATGCCTTCTTGTACACCGTTATACAAGAATCTCGATGCGGCCCATGTAGTCTATGCTCAGAATTTAAACGGCACATTGAGTCCTTATTCAACGCGAAACTCACCTGATTAGATTGTTCCTTGGAAGTAAACTACTTTACTAATTCAGAAAATGAAGATTTGCTTTTGATTTGCCTGAAGAGGATGATAAAGGAATTATTTTATTGGGGAAGGTGGTCTCTTAGAGATTGTGCATTTGATGCTTATAGACTTACTGTCGCAGATTTGTTTATTGCGCCAATATGTAAATGATTTCTTCGCGAGTAGCATCACAATGTCAATCTTTAGATTCTTTTGAAGTTTGCCTTTGTGGGGTATCACTTTACATACTTCCATTTCCTAGGATCCAGGTGTTTCTGGTATACATTTTTCGTTTCATATATTCAAATTATCTATCTCTCACAAATCATCAGCATCATAATCGACCTTAACGCTTTTGCGCAACATACAGTGCCACATTATTCGTGATGCATGTCAACTTGATTTGTGTGAATGTCGAATCACATTGTTCAATGGAGGGTCACGAGTGAGTGAATGGTGTTCAATGGAGGGTCACGAGTGAGTGAATGGAGACGGTCAAGTTGTGGCCGAATGTGGAACGTTAGGGCAGCGCGCGCATTGTGTACGCGCGCCGGATGGCGCCGGATTGTGCAACTGCGCCAGAGCTGCGCCCGCGCATATCCAGACTAGAGCTGTTTTAATGGCGACTACTGCTCGGTTTCGGGAAAATATCCTAGTCTTGTACATGCATGACCATGACTGACGAAAAAGAGTGGTTACAACGAAACAGAATTCACGACAGAATCTTGGCCGTCCCGCAGCCCAAGATTTCTCGCACTCGATATTGAAGTCGAATTTGACGTTTTGTTTGGATGCGACATATCACCTATTTATTTAGGGACGGTTCCATCATAAGCCGAAAACATGATGATTTTCCATGAAACGGGACAAATTCGCATACCAGAGGAACACCTGGAGTAGAGGTGGAGGAGTGACCTAAATACAGATATTTACAACTGAACATACGTCCCGACGTATTTCAGTTTAGTTATGAAACAAATTGAAATTTTAACGTTACTATATTAATTTGTAATCCAAAATTAAGTAACGCCACATTTTTTAGGCCAACTCCAAGTGGGGTTTTTGTAAAACAAATTAAGCTAACATTTCAGTCAGTCATTAGGTCGGTGAGCGTAAAATTTTAATTGTTTATCGAACGTTGCATAACTCAGCGTACTAGATTCTATTTTAAAAATGTCTTCCTGACAATATCGTAGTACAGGAGAGCGACGTGGGATTTTGTAAAGGTACGTTATTAATTTCAGCACACGAATGTTTGGGTGGCGGTGACGAAACCGACTTTTTGAGGTTGAGGCAGGGTCGGCAATCTTGATTGATAGTGCCAATGTCTAAGTGGAAGATACTTGACAAGATATTTTTTTTTTTTATTTTTTTTTTATATAAATCTGTATAATTTCTTTAATCGATTCTTATCCTAACATAAAACACTTTTGTTTATTAGTCCGTTGATGAAATTTATTTTAATGTTTAACATAACGTATTCTTTCTGGTAAATAAAACTCTTTAGTATTCTTTTAGACGATAAAAGGTTAAAAATGCTATTAAGCAGATTTTCGTAACTCATGTGTAAGCATAAATTACATTTTCATGTTCCATTGATCCCAATGCAAAAGCATTAATACAGTTTCTCATTACATTATACCTACAGATGTTTGTTACCTCCTGTACTATAAAGGTGAAGGAACCTGGTTAGTGAATGCTTACGTTTATTTCTGGGAGCATTAGTGCCAATAGGGTGAGCAATCGTAAACCTGTCAATTAAGACCACGGAAGACCACGAAATTCTTCCGCTGGAGAATGTAGATGTGTAAAATAGAAACGGTTTATTTTTAACATGGAATGGGGAAACGCTTGACCGATAAGTTATACGTTATAAGTTTTGACCGTGGAAGAGCCATGCTTCGGCAAGAATGACCCGACCCGTCTTGACCGGAGCGTTACCACGGCCTCACAGAAGATAAGCGTGAACCAGCGTTCGCCAAGTGGGCACCGGAGGCCCAAGCGGGTGGAAAGGTTAAAAGATTCGCTGTGCACTTTGACTCCACTGGTGTTGCGAGTGTCTGTGGGCGGCGGCAATTGCTTACCATGTGGTCATCCGTTTGCTCGCCTGTCACCTATCACCTAAAAAAACTTAAAAACACCTAGATATCTCATAAAAAAATTGTTGGATAGCAGCACCGTTTATGCGCGTACCTAAAAAAACCCTAGCAAAATTGACATCCGTCTTCATCATAATTATCAGGATGTTCAAGTTTCACCAATCAATTTCGCTTTTCATAAAATTGCAGATTCGATAGAAACAAGCCGTAAGGCTAGTCGGGACGTGGTAATTAGAGAGGTGGTCGCTTTCGCGGAGGCTCCGATCCGGCTGGGCCGCTTGATCAAGTGTTTCTCCGCAAGGGTCACTGACTCGTGAAGAAGCACTCCATAGATATTTTTTTTATACTATATTCGGCAAACGAGCAAGCGGGTCACCTGCTGGTAAGTAATCGCTCCCATGAACATCTGCAAGAACTGAGAGGTCGCTGAGAGAGGTTGCCAAACTATTCCGAAATAAAATGCAAAGAATTGATGTTGCAAAAGTACAATTGTTAATTTAGCAGTTTCTTCTTAACTGGTGGTCATATGTTTGTAATAATGTTTTCCCTGGATATTGTAGATGTATTGTACAATATTGATGAGACTATCGTCAGTACATGGCGAATGAAGCACTTACAAAATTCGTCGGCATCGGACGGGGTTCGGTTAGTTTAATTGGTAGAACAGCCACCCAGTATGTGGAAGGTTTTAAGGGTTATTTTTATTATACTCTGTAAATTCTAATACTTATTCTGTAGGAGAACCTAGCACGTAGTGTAAAAAATCGTTAACTAACTAAGGATGCATGTCCGTACAAAAATCTATCTACTTTGATGTGTTAAAAACCGGTCAGCATAATTACGATAGGAGTTACATAGCACAAAACAAATACATTAACTTCTCGATTTGTTAGTATGTATGTAGTTACAACACGACGCCTAATATTCAAGATGTAGAAGTAGGAAGCTGCGATACAATCTTCGCCGCGGGCATATTTCCATCTATGGAAAGATGTCTATAATGCTTCCGTTCGACAGTCAAATGTATTTGGAGGCATAATCATCTTTTAAAATCGTATACATTAAATAAGTCACTCCTTCTATGAGACTAATTAAATCTAGGAACAATACAAACGCTTCCTTACGATCCTCGTTCCCCTCAAGGGAGGCCCAGAGCACCAGGCATCAGTTAGCACATGATTGATTTGTATGCATTGCACCATAACTTGTTTGCATAATTAAAATTACACAACAGTGTGCAAAAATACGCCGCATATAAATAAACGACATCTTTATAGTATTTAAATATTCATCACAACGTCCATGCGGTTGATTACTACCGGACCGGTTGCTGTTGTGTCATAAATCGGCCATCTTTAGCGCAGCGCGCGAGTGCCGGCGACATGCATACTCGGACCAGCGCGATTGACAAATTGGGTGGCCGCTGGTGCGCCAGCGCACGATGCCGTGACGGATTACCAAGTTTTTTCGACGCCATCTTGGCTAAAATGGCGCGTCTTACAGTACGCGGGAGATGTATGTGCTGCTTTCGATTTCACGAAACTGAAAGTGCCTATATGTTCGGGTGATGTCGTTGACTCTGATGTTTGTTTGTCACGGTTGGTTGGCCCTTTAACGTACGCCGCTCAGAGTTATCCTATCGTGCTCAAGTGGAATGCTGTAATTTGGCATCGTGATTTATTTTGTTTTTAACCTGTCTTTGTTGGTTTGACGCGTCTCGCTTCGGCGACCAGCGTGACTACTCTTTCGTTTTACAGTTTCTTGTTGACTTCTTCGTGAATAATTTTATCTACTACGCGATACACACCGCAAACGTCGTTTCTTTTCATTTAGTATTCTTTTTCGCATTCATCCGTGTTTCTTGGAAAGAAATGCAGCGTATATGCGTATATGCGTCCGTCCTGCCCATGCCGTAAAACCGGGGTTACTTAATATGAGGTAACAGTGCGTCAAAACTGTTTTATTTCTGGGGTATGAAGTGATTATGCAATGTTTATCTTAATTTGGATGCGTACTGTTGGTGTAGTACCAAACTGTTGAATTATTTATAACCATTCTGCATGACGTATATTCTTCCGCCATATGACTACGGTAGAGAGCGGTTATTACTATAATAACATTAACACATAAATACAATTTTGACACCATTTACATTATAAGTGTGATATCATGGAACACTTAAGTGTTTAAAATGGTAATATTATGAAGAATACTGGAATTATTCGTGTGTGCTTTACGCATTTGAAAATAAAGTACATGGATTTTAAAATTCCAGGGACGTAGATCATTCTCGATGTTTTCAAAGATTTTAGCTTGATAACTTGATAATACATAGACTGAAGCTCTAATGACACAGTTCGGTTCAGTTCCAGTAGACCGTAACCTCCGCGACACTGTTCCAAGTTCGGTGTGCGGCTAAATTGCTAGTTTTCAACTCGGCGCCGGTCCCGTCATGTTGCTCACAGTCCATGGATGTGGGCTCCACGCTCCATTGCGCCGTCAGGTTTCTATTCCACTTGGCATTGGCGGCGGCCACTAGTGACACCACAGATCGAGAGAGATATGGCGCTAGTTGTACCGAAATTATTATTATTAACGCGACGTTAATTTTGAAGCTCACAAATTATGCGCTAACTGCTTGACGTTTCGGCTGCGTTACAGCTGCGCCACAAGCTGACTGGCGGTGCATGGCGACGTCTGCTAGGGCCCGGCTGTGAATTTTCGGATACCCTCACAGTTTCACTTAAAAATCACCACTGGATACAATGTCAGTGAAGCAACTCCGACACACTCTTAGTATAGCCCCCTGTATCATCGATTGGGGCTCCGGCACTCTCACTCATTCGGCGAAGCACAGCGCAGGCGCTGCATCACGTCGGTCTTCTATGAGGCCAGCTATGGCCTTCGGAGTTGGTCGGCGATGAAGCCGAAAGAAACTGTTTCACGGTTTTGCAATTTTGATTTAAGGATGATTTGAGTTTGGTTTGGTTTAAGCGAGATGCGTTTTCATTCGTCTTAGTTCATATCTCCTTACTTGTTTGAGTTGTGATTGCGAGCGACACTATGCCTGTGATCTCTAGCAAGTCATCGCTAAACTTACAACTTACTGGAACAATAGCTATTGTTGACGCTGCGTTAAATTCAGTTAGGTCTCGCACTTGTTCGTTTGTGAATCGTGTGCTGACTCTTTATAATTCGTATGTTCTCATGGTAAGCGAAATTCTAAATGAGACTGCACATCTATTATACCTCTATATTATGGTTTGTCAGTAGCGATTGTGTGCGAAGTGCGACACTTTCGTTTAGTTTGCTACTTACCAGCTTCGCACACTCTTTCTCTTTCTCAAATTTGATTTTCATTTAACTAGGTATTCTAATGCTTCTCATTCTCTGGTTATTCAGCTTCGAATTACAAAAATATGTTGAAATGTCGCCTGTAAAAGATAACAAGAACGTCATAGAAATTCCATCCACTTCGTTTAGATGGATTTTATACCACCACAGTGAAACTGTGGAACCAGCTGCCAACGAAGGTGTTTCCGAGCAGATACCTCCTAGTGCTCTTGAAGAATAGGGCTTATCCTTAACAGCCCGCATCGCATTTGTGATGCCTCGGGTGTTGCAGGTGTCATGGACGGCGGTGAACACTTACCATAATGTGAGTCGTCTGCTCTTTTGTCCGCTATAATGTAAAAAAAATTGAATATATACAAATTGATGTCCAAATGTTAAAAATAGTTGTCTCCAAATAGTGTAGAACCATTGCCACCCAGCATTCTTCAGTGCGTTGCGCAGGCGCATGCAAATGAAAACAACGTCCACGTTATTCAGCTACTCTAACTATCATTCGTATTGTGACAACTTCGTTTACCCATTTCTGTCTAACAATACGTACATAGCTTACCGGTGAACAGTACTATCCTTTCAGTATCTCATTTTATTCATGACCCTTTTCGTTCACATTGGTTCCCGTGGGAACCGAATGTTTTCCTGTAGGAATGAAACGAGAACCCGTAGTGAAATTAGGCCCATAGTTAGCGTAGCCTTTTAGTTGCCACTAGTGAAAAAAAAATCGTTACAGTACTTTTTGAGACTTATCTTTACAATTTAACTTAACTTCTGTTCTTACAAAAAAGTGTTGTACAAATTATAAAAAATACTAGTTGTTAGGTACCTCTCCTGTATACCTTACTTTACCTATATCCTTTAGCGAATACCTATAACTCTTTGTCACCATCGCATCAAAGTGGTCCTAATTTAATTTAGCAGCGGTTATATTATAACTGCTTAGTGCCCATAAATAGTTTATAGAAACTTATATATTATTTATCACTTGTTATAAGATACCTTTTCATGTAATTACGAGTAGTAATCGCTCGCCCGTGACGAGGACGGTCCGATTAGAAAATGATACGAGAACATCTGAACCATATAATTTATATTACGATACCAAGAAATTGTGAATAGAAATCGTGACGTGCAAAGCGGTTATCTTAAACGGTCGCATTGAAGTCGTTTTTCTCGACAATAATATACACGGTGTAGAATGTGCTGCCGATTAAAAGTGTTTAACTCACGTTTTTTCCAGATATTTTATGATTGTTGTTAAACAACAGGTTTCTATGTTGTAATTTCTTTTCAATAATATTTTAACCTCGAATGGGAGTCTAAGTGTATTAAGCCATCATCAGAAGTTTTCGCATCCTAATAACCATCAAGATCTTGTCATGTTGTTGGGTTTTACTCTGGCTGTATAAATTATATTCAGGATGACAGTGACTCTTATGGCATTTGCTGCTTATGATGGCTGTCGCCAACCACAGTAAAAAATGCTAAAACTAGTCTCAGATATTATAAGACTCTTTGCGAACGACTACATTTTAATAGATCGTTAAAAAATATGGTTCTAAAAGCAGAAGTTATCTTTTGCAACATTGTTTCAAAGTGTGTAATTAAATATGTTTGTCGGTCTCCTCTACATGTCTCAATATTACATTACACTGAACTAAAACGAATAACAATTTCAATCCATTCAGTATGATTTGATTTAGTACAGTCACGACTGCGATTGAGCAAGAAAAATGAGATCGTTTCGTTATAAAGTATGTTTGGTTGATTGTTGATACACGAATGCAAATGAAGATTTTGTATTGTACTAATACGATCTTACCGAATTGCTATAACCAGGATTCAGATTGTCTCTTTCCCCATTTAAAGGGTTGTGAAGATCAGATGGCAGTCGCTTTATTGTAATTACCAGACTCCAAAAATCCTGAATCATGGTCTACATTGTACCCCGGGTTCCGAAGTTGCTGATACGGCTACTTTAGAAGTATCTGGGAATTACACGCACGGTATGAGGTGTGAGACTATTCAACGTTCAGAATTTCAACATTTTAGGACATTCCGAAACACCCTAAGAATCGTAATGATCACCAATGGGTTCACTCCATAAATTGAGGGTTTTTAGATATCAATATAGTCGAGACCATAAAACAGCCTAATTTTTTTTAAATTTGCTATTGACAACATATTCCGAAAATTCTCTCCATGTAGTATTCAAATCGAGGTCTTTTCGAGGAAAAGCTGTCTAGTTAGTGCCCTTCGTTGCACTTACGCTTGGCTCGCCTCGGCGAGGGCATAGTTAGGGATTAAAACTTCATGCAAGCATTTGCAAGCCACCCTGCATGTACAACAAAGTACAAACCAAGATGGTACATCACCATCTGGCCCGGCGGAAGATCTTCCCGAACCACGTATAGGCTCTGAGTGTTAATGCTCTTAGAAAGCATTAGTCAGTAAGTACTGATCGTTGTTGCTCAATACAAAAGCCCTTTGACCTCGAACGCAGACAATGTTCGTGCTCTGAGTCACGGCTGACAAAGAGCTTTCATCATAATATGCGCATACGCCGACGCAAATGTGGAGCGGACATACGCCACAATAGACTAAAGTACAGTAAGGACTTCATTTTCCTGAGTCCAGGAATAATTACGTAGGACTCTAAAGCATATATATCAGCTCTATTTTGAGTAATAAAATGGCTTTTTGAGCTGATCTCTTCAGTTCAATATAACAACATACTGTCAAGATGTCATACATAACGATTGCTGCCAACTCGCCGCTTTATACGAATAGCTTTAACAATCTGCAACGACAGATTTTTATTCCCCCTGCTATTTACTACAGCATGCTTGTATACAATACCAATACTACCTATATCAATGCTATAGCTTCACTTATATCTTCGCAATACTGTAACATGTTGTGTAAGTATGTACATACCTACGTATTAGTCTCCTTATCTGTTAATTTGCTAACCTAGTCCGATGTACTAGCACTGCTGAGCGTGTTACAAGCCTTGTGGCTTACCTACATCCGAGATAAAGTTAGGTAAATCATATTACTCATCTCGGTTTACACCACTTACTGACCAATATTACTGAGAAGTAGTAAATAAAGTTGTTTTATTCATATTTCACTCTCATACGCTTAGTAATATAGTAAATATTGCATGTCTCAGTAAAAGAAGCCTTATCTAGAAGGACTTTGGATATAATGATGACGGATTCTCCACGTTTATAAAAATATAGGCGTTCAAAACCTTTGCAGTAGTGTGCCCTAACTAATACAACTAGAGCAATTGAAAACCAATCTACACCTCTCTTTAGGCGAAGGTGTAGTCTACAACTAACCTCCTGTAAGCCTGTTATTGTAAGATCCTCTGTAACCATAACCACATGATGCAATAAAGATTATGACTATGATTTTGACCCCATTGGTGTAGCGGGTCTGCTCCGAATAGGCGGCGTTAATTTCCCATGAGGTGACTCGCTTGCTCGTTTGCTGCCATCTGGACAATATCGATAGCCTCATCAGCTCATCACATTCTGTTTGCTCGGTTTTCATGTTACCTGGTGTTGTCAGCGGAACATCTACTTTACCATCAAAAGTAATGGATGAGGTTTTCTGAAAGACGCCCACAAGAAGTTTGATATACATATACGTAAGATGGTAGGTACAAGGTATCAATCGACAAAAAGTTATGTATTCTAAAATGACAATGTGTACCTGTTTCTAAGCAAAACATAAGAAAACCGCCATGTTGAATATTCATCAGGCTATTGTCAGAGGCCGTGGCTGATTGTCTGACTGTTTGAACAACTCTCGTTTTTAACAAGGACGACTGTTTACCACTATATAGTTTTTTGAAATGTGTAACCATGATTCAGTTAGTCTGGTTACCCTCTTAAAGGGTTGCGAAGGTCACTCCGGAAGTCGCTTCGTATTTACCAAAACTAACAAGGCGCTAATCGCCATTTGAAAGAAAGAAAGAATAATCATTTATTTGACACATAAAAAAAAGGTTACAAGCTTAAAAAGAAAAAATAAATTATGGTGTGCCAAATAGGCTTCCACTCAGCATTTCGGTTCTTATAAGGTTTGTCGATGTCTGTTAGAGTTTATCTCTTTATACATTGTATAAAAGAAGATTACATTTTATTATTCTGTGTGATCATCAAAGTGCATTAAAAGATAATCAATTCTTACGATACTGACTAACAAATTGATCGTTTTGACCCATGTTTTCCTACAAATTAACTCGATTTAACCACAAATTGAATTTTAAATATCAATATTTATTTTCCTATTGGTTATCCCAATAGGTTTGGATGAAATCATCAGTGAGGTCATGACTGAGTTCCGTGATTTATATATTTACTAGCTGTTACCCGCGAATTCGTCCGTACCCCCCCCCCCCCTTTTCAACCCCCCTTTCGCAATAAAAAGTAGACTATGTCCTGTCTCAGGGTCTAGACCATCTGTATACCAAATTTCATTCAATTCCGTTTAGTAGTTTTGGCGTGAAAGAGTAACAGACAGACAGAGTTACTTCGCATTTTTCGCAGCAGCATTTACCGGAACATATTCGAGAATATGATTCGAGTGACTATTTCAGATTATCTTAGTTATTTGAATTCTTTGATTCCTCTGTAGAGATTACGAAATCTTTACGACTAGGTAGAACAGTTACAAAATTAATCTCACCCGATTAACTAATTAAGAGAACCAATATAAACAGTGATTTGATAACATTCGCATAACATATTACGAAAATCTTCTCAAATATCATTAATCACTGTTACTCATATGAGTTTCCTGATTTCTAATTATGAGGCTTCTAGTATTATGTGTAGACGGTAACTCCCAATGCAGGTCAAATATTACATTACTCTCGTTTCCCAACGTACGGAAATAAACTGCTTATATTAACAAGCATAATTCAACGGACCGGACCACATTGTTAGGCATTAGGTAAATAATACACTTACGAGCAAAATTATCGAATCAATCATTCCTAAAGCTTCTAACCTGTTATTTAAAAACGCGATCAAGAATAGGTCTGGAAGAAAACTCGTTCCAACTTCAACCTCTTTAACATAGCGTTTTGAAACGGAGATGGCATCAGCTAATTTTTAATAGGTTATCTTAAATGTATTAGTCATAATGTGTTATCTTTTGCCTTGACCCACTTACTTTTTTAACAAATACTTTTACTGATAAATAAATCGATTTTATTTATATTAGTTTGGTTTTTATACCACACATGTTTCATATAATATGTAAAGTAAGTGGGACATCATATAGGGAAGCTGATAAGCTTGCCTATATGTCCCACTACAGGAAAAAGTCCTCCACTATAGAAAACACATCATCGTTACTATGATGGGATTAGGTTTGATACCACACTTACCTTGAGAGTGAATGAGGGAATGAGTTGATGATCACAAACCCGAGCTGTGTTCGAAACACTACTTTTTGCGATCACGGTCCAGTACTTAAACCAATAGACCAATAAGGCGTTTACGCGTGTTATTAAATACAATTTACTAAAAACATGCTTGGTTTATATATTTGCTCGCAAGTGTAGATGAAAGAGCTCAGACACCGAATAAATGTTCAATCTCGTAAAACTAAATGGAATTCCAAAACGGTATATTATACATGTTTAATACATAGTCGTTTGTGTATAATTTTGCATCATTCCACTGTTATTTTTAATACCTACTTAATGTTGTTTTTATGAATCAACTCATGCGCAAGGATATGTCACCGTAAAAAGACCCAAATCGTAAGTTGATCAACTTCAGGAAGATTACGGTGAAGGAACGGTGCTAAA
Organism: Cnaphalocrocis medinalis; assembly: GCA_014851415.1. Taxonomy (NCBI): domain Eukaryota; kingdom Metazoa; phylum Arthropoda; class Insecta; order Lepidoptera; family Crambidae; genus Cnaphalocrocis; species Cnaphalocrocis medinalis. The sequence continues at coordinate 3,281,006 of CM026289.1, read as the reverse complement.
TTTTATGAGCAGTTCTAATACTAACCTTATCTATTTTTGAAAAGCAAACCAAACACAGTTTCAATAATTAATTTTAACTTCAGTTTGTTATTCTAACGTACAATTCGATCGCGTAGAGTAGTACCGTGAGGTATTACGTCATCTCATCGTCATTATATTACTTACATGATTATCATAAGTGGTTATAATACATGCGTCTACCTTCTGAATAGAGTAAGCATTTCCTATATTATATTTGCTATTCTTTAGAACTTATTAAAGATATGGGTAAATAAGTGCCAGAAGTAATGATGATGTCAAGTTTATGAAACTTGTATGACAAACACCGTGATATCAACCTTTAGGAATGTTTAAGTTCCCCTGATTTTCTGCCCTATGATTATAATATGAGCATTTGCAATCTTATTGGCAGATATGATGGATATTGTCTATCATTGATTATGACGATCATTCTGACGAGGCTTTAACTATAAACGGATTGTACTTGACTTTGGCTCATACCTAAACTGACCATACGTCCCGTTTTGACTTTCGGTCATCTGTCCCGTTCGTTGCGGTGTTTACCCAAAATTGCAAACGCCGAAGAGCCGTCAAGGTACCCATTGTCGTAGACTATATGATGAGCTGGGAAAAATGGTCAGTTTACTCATACTCCAAGAGTTGTTTACCATCCAGGACAAATATTCGTTCGATCAACACTTATGTTGGTAAAATATATTTAATCATATTATAGAACCTTGATTGATTGTTATAATGGTTGATGATGTCTGATTTATTATTAATTATCTGTCTCGATTGTTCCAGGCATCCACGATCGACGGGCGACGGAAAGGCGCGTGCTTGTTTTGTCAAGAGTACTTCATGGACCTGTACCTATTAGCTGAACTCAAGACCATCAGCTTAAAGGTTTGTAATTAACTTCTCTTTATCAATCGTCTGTGTTCGTCAACTGCTGAACGTAGGCAAACGTAGCAGGCATTATTGATGCTGCGCCACTCAATACTTGATTCTTTATTGCTACCATAGTGTAAGTACAAACAAATGGTAATTATATAACAGAGCAACCACTACGTACCCTTTTGTGGTACTGCATTATAAGAGAGAACTGAATATTATTCAAAATAATTAATGCCACTGATATCTAATACCATGTTTTCTTAAACCAGCACCTGCCAGCAGTTCTCCTAAGGACTTTGTTCGTTTTCATTATGTCATTTAGTTCCCCGTATGGGAGCGAAACTACCACAGTAACGTAGTTATACCGCTATGTTTTTCTGCTTTATTAATATAATATACTTCTAATATCTGGTCATACCTTGGAGTAAATTTACCATCCATGCCATAAACATACTTACTTTGCTATTATGTGACTAGCCGTTGAACACTAAGGTATTCACATTTACTTGCTGTCACCCAAGTCTACGACCAACGGGTCAACTAAGTCACGGGAGGTGGTAAGATCAAATCCGAACGGGTTTGAACCTACCACTCCCCGTTTTGGAGGCGCACTTTCATATCCACTGAGCTACAATCAAGAATTGCATGCCTCAAGTGACCATAGACACATTGTGAGAAAAACAGACCTGCTTTGGGGGTTAAAATATCTTCGAGTGGGGGACGTGTACAGGGAGACGCGGCCGTGCAGGCAGACCCAAAAAGTTGACCGATGATCTAGTAAACGTCGAGGGAATTCCTCGGATGCGTGCGGCACAGGACCGATCTGGTAGTTTTGAAGGGATGATGTATGTCTAGCAGTGGGCGTCTATTTAGTGGCGGCAGCTTACCATCAGGTGATTCATCGACTTCTCACGTAAAAAAATATATATTTACTAGTGGCCCGCCCTCACTTCGCTTCGAGACCGTAAATCAGAAATTCAGAAATGAACCAATAGATGGCGCTGTGTCCAATTAAATCGCGCAAGCGTTTCGTGTTTTCGGTTTACCTATAAGCCTTGTCGTTGTCCATAGAAGTTATCTCTTTATAAACAGTATAGATGAGCTACCATCGTTCTGAACTCATCACCATACTTTGGTGTGCATGCCAGCTATAATCTGCTAGTATAATCTGATTACAAAAGACTTACTGATTGGTAAGTCTCTTGTAATCAGATTATACTAGCATTCAGCCCAATCTTGGAGAAGGGGGGGTCAAAGGTTAGCAGCGCTCTTGTGACTGGTGTTACTGGTGTCTATGGGCGACGGCAATCGCTTACCACCAGGTGATCCGTCTGCTCGTCTGCTACGTCACATTAACAGGTGTCAAGAACACTAAGTTATCCATACTTAAATATTATAATGCGAAAGTAACTCTGTCTGTCGGTCTGTCTGTCTGCTACCTCGTTCACGCCAAAACAACGCAACGGATTTAAAAGGTGAAATTTGGTATACAGATATTCTAGACCATGAGAAAGGACAGTAGGCCTACGGTTTATTGCGAAAAAACAAGGGGTTAAAATGGGGTAAAAAGTTACTTTCCACGCGTACGAAGTCGCGGGCGGCCGGAGTAATGTTATAATCCCTGCACGTGGTCAGTGTTGTGAGGGTAATTGGAGGTTAAGGTTAGCTGCCCTTGGCCTTGAAACCTGCCCAATCGACTCAGACTGTGTTAAATCCAATTATGTTTGTAACTTGATGCTTTAGATACTAATGTTTTAACTTGTTTCGTCTGCCCTTCCGAGATTAAAGTTACTGAGGTTTAGAGGGATGGTGGCTGAGATGATAAGATCGAGAATGATACCACAAAATAATAACACACAGAAAGTAGGCTCCCCACTAAGAGCTAAAAACGTGTCATGTACTCACGCACGCGCACTAACGGCGAAAAACGCCTTTTCGACCACATTAATCCTAGCCTATGACATAAGATTGTCGAACTGTCGAGGTCGCGCGCTTATGTACTCATGCTGGGCAACATCCCTAGCATATGACAACGAACTCTTCTAAATTCAAAATCAGGCTGAGTCTACCTTCTGTGTGTAATTATTTTGTGATGATACGCTGAAATGATAATGATGGGATAATGTCAACCCGGAGGTCTATCGGGGGGAAGGGGGTTAAAAGAATGGCAGAGCACTTGTTGCGAGCATAGTCCGAGGCAAGAAAGTGTAGTTATGACCTTGAGTGCGCAAAATAACGGTCATCGCTATACTTTCGCCTCCAGCTATATCTATATGCGGCGGCAGTCGCTTACCATCAGGTGATCCGGCTGCTCGTCTGCCACCTATCACATAAAAAACAGAATATAAGAACATTGAATTCTATAGTCCGATTGCGGTCTAGCGTAAGATTACCCAACGATTTGGTATCGCTTTAGAACTGTAACTTTAACCAGGTAGAGAATTCGACTGCTCCACAGAATAAAGTCCGATCTGCAATGTATTAATATAGTAGATCAGACTTTGTTCTTCGGAGGAAACGAATTTATTTCAATCCCATGACGATTTGAAATTGGCCCTGATGTTAGTGACCAGCCTGCGGTCGCCAGCGGTATCTAATCTACTTACTATCTATAACCACTTCCTTCCAGAGATAAGGGCTACTATTGAATTGAACCATTGTGGTGTATATCTAACCGAATATGCAAATTTGCATGGAAATTTATCTTTTTTTTTTTATGGTATAGGTAGCAGACGAGCAGGCGGATCACCTGATGGTAAGCAATCGCCGCCGCTCATGGACACTTGCAACACCAGTCGAGTTACAAGTGCGCTGCCACCTTTTATCCCCTTCCCCCCGGGTGGGCCTCCGGTACCCTCACTCACTCGGCGAAACACAGCACAGGGGCTGCTTCACGCCGGTTTTCTGTGAGGCAGTGGTATCACTCCGGTCGAGCCGGCCCATTCATGCCGAAGCGTGGCTCTCCCACAGTTATAATCTGGCTGAACCTCTAAAACTTGCCTAGATTGTAGACGTGGAAGCCATAAATATTTAGGTCGTTAACACGTTTTAGTATTTAGCAAAAGTAATTTTGATCATACTTACCTACTCCCTATCTATATCGTTAGATTACGGCCTCGATGGCGCAGTGGCTAATGTGATCACCCGAAGCTAGAAAGGTCCCGGGTTCGATTCCCGGTCAAGTCAATTTTGGAAAAACTAAATTTTCTAAGTATTCTTGGGTCTGGGTGTTCTGGGTTGACGCCCCCAGTTAATTATCGTCGTTTGGTACTCATAGTACAGGGGTTGCCCTAGTTTGAGACCAGGACCATTTATTTATTTATTTATTATATACTAAGGTGGCCAGTGTGCCAGTTCGCACAGCGTCCTTACTGAAATGGTTTTCAGTATACTTCCTCATTGGTGCAATTCAGTCATAGCTCCTTATTTACGGTAGTAAAGTTGATTACTGTTACAAAAATTTAGCTACAGTTGCTATTGCAAACTACATTTAGACTCGATTTATATTGCAATGCGTCCTGGTATTCTTATTGGCAGTGTAGTCCAATTAAAAATAAACTGTCCAATAATCTAGTTCGTTGGCCTGTTATTCTGCATCACTCTGCAATCCGTTGGCCAATCGTTTACGACTTTGCATGAAGAAACAAAAAAAAAACAATCTTTATTAATCCATTTGTGTGGAAATCAATTTGTTAAAATTTTAAATCTAGTTTTTTCGAAACCGAACCACAGAATACTTAATAGTACAAGTACAAAATGCCCACTTCTAAAAACCGTTTATAGAAAAATAAAGGCTCAGGCTACCATAACATAAAGTTGAAATTCCGGCCGCCCAGCGTTCAACACCTACAATTATTCATACCTAGAAGTGTGTTTTCTTTCTATCGCACGCAACTGTCGCGCATGCGTCGCCGCTCGCTCGTGATTTTCTACTGACTGGCCCCTCCGGAGGGGACGCCGCATGTTTTTGCAAGTTTGATACTACACGCGGAGTGGGACAGGCCTGACCGAACATCTATCTATGGCCAGTGTAATTACAATATTTTTGAGGCCCGTGGCAAATTCATTGAATGGACGTCCACTTTCAATGGCTTTACCAGTTGTAAGCGTATAAAGGCTGCTCCTATTAATTCCCTCAATATCACATACATTGTTCTGGTCCCAAACTAAAGTTTTCCCTTGAGCTGTATAAATCAGGAGGAACCATGAAAGTACCACAAACACTCAGACCTAACCTAACTCATCAACAAACCTTTGTGTTGGTGCGGGAGTCGAACACGCCATTCTTGCGTCTCCAACAATACTGCTCCACTGCGCAAAACGGATCGAGCTAGTTGGGCACAATTTTTCAATAATATTAAAAGCACAAGCTGCAGTAATATACCTCCGAACATAATTAAACATTGTATTATCAAATGATTGCAGGTGACAACAGTAGATATGCAGAAGCCCCCGCCAGACTTCCGTACCAACTTCGAAGCGACGCACCCACCCATCCTGATCGACAACGGGCTCGCCATACTCGAGAACGAGAAGATTGAACGGCACATCATGAAATCAGTGCCTGGTGGACACAATCTATTTGTACAGGTAAATTCCATGCTAATTCCGAATGGGCACGACAATACGCCGCTTTTAGACTACCAACAGTGCCAACATATTTCACCAATAGTTTACGAGCTCCTGAAGTATCGACCAAATAGTTTACGAGCTCCTGAAGTTTCGACCAAAAAGTTTACGAGCTATCGAAGTCTCGACCAAAAAGTTTACGAGCTCTCGAAGTCTCGACCAAAAACTTTACGAGCTCTTGAAGTTTCGACCGAAAAGTTTATGAGCTCTTGAAGTTTCGACCGAAAAGTTTACGAGCTCTCGAAGTCTCGGCTAAAAAGCTTCGAAGTTTTGATAGCCCCACACGTATGCTCGCTTCACCCTATGACCCATTTTATTTTCAATTATGCCAAAATAGCGCAGCCTGACATTCGTCTTTACTTCTCCCTGTCACCAGAGAAATTCGGCTTTCACGATTCTTAAACACATTTAATCTGTATGATATTATTTGTATAATTCCAGGATAAGGAGGTAGCGTCGTTGATCGAGAACCTGTATTCAAAGTTGAAGTTGGTGCTCGTGCGCAAGGACGAGCAGAAGTCGGCGGCGCTGCGCGCGCACCTCGGCCGCATCGACGCGCTGCTCGAGCGCCGGGGGACTAGGTGAGGGAGTCACGACTTTTTACCTTTTTTTTGTTTCCCCAGGAGAAGTCATCATGGCCTTCACCTTGTCATTTGTGGGGACTCTAACCCTAACTAAAACCTCTGGTGTGAGTAGATGGGTTTCGGGGCGGAGGGGGGGTCGGATACCACACAGCTGAGACTGGACCGTACCGCTAATCGCGCTAACCTTCCTGACTTGGCAGTATTCTTACCACCCGTAGCCACAGGGCACACAGCTATTAACCATTCTGACGCTGGGCGTCGATTACATCGCGCTAGTGTTTGTACAGAAGGGTGGTCGATGTCTACGGGTATATAATTATCATCATCTCAGCGATAGGACGTTCCGCCTCCCATCTGACCGATTGGAGGCGGTCTGCATCCAACGGGCACCCGCGACTCTGATAATATCATCCAACCATCTCGCAGGGTCGTTCTTGTCTCCATTCGAGAATCTTTTGGCTCCAACGGCCATCTGTTCTTCTTGTCACGTGCCCCGTCAACGTGTGTTTACATATACCTATAAATAGTACTTAAGGTGAATTCGTATAATCGTGGTGAGGTTTGTAAATGGTTTAATGTTATGTTGCAGGTTCTTAACGGGCGACACAATGTGCTGTTTCGACTGCGAGCTCATGCCCCGGCTGCAGCACATCCGCGTCGCCGGCAAGTACTTCGTCGACTTCGAGATTCCGGTTAGTATAGTACCAGCACCAGGCCTGTCCCACTCCGCGTGTAGGTATCGAACTTGCAAGTACATGCGGCGTCCCCTCCGGAGGGGCAAATTAGTAGAAAATCACGAACGAGCGGCGACGCACGCGCGACAGTTGCTTGCGATAGAAAGAGAACGCACTTCTAGGTATGAATAATGGTAGGCATTGAACGCTGGGCGGTCGGAATTTCAACGTTATGTTATGGTAGCCTGAGTCTTCATTTCCATAAACGGTTTTTAGGAGTGGGCTTTCTGTACATGTACTATTAAGTATTCTGTGCCAGCACTAACAACCAATCGCCAGTCTTCATCTACCTAATAATGATCCCTAACTCACTGCTAGATCAAGCTTGAATTCTGACACTGAGATTTTCTGAACAGAAAAACTCAGATCAGATCAGAACTCAGAAAGTTATAGAGCAACAACAAACTTTTGATATACCTGTCTCTTTCTCAAACAAAATTTTGTACGGACGCTTGTAGGAAGCACAAGCCTAGTGACGTCATTATTAGCGCATTGCTCTCCTTTTCTGATTGGGAACTTTGGAACTAATAATGATAGATAAAAAATAAAAAGGGAGCTGTGATTCATACTTCAAAAACTTTACAATAAATAAATAAAAGTCGTAAAATACCCTATTGTACCGTTGCAGAGCACCTTCCGCGCGCTCTGGCGCTACATGCACCATATGTACCAGCTGGACGCGTTCACGCAGAGCTGCCCAGCAGACCAGGACATCATCAACCACTACAAACTCCAACAGGTGAGCTGCTCGCGTTCTCGTTCTACCCACCAGCCGGGCTAACATGCGCGCCACGAGATAATTTTGTCGACACTCGTATTGTGTCGGCGCAAGTTGCTTCTCGCTCACCTGACTGAGCGATGAGCGGGATAGAATCTCTCGCGAACGAGAGTCGACAAAATTTTGTCGCGGTACGCATGTTAGGCCTACAGGGACCGCTGGTTAGGGGTCGTTCAAGTATTACTAGTCTAGATTTTTTTAAATGGTAACCTCTTCCGATAGCTGACTATGGGGGCAGGGTGGGTAACATAACTGTACCATCTTTTATTCACAGTTATTATACAATAAGTCTATTCTATTCTATAAATACATAAGGCGGTTTTACTGGTATAGGTTTTAGTCCTCCCTTCCCCCTACGATGTCAACGTTATACATAAACGGCCCCTAAAGGTCATCCATATAAATGAGAGTCACCGCGAGTTAAAATCAGCTAGATGACATTATGTGGATGGTTATTTTCTGACATGATGTGTCAAAATGACATTTTCACAAAACGACCAATGACGTTGAAGTTGGACCTCATGTCTATGTAACGCCATCTAATGGATTTTTCATCGCGGTGGCTCTCATAACGCCCCACGTCAAAGGGGTCGACGAAATCCTGATAAAAAATAGTTGTCTGTGTTAAGTTTATGTAACAACTTCTATATTATTTACTTGTAATAATAAATAGGTAATGTAATAAATAATTATTTAATTCACATTCTAATGAGTTGTCTAAATTTCCTTCTTTAGATGGTTGTCTTTTAAATTGCTATAAATCTTGGTATTTTCCTAAATTACCTACCTACTTTAGTTCGTTACTACCCATAAAATTTTCATTTCTCTATTTTGTGTACTTGTTACCCTATGTATTATGTGTAAAATTATAGTGTGTACTATATTATACCTTCTTTCTTTGACGACACGTGTTAATATCGCCTGCAGTTGTCGGCGAAAGGTTTGGTCTTGTCTCCGACGCCGACGCGGCAACAAAGCGATCCCGTGGACTCGGTACGTGGCGTGTGATGCGTGACGTCACAGCTCGCCTCGCCTCGCCTTATTAATATTCTGTAGATACGGCATTTTCATCCCTACATGTGGTATCATTTGAGACGTTATTCCTTTGATTCTCATTAACTCATTTTGGTGACATCAAGGTTTTGTTTTCTGTGTGTTAATAAAAACTAATTCCATATCAAAGTAACTCGTAATACATTCATACAACGCTACGTCCACCACAATTTGATTGTTTTGTTCGCAATTTAGTTAAGCCCAGACAAACTAGGATATGCAAATAAAATAATTTAAACGAATAAACCAAAAAATAAATAAATACATCTAAACGTAATCTTATTCTTCTCTGTGGTCATTTATTAAGATCTTCGCTGGTGTTGCGCGGCAATCGCTTACCATTAGATGATCCGTCTGCCCGTCTTCTACTTATCACAAAAAAGTAAAATGTCAGAGTTTAAATACAGAACGGAATTGGAGGGAACATCAGCAGAGTTCTATCCCTTTATCTCACGCATAATCTTTGTATTTTTTTTTATTTTCTCCAGTTATGTATAAATGTTTTTAAAAAGACATCAAATAGGTACCTATGTACATATAATTATTATTCTTAGCGAAATTCAAACATTATTGATCAAACAGAATAATACTACACTTGGTTTCACGTTGGTTTGGTACACTCACTTTTGGTTTAACTCTTATCCGACCATTATCATAATGACATTGATCAAACAGATATAACCGAATATGAACAGTTTTTTTCTTTACATCTCTATGTTCAGGGCTGATGTGTATTTTGTGCTACTACATTAATTCACGTCATTATACTTACAAACTATATCACCTCCACTATTATTATTACGTATAACAAGACATTCTTACTTATTGTGTAAGTTTTATTTAAAACTTATCTACTAAAATGTTTCAACTACTAATACGATTAAAACTGTTGTGAAACTTGTTAATAAGCCGTAAAATTTCGGCAGTTTTAATGTCTTAACCCTAGTAGTAGGTATCATGAACAAACTTTATCCCCTTATTACAAAACGGAGACTAAAGTTAGTCATGGTTTAAAAATGTTGCTGTTACTTTTATAAAAGTCCCAAATAAGAGTGACAGCATTAGTGTCACCAAGACTAACTTAATACTTACAACGTTTTGTAATAATAAAGGGATTTGTCTTTATGAATTTAGTCGAGAGTATAAGCGAAATCTCCAGTTCCATACATTATAGCCAAGTGCGCGTTTTGTATGGAATGGCCTTAGATTAAATCAAAAAGAGACCTATTTTTGATTTAATCTAAGGGAGAGATGGCTGACTTGTATTATCTCCTTATATTGTCGGTCTATCTTGCTTATAAGAGTTTATTCAAGATTCGTATTAAGATGACTTTTGACATTAAAACGACCCGAAAACAGTGTATTTGTCATCTTTTTTTAATGTTTGCCAAAATGTCGTATCTACCAAGCCTGTAAATACTCTCTCACTAGAGAAACCAGGAGTTTGGGGTTGATAGCTGTTTTCCTAACCTGTAGTTAATTATCGTCTAGAAGCGTATAATAGAATTGCTATATACCTACCTACTTAGTTTCATAATATACCTAACACTCGTACGGAAAAAGAATCTTCGATTTGTCTGTAAAATAAAAGTACTTTTTACACACATCAAATTATTAATAATTGGGAAGGGCAGCATACTTGACAAGGGCTTTTATCTTCTGTATTTTCTTCTCTTTATCTCGATGTGCATAATTTTATTTCATATTATATACATTTATAAGTGTAACTAATATAATTATATAATATAATAAACTATTTAATTCCGCTATAAGCAATTATAAAATATTGTGTACGTACAGTCAGACGTATAAATTAGGTTATATTTTTAAAAATAAATGAATGGTTTCCGGTTCCAATTAATTTGCGAGTAAACGTAACATTTAACCGCGCTTCAATCAATTCGACAATTAATCTTACTACATTTTATCTTTGATACAGGAAAATGAATGCATAATAATACCCAACATTTATTAATTTCGCGGCATTGTAGACCATTTATGAGTTGAATATGTCTAGGCAATCCCCTCAACCAATTTTTATTTACAATACAGCATTAGGGTAATTGCAACTAACTACAGATTGTAGTTAGTACCATTGTGAACTGAGCCATGTAAATTGTACAGTCAGCCACGCATCAGGTTACCACAACCTGTCAAATTTCTTCAATTGAAATCCAACCTAATGTGTATGACAATAACATGAGAGTCGATTGAAGAAATTTGACACTTTTGTACACATGATGTGTGCTGTAATACCTATACATGATGGCTCACAATTTGTACTAACTACAATCTTTAGTTAGTGCAATTACGCCTCTGAGCCATCGAAATATGAAGTGTTTGGTGGATTGTCTTAGCAAAAGCCTCATAATTATGTTTACATTCTCCATAACACGTACATAGTCGTAAATAGTTGGTACATCATCGCCACATGACCAATTTGTTTTGTTATGCTAGACAGTCATGGGTGAGGATCAAACGCCACATTATCATACTTTGTAAAATTGGACGCTTAGCCGTATAACATAATAGTGACAGTAATTTTATTCTAATAGTCCGTTTCAATATTAATATTATTGAAAAATTTAATAAGCTTTTGCAATTAAATGGGCTTTGCAAATGGGAATGAGGGTTGCTCCTGTAAATATAAATTATGAGAACTACACTATATTTAGTCCTAATTTATATGTAAAGGGACTTCTGATATTAGTGTCTGTTTTTGAATAATATTCAGAATATTGTAATCACACTAAAATGTAGATCAATATTGGATTTTTTTAATCAATTGGAAGATATTGTAATAATTTACCTTAATTTAGACACGTGGCAGCGTTTCAAGCCAAGTTCAGTATACTTTTTCTTGTTGTAAAATAGCCAAAATTCGATCTCAGCAACATATTGTTTTGGAACGGACTATTACCCTAATGCCGTGTGGTTTTACTAAGTCCCCCTTACAATATATTACAGGCGCTGAAAATGAAGAAACACGAAGAACTCGAGACGCCGACGTTCACGACGTCCATCCCCGTCGACGTCAGCGACAACCACGCGGAGTAACCGCCTCCGCCCGACTCGTGGAGCGAAACTGAGCCTTGGTACAATGGATATTAGGCGGGAAATCGAAAGTCCACCGTTATTTTAGCATAAATCAAATGCTGTTTCTTTGCATTTCTTATTGCCAGCGTCTTTTATGCCGTCCGTGTTACGCCCTCAGATTGTATAGGAACAAAGCGCAATGTCAAATAGTAACTTCTAATTTCGTACAGTTAATGTCAAAAACATGTAACTTATTTTTTATATCTGTTTTTGATGTTCACTCTACAAACAAATAAGCGACATCCGTATGAGTTGCTCGAATATTACAGACAAATCTTTACTCTGTCATTTAATTGCAGCTTTAAAGCAAATTTTTGAATTAGGTATCTCTTCTTTTCGGTCGTATATTTTATGTTCTGAGACGGATTAAACAAACAGAGTTTTTGTTATTGAATGTTTATTATGTTAGTTACTGATCACGCTGGTTTCGTAGTATGTAATGTCTGTAATAATAGAGTGATAAGTCTGATGCTGCAGTTGTACCGAGGGTTCGCCTAAGCCTGCCGCTCCGTGTGATCCCGCACACGCTCGCCCCCACGCCCTAACAAAAAGAGACAGTAATATATTTTTGTAAATTTGTAATCTTTTTTATGTTGGTATAAGAGTAAAAAGAAATGAGATTGTGAATGTGTGGTTCGGTGCAATTGAATTGTTTCCATAGATATGACATCAGATGTTGTGGGTAGGCGACTTATTTTTGGCATTTTTGTGTAGATTAACAGTAGGCAATACATGTATATTGTTGTTTATTCGATTTTTTTAATGTTGGTATGTAATATCTCATCTGTAAAACAAAATCATATACAGTATTTCCTACTGTTAGTGTTGCAAGGAATAATAATTAAAGTTGATTAATTTATAATACCCTCTCTTGTTACACCCGAATATATCGGTTATAAATGTCAATTTGAAGGCAATTATGAGAGGTGACAGTGGCCATTAGCGTTCGGTTTTAGGTGGTTTTTAAAACTGCTTAATATTTATGTTTTATTATCAAATTGCTGTTAAAGCCCGGCAGAGGTGCTAAAAATTACGTAAAGTTCTTAATGACATCCAACTCTCTGACATTCAAATCTGACAGATCTTTATTTATGTAGCTGAGTGTACCTTTGTCAATATAAATTTTCTTTTCGCTATTTTTCCAACACGAAAAAGTAGTAGATTCCAGTGTTCAAACACAACGAATAGACGATCAGTAATATTGTATTGTATTATATTCACAGTAGATGTAAGATTGGTTTACAGTATTCGTTTTATTTGTTCTTTTTTGGACTCCCCTAGATTAGTATTAAGTTAGAAGTAAAACAATTTCAACGCCATTTTTTTTAAAAGCCTCTGCCTTTATTTTGTATCCCGTGTCAATTCTAAATTTTTAATATTTTATTTGTTTTTATATCGATAAGTAGCATTTTGGTGAGAGCTCTTGCCTGCCTCAAGGTTACCTTTTTAAAGGTAGATTTACTATTAAGTATGTACTTATTTTTCATTAATTTTTATTACAAAATGTTCATTGTTTTTTTTATTTATATGCGTGAGAATTACAATAGAATGTTACGATGTGAGGCTTTAAGTTGGACCACCTATTAAATAGTAGACATTTTGGAATTTCTCCTACTGTAGAATATATTTTTTATGTCAAATGTAATATTTGCATGTGAAAAATATATTTTGTGAATAAAAAAATCAATATCAGTACAGCAATAGAGACAAGGGCGAGAGACGATCAATATGTCGATTGGACGATGTATAAAATATTAACTAGATTATAATGTACATGTTAAGGAATAAACCTGGATAAATATTATTATTTTTTGTTTGAGTTTTATTTTATTTTCCTTTTCTTTGGTTTTTTCAATTTATCTATTAATTTATGTTTTAAATATCGATACATATCAAGAAGAGAATAGGGCATTTTTTTCCTCTGAATTACTATCTGCACGATAGAAAAAAGGGATCTGTTGATGTATTTATCATTTATATTCAGTTTGATCAGCTCAGGAACCTCCAATAGGCCCTGTAGGAATTCAGTGCTTATAAGTTACATATTTAGTTATGTAGTCTTCCAATCCAGAGAGGAGCCTATCCAAGTAAATTACGCCAAATTAAAATTGCTTCTGTGCCTTGCTTTTGTGCTGTTTGTGCGATGACAAACAAGTTTGTACGATCTATGTGATATTCGTAGCTTTTTATACTAATAAAACATTTTATAATATTGCATTTTATTTCATCAATCATTCACTGTGCGTAAATAAATAAAAGGGTTTAAATAAAATACTGTTGCGTGTGCTCCATTTGGTTATGAAGGGATATCAATCTTCTTTCGGAGCCATTCATTTTGATACGTATTTTTGGACAAACTACACGTTAAAAATGCATGCGTGATGTAGGCGGTGATGCCCCAGATCTTGTAATCCTCTGCAATGAATACCGGCAGTATGTATCCATTGCTATATTGTGTGTAAAACTGGTTTTTGGGATCGCAGAGGTGCTTTATTGGGACAGCAAACGCTTCTGCCACCTCATTTATGTTGATAGTAAGGTCAGTTGGCTTCAAATCGGGGATGGCTGCAATCACAGGGGTGATCATAAAGTCGGAGTTGTGCCCGGGTATCGCAGGTCCCTGACCCCATATAGTCATCTTCTCAGGCACCAGACCTATCTCTTCTTTGGCTTCCCTCAAAGCGGTCTGTACAGCTGTCTCGTTTCGTTCACTCTTTCCTCCAGGAAACGACACTTGTCCGCTGTTGAGGCGAAGGTTTGTGGAGCGCACTGTGTAGAGAAGCGATGGCACCCCGTTGACCCGGCACAGCGGCACCAGCACTGCTGCTGTGCCGCTGGACCCCTTGCCGTGAGACGGGAGAGGAATCAGTGTTCGCAATTTTGCCATGCACCGGTCACGGCATGCTATAGAAAACATGTTTTGTATCGTAAATGCCATTTCATCAATCACTTATTAATTTCATACTCTACAGTTCCAAGTTACTGTTGTTATATTATATTTAGAGCTATTTTTATTTTATTATTGTGATTGTTACTGATATTGTGACATTGTTGAATGTTATTTTTTGTATCAATCCGTCACTTTAAGAGTAAAGTGGTACAAAAAAGTTTTATTTAAGTATTTTTAAATTCTTGCGCGAATGCTAGAAGTTTAGGAGTAAAATAGAGATAATTAATAGGATGTATAAAATTCTATGTCTTTGCTAGTCTCAATGTCAGTGTGACATTAACAGTATTTGACAGTGACACAAAACAGATGATTTTTGACGGATTTATTCGCATAACAATGGACTTTGTACGCTTATAAATTTTAGCAAAAAACTATGTTTATTGACTGCTATTAAGCGATGTGATAAGTCGAATTGCAAGAAGACATTTTAACTTTAATACCATGTCACTGTCGCCCCAAGTTCTGCTGTCTAGCATAGCTAGAGAGCGGTGTCTGGCTAAGCTGAAAGACCTGCCAGCATTAATCATGCAAAAGGACAAAGCGAAACAATTTGCCTCAGTTCTGGTGCCGCTATGTGTGGAGAACGGCGAGGTGTGTCTGTTGTACACGCTGAGGTCTACGCAACTGAAGAATCATAGTGGACAGGTGTCTTTTCCCGGAGGTAAGATGGACGAGAACGAAACCGTGTATGACACGGCGTTGAGAGAAACTGAAGAAGAAATTGGGGTCCAAAGGCAAAGTATAGACGTGTGGGGTGAGATGCCGCAGGCGCAGGGCCGCAACAGGGAGGTGATCATAACGCCGGTCGTCGGCCTCATCCGGAACTTTGACATGAGCAAACTGAAGCGAAACGTCGACGAGGTGGAGGAGATATTCACAGTGCCAATGAAGGACCTATGCAACAAAGAAAACCATGCACATATGATGTATGAAAAATTTCCCCTGCCTGTATATCTTTGTGGAAAACATAGAATATGGGGCATTACTGGCTTGATGACACATTACTTTTTGCAATGTTTCTTGCCAGAAAATGAGTATAAGTTTGATTTTTTAAGGAAAAAGTTCACATTGGATGAGCTTATGCCAGCAAAATTATAGACAAGGTTTTTCATAGTATTTTTGGGGTCACAACAATGTAAGTACCTACGTACAGTGACACATCAAAGTATACAAAACTGTCAAATTTCTACAATCTACTCTCATGTGCGATGAGATGATGACACATTAGGTTAAAAATCAATCAAGGAAAACTGACAGGTGATGATGTGAACTGATGTGTGACTGACTGTACTAAAATGGCAAGAGATTTAATGGGTAATTTCTGTGAGGGACACTCAATTTGCTTGTGGTGTGGTACAATAGGAAGATAATGGTGAAACTTATTTATTTGTTGATGATTTTAATGAGGCCAATTTTTGAGATAACCCATCATTTGTGATGTTGTTGGACTTGACAGTTGGACTTGTGAAAATCCTACTTACATTTTACGTAACAGTTCCAGTTTGTGATATTATGTTGTTCAGTTAAATATACTTAGTATTTAGGTTAATAAATACTATCCAATAGTACTTTTGAAAAGAAATGTAGATATCTAATTATGTGTTCAGATTTATTTAATTCCATAGATAAAGTAATGAAATTACATTGGTTATTATTTGTTTATTTAGTTAATTTATTTATTTGTATTAAGCAAAGTAACAATGGTATAAGGGTAAGCTTTAACATATCATCCACAATTCTATAGCCAGGTATTACTGAATGTGAAAAAAAAAAAAATCGAAAACAAGATTTTTAACACATCAAAGTTGTGTGTATTAGTTTTCTTTACAATATTGCAAACTAATCAGCAAAAACTTAGAGCAATATGGACTTACTGCCGCACTCAAACCTTAATTGTGACTTAAGCAAAAATATTGATTTATTTTATTTGTACATAAAGACTATCCATAATTAAGATAATGAGCATTAAAGTTTAATGAAGTCTCTAAGTGCGGCAGTTTGGCTTTAGGCAGATCTCAATTATATTCCACTGCCTTTTCTAGTATTTTTCAAGAAAAACCTAACAACCACTTTATTTCTTTATAAGATTCGTTTTACATATATCTTATTAAGCATATAAAGAGAGATTATCTGCAGTTGTATTCAGAAATTAATATTGCAGAATAAAATTTAGATTTATAACTGAATATTCTGTACTTACCTACCTACCAACTTCCAAAGGTCCTCTATAATAAGAATGTACAACTAAATTAATATTTACATAACAATGTTTTGCCATAGGTACTCTTATTTTATTAAAGTACAAAACTATAAATAATATTGTGTAAAGGACTAATGTATGACATTTTATTGAAATGGGTAAACATAATAGGTTGGTACTTATTGAACCTATTTTAAAATAAAGTATATTATTTTTATTATAATTATGTTCGACTTCTTATTTTATAATCAACCAGTGAAGGCGGCTTCGATCACTATATCCTCTTCTATACTAGTTATAAACCGTTAGATGGCGTACTTGTAGACTGAGGTCCTACTACACTGTGATTGGTTATTTTTGATGTGAGATGTCAAAATGACACTTAACGACCAATGACGGCTGAAGTTGGACCTCAAATCTAACAGCACGCCATCTAAATGATTTTTCACACGCGATAGCCCCCTTTGACGTCGGAGGCCAAGTCCCACCAAGGATCGCTGAGCCAGCGTAGTAAGTAAGTACCGGCGTGAAACAGCACTTGTGCTAGTGTTTCGCCGAGTGAGTGAGGGTACCGGAGGCCCTCCCGGGGGAAGTGGATAAAAGGTTCGCAGCGCAGTTGTTACTCCACTGGTGTTGCAAGTATCCATGAGCGCCGGCAATTCATACCATCAGGTGATCCGCCTGCTCGTCTGCTATCTATCGCATAAAATCTATACAATTTATAATGAGATAACTTCTGTAGACAACGACAAGGCTTATAGGTAAACCGAAAACACGAAACGCTTGCGCGATGTAATTTAGCACAGCGCCATCTATTGGCTCATTTCTGAATTACGGTCCCGAAGCGAAGTGAGGGCGGGCCACTAGTCATAATATAAACACGCTAAAAGTGTCGCCGACAATCAATCATTAGAGAGCTATCGAGTGTGAAAATCCGTTAGATGGCGTACTTGTAGACTGAGGTCCTACTACACTGTGATTGGTTATTTTTGATGTGAGATGTCAAAATGACACTTAACGACCAATGACGGCTGAAGTTGGACCTCAAATCTAACAGCACGCCATCTAAATGATTTTTCACACGCGATAGCCCCCTTTGACGTCGGAGGCCAAGTCCCACCAAGGATCGCTGAGCCAGCGTAGTAAGTAAGTAAGTACGGGCGTGAAGCAGCACATGTGCTAGTGTTTCGCCGAGTGAGTGAGGGTACCGGAGGCCCTCCCGGGGGAAGTGGATAAAAGGTTCGCAGCGCAGTTGTTACTCCACTGGTGTTGCAGGTGTCCATGAGCGGCGGCAATTGCTTACCATCAGGTGATCCGCCTGCTCGTCTGCTACCAATCACATAAAATAAATAAAATAAGTAAAATTAATTACTTACTATGGTCGAAAATGATACGAGTAGTGAACGCATTTTTAAACTAAGTACCTTAAAGACAGCGCTGTTATGCCTGTTAGCGACATTTTTTGAGAGTGACAATTAGTGGATAAAGAATGAAGGTTAACATCGGACCAGTAGTTATAGAATTTATTTGTTTAACGAAAATACACCTCTTTTTTATAATATTACCTAATTAGACATAGATTTTTTTCTAGCAACGACTAATGTTCATTAGTAGGCCGGAGGGAGCTACAGTTAACGCGCCGAAGGGTCGCCAGGTTGTTTTCCCGGAGGTACCGCAGACGGCACTGGTAGACGCACTCGTTGTAGTAGCGGCGCATGTCGGACGCGCACACGGGGTCGTAGGGCCGCAGGCACTGGCACCCGTGCGGGGTCCAGCCCTGGGCCTGACGCTGGGGTGTGCACGACGCTGCGCATAGCACCACTATAAGAATTACTGTAACAAGATGTATTGGTTATTGGATAGGCAGAGCTCCGACCTAATAATGCAGAATGAATAAACAGACGTCTGGACCGAATAAAATGACGAACTTTGACGTGGGAGGCCAAGACCCACCTTGGATCGCTGAGCCAGCGCAGTAAGCAAGTTGAGTAGGGCGCAGACTTCGCCAGCGCGGGTTAGCTTTAGTGTGGCGCTCAAGCGCAAGAAATTTACAAATTTAATTTTTCTCGGGGTTGGGTGGTGCAGTGGTAATAGCTGAGGACATATCTAGGACTAGGGGGCCAATTTTCGTGTACTCGACATTGAAGTCGAATTAGAAGTTTCTATGAACAAATGTATGAAATCTCTAAATTCGACTTCAATGTCGAGTGCACGAGAATTGCCCCTTAGAAATAATAATAGACATTTTAGGTGTTCTCTTCAAATTAAAAACTCCTGAAACGCATTAGGTTAAATTTGGTTATTTTTACATAAGTTGGTAAAATATTTATATTCACTTAAAAACTGATTGTGTAATTACATTTATTTATTTGTACACATAACATTCGTGAATGCAAGCTGTGTGAAGAGGTGCCTGGTGTAAAGGTGAGAAGCGAAATCCAATTTTATCGATAGGAGAAAATATTTATTTTACTTTTATCATAAGTACGGAAAAGTGGAAGACGAACACAAAACCCGGGTTTGGGTCTGCCCTTTTTTTGTCGCTGAGGAATGCCTGCCTCCTTATGCATACTCTGCCTAAAGTCGACAATTCCCAAGAAATAGGTAACCAAAAACCCACCTAATAATACTCTTTGCAAGTCCCCTTATGCACTATGGTCAGCTTTTCGCCCTTATGCTTGTGGAGGTAGTCTGCGCGGCACTGGAACAGGCAGTAGTTGCCGTAGGTGCGGCCGTCGGACGCGCACACGGGCTGGTAGATGCGCGCGCAGGGGCACGAGGGCCCCTCGGAGGCGTCGACGCGGGCGCAGGCCGCTAGCAACAGCGACGCCACTAGTACTGCGAAGGAGAACGAAGGGTAGAAGTACAGAGGATATAAGTAACATATTATATTCCTCTATGGTAGAATATTCGTCTGTCTACCTGACGGCCTCGATGGCACAGTGGCTTAGGAGTTCGCCCGAAGCCCGGAAGGTCCGGGTTCTATTCCCGGTCAAGTCAATTTAGGAAACTAAATTTTCTTGGGTCTGGGTGTGCTGGGTTGACGCCACCAGTTAATTATCGTCACCTGGTAGTAGTTTGAGACCAGGTTGATTGGTATGATGGTCTGGCGCATTAAAAAAAAACCTACCTATTTTTTCCTATATTAAGATTCCCAGATAAAGCCGACCGTGGTATAGCGATTTTGCGCAGCAGGTGACATGGTAATAGGCTCCCTTATATTCTTATTTTTTTACTGCCTCGGTAGCGAAGTGGATAGTGGGGCACATTTTTAAGCAACTGCTGCGCTTGGGTTCCGGGTTCGATCCCCGGTTTGGGCCATAATTTGTACCAGATTTTTTCTTATAAGAAGTTTTCAGTGTCAGCCCGGATTCCCGCGTGCCTTAAAGCACGTTTAGCTGTTGGTCTTGCGCCTGATCCCTCTTCGATGGGGTCACACGGATGTCCAATAGAAATATAAGGGTAAGGGAATAGAGAGTGCTGTGTCTGCGCACACACTTCTGCACTAGTAACGTCTTGCGGTGCGGCGATGCATCGCGTTGGTTGGTCGTTTAGATAGGCCCCCGTAGCTGATATCAGTCTTATAATAAAAGGTAAAATATATTTTTTAAATTGAACAAAGGTGTAAGCGAAAGTAAACTACTTAGTTTCGCTTACACCTTGTTCAATTTAGTAATGTGTTTAAACACTTGTAATGTGTTAAGTACTTACTTAGTTTAGGACTCATTGTTACATTATGCTACTTAGTTAGATGTGTTGCACGCGTGAATAAGCTAGTGCACTTAGAAGGCAATATGATTGAGTGACTGTTTAAGTTACAACTTTACATAATTTTTCAACTTTTTTATATACTTAGGTATTTCCAAAAGTTACACAACACACAGTAAGTGAGTATCACTCATTAGAATACTAAAGTAGTAAGTTTACACATGATCTTACATATTTTTTAAAATAATTAGTAGGTAAATAAGACAGCCAAAGTTGAAAAATAATTACCTACTTGGGTAAGAAGTATAACTTATAAAAAAATCACTCACCAATTTTGTAATCCATTTTGTTTGGGGATGACTTATTAATTATTTCCCGTATGTTGGGTATCTCCGTCCCATAAACGCAGTGGGACTTTCTTCACCAAACCCTTATTTATAGCGCAAGTATTATCAGTATCCGTCCGATAATCCTGCCAATTAAACACACAGGTACTTGAGAGTACCTATCGCAAATACTAAAAAGGGCTATTATGTAAGTAATCGACGCAACGGCATCCTGTATGACTTGATCAACAATGTGTGGCAACGCCTGAACTGTGTCTTAAACGATCGAAGCATTTGAAATGTGGACTTAAAGAACAATGTTTTCCTTTTTTTATTTTTAACTCTGGGGAATGCCTCCTTACGCATACCCTTCTGCCGGGGGGCAGGCGGGTTATGTCAGGCTCTACTTCGGTGGCGGCCGGAAGTATACCGACTAGACCCCAGCGACGCTCCCTCATCGCCAGTGGGGAGGAGCATAAGTACGGGTTGAAGAACCTTACTTCACGTCACTCCCCAGTTATGGATTTCCTGGAGACAAAGGAAATTAGGAATTAGGAATGAAGTAAGTAAGAAAGAAAGTTGAAGTTCTAAGTTACCTACAATTAAAGAGAGGAGATTTGCATATCTCGGACATAGGCATAATGCGTGGTCCAAAGTATGACCTATTGCAACGTATAATACAGGGCAAGATCCAAGGAAAGAGAGCTACAGGAAGAAGAACTTCTTGGCTTAAAAATCTGCGCCAAAATGGTACCACCCGTTCTCTGTTTAGAGCAGCTGTGTCAAGGGTTTAAGTCGCCATTATGTTCGCCAACCTCCGGTAGAAGATGGCACTTAAAGAAGAAGAAGAATATATTAGGTCCGTTTGGGCCCGATACCTGTCTTACTATACAGCTGTAATCGAAACTTTAGGGTTGATTAGTAAGTTAACTAACGTAACGTAGAAAAAAAATATTTATTTGGACACATAAAAAACTTAAGTAACAACAGGTACATAATATTGGGAAACACGACTTAAGTTTAAGTAACGAGTGGTTATAAAAAGAAGAAATGGCATAAATTGTAAATCTAAAACTTTCGTGACAATGCTACTGCAATGAGGTACTTAAATTATCATATTTCCTCGTTTGATTATGGTCACACCGATGAGGTAGGTATGACTCGTAGCTGTAATTACCCTTAGCTTACCTGCGTAGAGAAATATGATTTACCTATTACGCTTTTCGTCCTTTATAAAGGGAAATCGCGAGCGCACTTCACCAGTCCTTTAGGAGGAACAAAGTCGTAACCACAGGAATTGATCATGGTGTCCAGCATAGGTAAGTTTCAGTCATCGCCATTTTATTTATTGTTATAAGGTAGAAGATCATTTTGCACTTATTTTTCTCAAGTAACGTTCAATCCTCCCTTAAAACTTACCAAACCAATCCACCAACCATTATTTAAGACCACTGTGTATTTAGGTATTAGTGCCATTGGTATTGTATTGTAGCCATTTTGGTAGCATCTAATTAGATATTTACTAGTTTTACGTAACTTTTTCCTGTATAAGATTATTTGCTCCAAATAAATATTATTCCATTTCTATTAATTAATCAGGAAATCCACACTCCCGGAAGAGTAAAAAAAACTACTTATTCTGCAATTGTTAAAAATATTTAACAATTTTCTATTTGATGCGGGTTATTCCCATGAAATGTCTCAGTGAACAAGGACAAAGTACCTAAACTTTAATTAATTATACCCAAAAGTTTCCTTTTATTTCCCATTTACTTATCTACTGATACATTAACTACTTACAATGGAAAGTCAAAAACGACGCACTGTTATAATAATGTGTTTCTAATCTTACATTAAATTTTGAATTAGGTAAAACAAATAACCATTTAAACCTATCTGAAAATACCGAAAATAGTAATAATGCGAGTTGTAGGCACGGAATATCAGAACTCATCGAAAATCAAATGAAAAATCACAAACAATACCTATTATAATGAACCCTTTTTCTCCCCGATTGCCCAATCGAGGAGAAAGGGGGTTTAAAGGTTTTACTACTTACCTACTTACTAGTTATTAGGTATAGCATAATGTGTGGTTATAGTGCCGATACGTGGTAGTTATTTATTACGAAATTATTACAATAACTCGCACAGTTTTTAAGCATGCGTGTTTTAATACAACTTACATTTTTAATCATGCATGTTTTAATCTATAATTAATACTTTTCAGTGTACCTCGTCGTGCTGTCGGCGCTGGCGGCAGTCACAGTCAACTCCTGTCTGTGTACTCGGGAACACTACCCCGTGTGCGGCTCCGACGGCGTCACCTACCCCAATCGATGCGAGTTCCGCTGCGTTCAAAAAACCCACCCATCTTTAACTCTAATACGCTTAGGCCCCTGCATAGGCTCTGGAATTATCAACAGGTCCAAAAGATCAGTGAAGAATCAACTGTGCCCGTGCACTAGAGAACTCAATCTAATCTGTGGTACTGACGGTGTGACATACGGAAACCAATGTCTCTTGAAGTGTGCAGCAAAATCTAATCCAGAACTAACTAAAGCTCACCAAGGCGAGTGCAACTCTGCGAAAAAGGCCAAGAAGTATCCGTGCGCTTGCGCGAAGAACTACAGACCAGTGTGCGGGTCTGATGGTACCACTTATGATAACGAATGTACATTCCACTGTGCCCAGAATACCAAGCAGGACTTGTCATTGGGTTACAAGGGCGAGTGTAAGACTGTGAGTGACAGAGCGAGGAGATCGGCTCCGAACTGCCCGTGTACTAAGGAGCGCCGAGATGTGTGCGGGACGGACGGGAAAACCTACAGCAATCCCTGCATGCTCAAATGCGCTGCGAGGAGCAAGCCCGACTTGGAAATCGCTCAATATGGACGGTGCTAACAGACTAAGACTATTGAACAAATCAGGATGTGTGCCCCTATAACGGCACGGAGCGTTTTAGCGAATACATGTCCAACATCAAAATGGGGTACGCAGCACTGTAGTGGGGAACCTAGATTATTTTACGTAACTATAGCTTTAACTGTGAAGTGTACCTAATTTTGGTTTCTAGCAATTAGGTACTTACTCTATTTGTGATAT
The DNA here is from genome assembly GCA_014851415.1 of Cnaphalocrocis medinalis. Taxonomy (NCBI): domain Eukaryota; kingdom Metazoa; phylum Arthropoda; class Insecta; order Lepidoptera; family Crambidae; genus Cnaphalocrocis; species Cnaphalocrocis medinalis. The sequence goes on along the minus strand of CM026289.1, from coordinate 3,256,947 downwards.
GAAGAGAGTAGAGAATTTAAGTTAATAATTATTTATCTTTTGTCAAAAACAATGCACAGTGTTGCAATCAAAGAGTGAAAGTAGTTATAATGCATCAAGAAAGTCATAAAATTAATATTGTTGGCAATTGAAGCTTAAATCATAGAATGTGGAAGCCCCATTGGTTACAAAACGTCATCAGCTAACAAGGTACATGCAGGGTGTATCTGTAAAGATTATGCGAATTTCCAAGTCATAGAACAAAATTGTTGCTCAGAATGTCTATTTATTTATTTATTTTTTCAAAATCTACAGCTCTTAAATTTTACTATTTTAAATGTCTATGTTTATGTAAGATAAATGTTCTCTGCTCCGCTCAGAGATTTGGTGGAAAACGGTTTTAAGTTTTTTTTCCTGTTCAGTGTATTCGGGGCTCCACAAAACCGATGCGTCATGTACTCATAACAATTTACAGTTACCTCATGCTCTGTACAAAAAAGGTTTCCCAGTGTCTCCGACGTTTTCCTATTTATTTCTGTTATGTTTTTTACTTTTATTACTATGAACTATTTCCTTAAAGTTGTTATCGTTAAATTGAAATAAACTTTTTTAAAAACCTAATCTATCTTCTTCTTCTATCTATCTCCTATACTATTATAAAGAGATAACTTCTATAGACAACGACAAGGCTTATAGGTAAACCGAAAACACGAAACGCTTGCGCGATGTAATCGGACACAGCGCCATCTATTGGTTCATTATTGAATTACGGTCCCGAAGCGAAGTGAGGGCGGGCCACTAGTTACGAGTACAATATTTTGTATTACCTATCAGATAGTTAGGCTATTAGCGGTTGTTTATTACTTTTTGCATCAAGGACTCAGGATCCAATTTCCTCAAACACTTTGTATTAACACCTAACATTGATAAATGAATGGCGTAAGCGCAGGGTGCTATTATCGCTTCAAATAAAATTGCACACAATTTATTTCAATAATCGGTGTGAGTGAATAAACACAATGGTAAGTGGGTAAACATATTGAGTAAGAGATATGAGTGAAGACACTCTAGCTACAACTACGCATAAGTACTACAGCCACACATGAGGTGTCTACTACAACCTGTAAAATTTCCTCGATTTTGAACCTAATGTCCTAGACAATAAGGTGAGGACCGATTGAAGAGCTTTGCCCGATTTCTAGGTAGCTAACTTCATGCGTACTTACTTACTTACACATAATATTATAATACTACCTACCTACCTACATACTTCTACATAATAATAAAATGCAAACGATAAAATTATCAATGAGTGGGTTAGACTATGAATACCTACTGGGAGTATCTGTGAACATTTTGATATCTTAGATTTGACCCACCGTCTTCTACCTAAGGTATACGATTACCTTGTTAAAAAAATGGAAGATCTGTTATTTTCCCAACAATCCGCTTTCAAGATTTTCTTGACGCATTATAAATGGGATGTGTTAAACCTAATTTAAGTACCCATACCTACTCGCTAATGGCTACAACTGATTCATTCTCATTATTCATACCTATACCGTATGTTCACATTTCTATGATTAAATATTCTACATCTATTCTATGATTAACTAGTTTTGTTTCGCGGTAAATTACCTGCGTATTCAGTCGTTATCGGTTTCGCTTACATTATGCAGGTGCCCTATATTCCTGTTTTCCCCCGATCTACGACAGAAATAGGTAATTTTTCGAATAGACGTAGGTTCATAACGGCATGTTTATAATCCGTTTATAAACCTTACATACGTACCTATCTATTCTGTTTTAATTTTTCTTTTTGGTACATAGTTTTGCAGCCTTAGTTTTCAGTTATTGTTTTTCTTTCATTCGTTTTTCTTATTTCGTATCTACTGAACATATTACAAATTTCACAAAATGACTGAACAATTGATCAAATTACCCTGTTAATCACTTATATTTTTAGCTTCTGTATTTACGAACAGTTTATTTTAGCGATATCAATTAAAAGTAAGATAAGCTTAGGTACTTTATTATTTATTGTAGAGAATTTAAACTTTACCGACAAGCAAATATCGAGGAAAATAAGCAACATCAGTGAGTAGGTGCATCTACTAAATAAATATTTAACGGTAATCCTTTGATTACAGAATGTCAATCAAAGCGATAATCATCATCTTCATCATATCAGCCCGCATCCACCCACTGCTGAGTAGCTACTTCTCTAACACGCCGCTTCCTACGGTCTCCAGCAAGCCTCATCCATTGTTTCCCCGCTATCATTATCCAACCAATATCGTCGGACCAAAGGACAGGTGGCCTACCCACAGGTCGTAGTCCCAACGTGAGAGTGAGACAGACTGCATACGTTTAATTTGCCGCCAAATCGAAAAAAAGAAAATCGAATGAAATGCATAGACAATAAAAATAACAAAGAGTTCTATTTTCAAACTTATTTTTTAATCATCAACTTCTAAGTGGCCAGTTCTAAAAACTTAGTGTCGTTTTAAACATAATCTCACCGCGAGATTTGACGCGAATGTTATTTGTTTTTGTCGCGTCGTTCGTTATTATTTGTTCGCCAAATATTGCGAGAGCGTTGACATTGGTTATTGCGCGTGCGCACGTTTCCGCTTAAACGAAGAAATCTAATAAACGTAGATGAAAATACCAGGTTATTTATAAACAGGAAACTATCAGAAAACGATTTCTAGACATTTTTCCAATGACGCACGATAATGGCTGCAACCTGCAACCAATTAGAAAATAAATCCTCCAACATCTATTTGGTTACAGCGATCAATCATTACGATTAGCCACGTACGCAGGATTTATAGTGGTCAAGTGTGTGCGCATACACATGTGCACTCTCCATCACCTTACCCTCTTAATTCGATGGGACACCAGTATGATACGTCCGAAGAAAGATCGGGCAGGACAGCTTAACGTGCTTTCCGAGCCATGGGAGTACAAGACCGCCAACTTCCAGACTTCGAGCTGCCACTGAGAATTTCTGAACAGAAAAACTCAGGTGGCTTATAACGAAACCGTCACGTAACGAATGAGATATGCCTGTCGCATCTAAACAAAGGTGACACGCACGGTGCTGAAAGGGAGGGAAACTCCGATTCGGTCGTAACGTAATTGTGGGAGAGCCATGCTTCGGCATGAATGGGCCGGCTCGACCGGAGTGATACCACTGCCTCACAGAAAACCGGCGTGAAGCAGCTCCTGTGCTGTGTTTCGCCGAGTGAGTGAGGGTACCGGAGGCCCATCGGGGGGGAAGGGGATAAAAGGTTAGCAGCGCACTTGTGACTCCACTGGTGTTGCATGTGTCTATGGGCGGCGGCAATTGCTTACCAAAAGGTGATCCGCCTGCTCATCTGCTACCTATCACATAAAAAAAAATAACGTCCGGTTCATTTTAACCCCCCAGGAGAGAAATTCTCGTGCACTCGACAATGAAGTCGTACAGTGGAGTTCAAAAATATGTTATACCTACACTTTAGGACCTTCTCACAATACATTATTTATAAGAAAACGGAAGTCGTTTTCTTATACATAATATGTACCTACTGTGACAAGGTCCTAAAGTGTATACATAATAAACATATTTTGAACTCGACTGTACTAGAAATTTGTATGGATGAATGTATGAAATCCCTAAAGTCGAGTGGACGAGAATTGCCCCCCAGGTGCAACTTATTTGGCCCGATCCGGGGATCGAACCCCAAACGCAGCCGTCGCTTTAAAGTGCGATCCACAAACAGCACAATTTCGAATGGTAACAGAATTATTAAGCCTATACGGCTTGCTACGGGTATTTCATACAAAGGACGGTCATGGTTGATCGCGCGTCTGTAACGAATTATATTTTTTTGCCACGAGCCAACACACTAGTGACACTAGGCTCATGTAAAGTAAAGTTGCAGCCTATATACCTGTCCCACTGCAGGGCAAAGGCACAGCAAAAGTCATAGAAATCAAGTTATATCACTACTTATAATGGGATTAGGCTTAATCACCACGCTTGCGTAATGCGGATTGGTGATCATAAACCCTCCAAAACTTACTTTGCTCGAACTGGGAATCGAACCCGGGCCCCGAGATCACCAACCGGTATTTAAGCCACTAGACCAATGTATTTCAATTAAAATGTACTTATTTAAAACTTGGATATTTATATCGTAGCATTTAGGGATCTGTACTTATCTATTTATCTACCCTATCGGCATGAATGGGCCGGCTGGACCAGAGTGATACCACGGCCTCACAAGAGACCGGCGAGACAATCGAAAAATAAACATAATTCACTTTAATGGCAGTTCGTTATTTTCGAAAGATAATAGAAAATTGATCAGCAGACTATCCGGAATACTTAATTTACGGTGACAGAAGCAAAGTGGCTTTTTTTTAAGTTTATGTACCTTCTCATTACGGTACAAGGAGTCAGAGAAGAGTGACCCCGATTAAGATGCAGCTTTTTAAACATTTATCTAGTCACATAGGTGATTGTGATGCAGATTCAATAAGTCCGATTTCAAGGAACCCCTACATTGACGCGGGCGCAGGCTGCGCGGGGAAAATACGCGATGTCGGCGGCCAAATTTTAACAAATATTTAAACGTAGCGACCGCTCTGCGCAGGAGATCATTCCGAACCATCACTTCTTGGGCACCATACGCCTCCGCGACTCACGAGTGCCCCAAATCGATCACCTACATTTTAGTAAATCGATCAAGATGTTTACGAAATTCGGTGAGTTTAATTTAAGGTTTTTTTTAATTGGTAGTAATAAGGTCGTGTATTTTGCTATCATCAAAGTCACACTCTTAATTTCTGAAGGTCTAAGTGTTATTTTGTACTTAGTGCCATATTTACAATATTATATCGGTTGATGTCTTATGGTATTCACAAGGTGAGTTTTCGTAGCATTCGTAGCTATACCTCTAAACCCATAGATATGACATTTGAGTTTGACAAATTTATCATCATTAGCAACCCACGCTCGTCCTCTGCTGGACATAGGTCTCCCCCATGCACGCCACCGCTCCCTATTTTCGGCCACTCTCATCAAGCTCACTCCAGCCAAATTAATCATGATTAAATTAAATGCGCCAAACAATCACACCAATCAACCTGGTCTCAAACTAAGGCAACCCCTGTACTATGAGTACCAGATGATGATAATTAAGTGGGGGCGGCAACCCAGAACTCCCAGACACAGGAAAACTTAGAAGATGTAGTTTCCTAAATTGGCTAAGACTGATATTATGATACCACAGCCATTAGACAAGAATCAATGTCCAAATTTGGGAATAAATTACTTAGTTCGTTAGTTCTAAAAGTACAATATTTGCTAATTGCTGTGGCCTTACATACCTAGTTCAGTACCAGTACATAACATAATATTTGAACATAGATCATGTACCTATTTGAACAATAAAACCAGTTTTCAAACTTTTGGTTCCTATTCCAACTAAGTAAGTAGGTATACCAAATGCAAGGACTCGGCAGACGGTAGAGTATTCATTCATTAATAATTTAATTAATTAATGACAGTTAAGTTGACCAAACTTGTCAGTAGGTTTATTACCCAAGTATCTTAATATGATATTGAGCATTTATTTCCAGCGTCATGGCCTTTTCTGGACCATGACTTAACCTAGGAGTGAGGGCCGTTCATTCATTAAAACATTTGGCACTGCCTTAAAAAAAATTCCCGATAAAAAAAAATACAAAACGAGAAGAATTTAAATACAAATAACGTTAGTCACATAGGTGATTGTGATGCAGATTCAATAAGTCCGATTTCAAGGAACCCCTACATTGACGCGAGCGCAGGCTGCGCGGGGAAAATACGCGATGTCGGCGGCCAAATTTTAACAAATATTTAAACGTAGCGACCGCTGTGCGCAGGAGATCATTCCGAACCATCACTTCTTGGGCACCATACGCCTCCGCGACTCACGAGTGCCCCAAATCGATCACTTACATTTTAGTAAATCGATCAAGATGTTTACGAAATTCGGTGAGTTTAATTTAAGGTTTTTTTAATTGGTAGTAATAAGGTCGTGTATTTTGCTATCATCAAAGTCACACTCTTCATTTCTGAAGGTCTAAGTGTTATTTAACGCATTTAATTCAAACTACTCCTTAGAAATAAGTTAAAATTTACGTTAACCTTAAACCTGGCAATCATGTACCCTGGGCAATCACTGTCTCGGTTCCCCTACAAATACTATACATTTATTGCTTATTAATGATACATATTAACTATAATTTCTTTTTTTTTTTGTTTGCGCCAAATTGTTAACTGATGTAAAAAGTACTAGACAGTATAAGTCACAGAATACTTAGGTACCTAATAGCTTAAGTTCCGAGTTGTGATGTTTTTAAATAATAAGTAGGTAAATGATTTTTTTCTATTCTATTTCCTTTTTTTGTGTTCAGTAAACATCACGTTATTACTGACCCTCGGGAATTGACGCTGAGTCATCTCGCGTGATTTCAAATGAACAATGGCGCAGCCGCACACTGAGGGACTGGCAGCGAAGCGTAAACTATATTTTAAGGTTATGGACCTTGGAAAATGTATCCCTCTTCCATGATATCTTTAGAGTTTACCTATACTCCCTGAATGTTCATACCATAAGTTGCAGAGATTAATTGCAACCTACAAAATAATTCTGATTTGTTCTTTCTAAAGCTGTATCTACCTACTACAGCTTTAGAAGGAACGTGTAGTGATTAGATTTAAACTACTGTTCTCACGTTTAATGACTCAGTGTGCGGTAGCTCTTTTTTACTAGCGCCAAAGTGATAACAAGTAGGAAACGCAGCAATTTGATCTCCATTTGTTTTACAACTATTTTGTTATAGCTATGATGACATAATGAACGAAAAATGTTAAAAAAAACGCCTAATGTCCGCTATTACAAAGTTTAAATTCAGTTCAAATTGATTGAATACAAACATAAGTTCACATGAGTTTTGATTTTTGAAATAACATCAATCATTTTATGGAACGTCAAGTACCTATTATGTGAGCATCGAAGTTGGTATCTCAGCTCTGCCGATTTTGCTGACGGGGGTCTAATCCCGAAAAGGCGGTACCAAAATTTTCCAAAATATCTGCTTACTTATCAAATCATGGTCCAAGCGTAGATACCTGCTCCGAACTCTAAAACCACAGCTTTGGAGTAAAACACTTATGGATCGGAAATCCCGACTGACTTAGGTTAATGTTCATAGCTATAACAGAAGAGTACTCGTATCTTATTATAATTATTGTAGGTACTCTGTAGGTAATCTACTGGTACAAACAATAAAAAAAAAAATGCTTTTTTTTTCGTTACAGGAATCTTGTTGATCGCGGCGTGCGCATACTCAACCAATGCCCTCCCATCCTGCGGGTGCACCAGGAACCGCCAGCCGGTGTGCGGCACCGACGGCGTCACCTACAGCAACCAGTGCCTGCTGGAGTGCCACAGCGCCCAGGTCGACTACCCCGGCGAGTGCGGCGAGCCTCCCCAACCAGAATGCATATGCACCGAAGAATACAGACCCGTATGCGGCAGTGATGGGAAGACCTACGGAAACGCTTGCGAACTCAACTGCGCCACTGCGCAAAACTCAAGGCTAAGCATAGCTTACGACGGAAAATGTCTGTCTGATAACCTACCAATTCCACCAGACTGCATATGCACCATGAACTATAGGCCAGTATGCGGCAGTGACGGAAAGACCTACGGGAACGCCTGCGAGCTCAATTGTGCCACAGCGCAAAACTCAAGGCTAAGCATAGCTTACGACGGAAAATGTCTGTCTGATAACCTACCAATCCCACCAGACTGCATATGTACCATGAACTATAGGCCAGTATGCGGCAGTGACGGAAAGACCTACGGGAACGCCTGCGAGCTCAATTGTGCCACAGCGCAAAACTCAAGGCTAAGCATAGCTTACGACGGGAAATGTCTCTCTGACTCTCCATCCCAACCGTTTTGCATATGTACTTTGGAATACAGACCGGTATGCGGCAGTGATGCAAAGACCTACGGAAACGCCTGTGAGCTTAACTGTGCCACTGCCCAAAACTCTAGACTAAGCATAGCTTACGACGGTAAATGTCTTTCTGACTCTCCACCCCAACCGGACTGCATATGTACTTTGGAATTCAGACCGGTATGTGGCAGTGATGGAAAGACCTACGGAAACGCCTGCGAGCTCAACTGCGCTACTGCGCAAAACTCAAGGTTAAGCATAGCTTACGACGGAAAATGTCTGTCTGACAACTTACCAATCCAACCAGACTGCATATGTACCATGGACTACAGGCCAGTGTGTGGCAGTGATGGAAAGACCTACGGTAACGCCTGCCAGCTGAACTGCGCTACGGCTAATAACCCATCCCTCAGTGTGGCCCGCCAGGGGCGCTGTCTCTCGCCAGTGATCGTTGCCGAGCCTGAGGCACGTGGCCTATCGCCTGTAGATGTTGCCGAACCTGAGGCCCGGTTATCGCCTGTAGATGTTGCCGAGTCTGAAGGTAGTGGACTAACGCCTGTCAATGTTGCCGAATCTGAGCCGCAAGAGTTAACGCCCGTAGATGTTGCCGAGCCCGAGTCCCGCCACGCTCGCCAGGTCTCGCCTGTGAACATCGCCGGGCCTGAGCCCCAGTTGTCTCCCGTGGACGTCGCGAATACTCAGCTCTCCCCTGTGAACATCGCCGGGTCTGAAGCGCAGTTGACGCCTGTGGACGTCGCGAATACCCAGCTCTCGCCTGTAAACGTCGCCAATTCCCAGCTGTCACCTATAAACGTAGCCAATTCCCAGCTCTCGCCTGTAAATGTTGCTCAACCTGAAGCCAGTGGGTTGTCGCCAGTAAATGTCGCCGAGCCTGAGGCCCGCCACAAGCGCCAGATCTCGCCCGTGAACGTCGCCAATCGCCCCCTATCACCTGTGAACGTTGCCAATCCCGGACTATCACCTGTCAATGTCGCCAATCGCCCCCTATCACCCGTGAACGTCGCTAGTCCCGCACTATCACCTGTTAATGTCGCCAATCGTCCCTTATCACCTGTGAACGTTGCGAATCCCACACTGTCACCTATTAATGTCGCCAATCGGCCCCTCTCACCTGTGAACGTTGCCAATCCCCCACTGTCACCTATTAATGTCGCCAATCGGCCCCTCTCACCTGTGAACGTTGCCAATCCCCCACTGTCACCTATTAATGTCGCCAATCGGCCCCTCTCACCTGTGAACGTTGCCAATCCCCCACTGTCACCTATTAATGTCGCCAATCCCCCACTGTCACCTATTAATGTCGCCAATCGCCCGCTATCCCCTGTGAACGTTGCCAATCGCCCACTCTCATCTGTAAACATCGCCCGTACAGGTTGATGCTACATTAATATGACTTGTGAAAATCTCCCCGACTTTTGAGCTTAAAACAGACAACAAACCGAATCTTACAATAAAAAAATAAAACTTTATTTTCTGTTTTTATTTCTTGTCCCTAGATCTGAGTGCCTTTGAAGGATATCCCAGAAATACTGTGGCATATCTCCAACACAGGTATAGTGCATCAAGAGAGTCATGCAATTAATTTATGGCGTCACTGCCGCTTAGGTCATAGAGTATGGCAGACCCACTGATTATAATACTATGGATGGAACTCGGTATTAGTTCCTCAAGAATACATTTCACGACTTTATTGACAGAGTATATGACAAGCAGTGGCGTAGCTAGGGGGGAGGCGGGGGCGGTCAGCGTTAAGCGTCACCCTATATTATTTGAAAATCAAATTTAAAACGAAGGTCAAAATTGATTTTATCTTGATCCTGAGACAAGTTGTGGTCACCCAATTTATTTTACTGGGTATGTTCAAACAGAGGTTAACATTTAAAAAAGTTCTTGATCATGAATCATGATATGGTATGAACTTAAGAGCGCTAAACGAACCGCAAATATTTTAACAGTCTATAGTCAATCATTTTTTAACTTACAACAAATCGTTGATGATGTGTTAACATATAGGTATAGACAGCCACGCATCAGGTTACCACAAACTGTTTCCTCAATTGATATTCTACCTAATGTGTTTGACAGAAAGATGAGAGTCGATTGAAGAAATTTGACAGTTTTGTATACTTTGATGTGTGGCTGTACGTACCTATATGCCTGAGTCCTGATGTGTGGCTGTTGTCGTCTGTACTTACATACATAAATGTAGATAGGTTGGTAGAACGATCCGACGACAGACCGAAAAAGCTGATAAAAGCAAAACACTTACGTCCTCGTACTAATAGTCATTCGGAAACTTCACTGCTTATCAATAATACGCCTGCATCGACACAAAATACGAGTCATATAATTTAGTCGCCATATATTTTTCGTCTGGATTTATTTCCTCTCAAGATGATAAGGAAATTGGGTAAGTATTTATTATTATTCTTATTATCTTTAAGTACCTATTCGTTATTTTCTTTATACCTACAGGATGTATTAGTGAACATTTACATCCCTTGAACCACGTCTTCTCTCAAGCCTTTTGTTTTATGTCTTTTAGGAATTCCCATAAAAAAAAATAAGTATTCATACAAAGTCGGTCACGTGACTTGTGCATTTTGGACCTATGGAGTCGAATAAAATTTCGACGAATTTTTTGTAAGATAAATAAAGGTTATTTTTAAATTAAATGTAAGTTTAGTAACATTAGGTAAAATGGTGCCTCTGAGTGCAGCATTTAGTCAATTTAGTCTTATGTAGATGTTCTTGTATGGAAAGTCAACTAACTTTGATTTTCTTTCTAACAAACTTGTTACAAAAACAAATTGCTTTTCATTATTGAGATGGTTGGGACCTTTGTGATCGGCCGTGGAACCTAAATTTTTCCAAGAAACTTCACGGGCACAGGAAAAAACAAGTGCGGGTGACAAAAATTAAAGACAAAAATAAGCATAAAGTAGCACTGATAACACAATTTGATAACAGGACAGTTCAGGTCACAAACAAAACATTTTATACTAAGTCAAATTGATAGTACCTACTTACTTAATAGGTAGGTACATTTTTTATGTGATAATGTGGTAGGTGAGTAGACAGATCACCGATGGCGCCGACCATAGACACCCATGCCAAAATAGATAGAGGAGTCTGTCACCTTAATTTTATTTATTTTTCTGTCAGGTTTGCTGGTAGTTACCGCAGCATTCATATGCTCAGCCACGGCACAGCAGCGGGACTGCGTCTGTGGAAGGAACTTGAGACCGGTGTGCGGCGCCGACGGCGTCACGTACCCCAACCAGTGCCAGCTGGACTGCAACAGCGTAGAGCTGAAGCACCCCGGAGAATGCCCCTCCGACCCCATCCGCAGCTGCTCCTGCCCCCCCGAAGACAACCCTGTCTGCGGCTCCGACGGGGTGACCTACTTCAGCGAATGTGACTTCAACTGCGCCAAATCAACGAGAAATTCCAACCTACGCATAGCTCAACCAGGAGCGTGTCACCCCCAACCCCCTTGCGTTTGCACTGATAACTATAGGCCAGTTTGCGGCAGCGACGGACTGACTTACAGCAACGAGTGCGAACTGAACTGTGCTTCTGCTAAGAACTCGGCCCTAAGAATTGTTAATCAGGGCAAGTGCTAAACCGAAAATCCGAGATGTTTACCAGGCTAAGTTAAATAAAATACATAAATAAATAGACTAATATGTTCATTTGTCTCTTCACAAAACCAGTCTTTTGAGTCAATGTCCCGAAGAAGATAACCCTGTTCTCGGACTGCCTCGGTGGCGCAGTGGGTTGCACTTGGTCCCGGGTTCGATCCCGGGTTGCGCCAAATATATATTATGCCTAAACTTCGTACCTTTGATGGAATAAAAAATTCCATTTTTTTTCGTTATCAGTAAATTAAGAGTTTTTTTCTAATTCATTACACAGAATTTAAATATCAGCATTAAGTTCATACGTCATCTATCCACGTACAAAATAAAATACCTAGGTAGGTACGAAACTTTGGTAAGCCTTTGCCATTGTCTCTCGACAAGGTCATGTTTTAGGGATCCGTCCGTACCCAAAGGGTAAAAAACGGTACTTCAAATTACACTCCGTTGTCTGCCACTTCGCTAGCGTCTCTTTTGATTGAATGTGACACGTTATAGCTGCAGGCACGAAAGTATAGCGATGACCGTTATTTTGCGCACTTGTAAAAAAGAAGACTTTCTATGAAAATTGGTTTCTGCGCACTCAAGGTCATAACTACACTTTCCTGCCGTAGACTATACATTCTTATTCGTTACGGGACGGACGTCGTTACGCACTTGTAACTCCATTGGTGTTGCAAGTGTCCATGAGCGGCGGCAATTGCTTACCATCAGGTGATCCGCCTTCACGTCTGCTACCTATCACATAAAAAAAACAATAATACTACCTATTCTAAGGACTGGCTGACGTTAGAGTAGGTATTTCATTCAATAATAGTAAAGTAATGCAAGAGATAATACCTACTATGACTAATAATTTGTTTGAAATGGTAATTTGAAGGCAAGTTACCTACTGTAATAAAAGTAGGTACTCTTTGTTATACAAAACGAAGACATGATGAAGAGTCATGGTATAAAAATTACTTTTTTAAGTTACAGGATCACTTAAAAAAGTGACAGCATCTGTATCAGTTCAGTTATTAAAACAAGACTAACTTTGGATCACGTTTTGTAATAATGGGGTTTGCGTTTAGTATAAAACATAATAAATCCTACCGCAATCCTTCAAGATTTCACAAATCGCCTCGTGTGTTTTGTTCGATATTGGCACGGAACCATTCGTGCGCGAGTCTTCGCACTTCACCGGTATATTTGTTATGAAAACTCTGTAGTGGATATAATTTTTTGGGCGCAATCACATTGTTTACTTTTTGCTTCCAGTAATTATGTCAATAAGTCCGGTTACCAGGAACCTCAACGTCGATGAAGGCAAACGATAGGGAAGAATATACCTAATAAAAAATATATCTAAACTATAGAAATATATTTAAACGCTGGCCCCGATAACAACAGATCATTCCAAAACATCGCTTCTTAGGCACAATACGTGTTCGGCGATAACCTTGCGTGTGATCGTCATTTACTTTTTAGTTATTTGAAGTAAGATATCTTCTCAAGATGTTAACCAATTTTGGTAAGATTATTTTTTGTTTTTTTTTTCGTGAAACGGTTTTGAATATTATCTACTTGGGTTGACCCGTTGATAGCGTTTTTCGCAATGAGATTGAATCTTATATATATTTAAGTAACTTCTTAGGTACTTATTAGTTATTTTAATAATAATAATAGCGGCGGTTATTTTAATAATAATTATACATAGGATAGCCATAATACTATACCTACGTGTACCTATCACCTATGTGTAGATTTAGTTTTCTAGTTTATTTATTTTCTAGATGTGGATCTCTTCCAGGAAGTGATTCTCACTGTGGAAAGTGGAAATCATTCTCACCTACTTTCGCATAACTAGGCCATCATGTAGTTGGAAATTGTAGGTAATGGAATAGAGAGCGCACTTGTGTCTGCACACACACTTGTGCACTTTAAATGTCCTGCGTCGATGGCTGACCGTTCAGATATTGGCCGCCATATCTGATAGATAGATATTCTTTATTGCACAGAAATAGAATACATGAGTGAAACAGCTATAGACAGTACAATAAGGCGGCCTTATCGCTTGTACCGATTTCTTCCAGACAACCTTTTAGGTAGAGGAGAGAAATTATGAGATATGGCCCGCCCTCACTTCGCTTCGGGACCGTAATTCAGAAATGAACTAATAGATGACGCTGTGCTCAATTACATCGCGCAAGCGTTTCGTGTTTTCGGTTTACCTATAAGCCTTGTCGTTGTCTATAGAAGGTATCTCTTTATTAGATTATGTGTTTCATTCCCCCTTTCCAGGAATCTTCGTATTCGCAGCATACATATGCTCAGTGTCAGGGGTATACCCGAACTGCGGATGCTCAAGGGAGCGGGACCCCGTGTGCGGGCAGGACGGAGTGTCGTATGCCAACCCGTGCCTGATGGCGTGCAACAACCAGGCGCGCCGCCAGTTCGGGGAGTGCCCTGAGAACCCCCTCCCGCGCCCTTGCAACTGCCGCCCGGAGGACAAGCCTGGTTGGTATTTTTTTTTATTTATACTACTAAAACTGAAACGCATTTTTATGTGGTACCTATCTCCAAACTGGAATTCAAGACCAAAAAATCTACGACAGATACGTCACTGTCAAATCTGTTAATGTCACATAAGTCATTTTCAAGTGACGTTTTCAGGTTTCGCCAACCTATTTTTCTTATTATGCAGACTAAAGTGTCAAGTTTAAATACATTGTTAAAATGTTGTGGGTAGATACCAGATGTTATTAAGACCTGAAGTGTTACAAGCGCAATACCATCTTTGAAAATTAAAATTACGGATGGTTAAGTTTTTATTAAAGTGTCTTGTATTTAAATGAAAAAAAGTTAATAAAATTATTTTTTTAAATTATAGAATCACAATTACCAATAAATAAATTACATCAGCTAGTGTGTGAAAAAAGGGGTACCTACTATGGTACGATAATTTTATTGCAGTAGCAACAATGTTGCAGATTTTTTGGTCTTGAATTCCAGTTTTGGGTATAATCGTCGTTAAAAATATCCTAGAAACAGCGAGATCGCGTTAAAAGTGTCGCCGCCAATGAAAGCTCCGTTTGCAAAAGAGCTCTATTTTTCATTTTATCATGCGATCCCCCATTTGTTTGAAATTCCGAAAAAATTAATGGATGAAGGTTTTTACAAATGCAAAATCCGATAGATGGCGTTATGTTAACGTCAGGTCCAACAACGAGTGGATTGGTTCCATTTTGACGTATCTTGTCATAGTTACGAAGTTACGTACAAAATGACCAATGTCTTCAAAGTTGGACCTGACGTCAACGTAACGCCATCTATCGGATTTTGCATTTGCAAAAACCCTCATTGCGTGTGAAAAATCCGCTATATGTATCCGTACTGTAAGACTGAGGTGCAACTTCTACGTCCATGGTTGTTTAATGACATTTTGACATCTCACATCAAAAATAACCAATAATCACTGTGAACCTACCTCGGTTCTACAGTGCACAACAGTGCGTCATCTAGTGGATTCTTCACACAAGGCAAAGGCCCCCAACATAGAAATCAAGTCGGCGTTACTATGATGGGATTATAGGCTTAATCACCACGCTTGCCCAATTGGTGATCACAAACCCGAAATATGTTCGAAAAATTCGATACATACTTTTGCTCGACCCGGGACCCCGAGCCACAGCCCGGTACTTAAACCACTAGACCAACGGGGCGTTTACTTCATTTATATTCTACTTATTTCAGTGTGCGGCTCAAACGGAGTCACCTACAACAACGAATGCGAGCTCAACTGCTACAGCGCCCTCGACAAATCCGGTACAACCGTAGCAAGCCCTGGACCATGCCCAGTCGACGAGCCAGGACACACCGACGACGGCTGCGGCTGCACCGACGAGTACAACTCGCTGTGCGGTAGCGACGGGAAGATCTACAGAAACCGTTGTCAGTTTAACTGCGCTCGCGCTAGCAACCCGAGTCTAACAGAGGCGGAAGCGAGGCGATGCCTCTCGCCTATTATTGTTGTTGACCCTTTCAAGCAATAAAAACTTTTTAACCCAACTCGACTGATCTATACTCTGTCAATAAAATCGTGAAATTTATTCTTGAGGAACTATTACGAACTGAATACCTACACAATAAAAGTACAGAAAATTTTGATTTTCTTTTATGTTAATTCCAATCTATCTCTATCCATGGGAAAGCTTCGCTTCGACATCAATGGGCCGACACGACCTCATAAAACCGGCGCCAAGCAGCGCGCATCGGTTTTCGCCGAGTAAAAAAGCCGTACCGGAATCCGAATCCGGTGAGAAGGCGAGTATGTCAAGAATAAAACAGTTATTACAAAAATAACAATACTTTAATTTAAAAAAATCACACGCCCATCGTATATCATAAATCTAAGTTAGCCATCAACTCATCATCTTCATCATCATTTAGAAACGACTCTTCAATCGCATTTATCTCATTCAACGTCTCTTCTGACATTACGAAATCATCTATGACGTCATTTCCCCTCTGCGACGTCATCTGACGTTTTCTTAATACTATTTAAATTAGCAGTCTTATCGTATTGATTTAGATTAGTTTTCATGTCCGATTTGAGTGTGCCTTTCCGAATATTCGTTCCGGGAATGTAATCATTTTTGTTTTTGGGGACCGGGCTGAGGTATTGCGTTATGTTCGTTTTGCTTTCCTGCAACAAAATTAGTCGCGGGTTGAATTTATTGTTAGGTATTAATATAGGGTGTATCTGTCAACTTAATATAAAATTAACAGGATATTATCTGTGAAAATTTACATTCCTTTAATTAACCACGTTTTGAACCAACCATTAGGGGCCGTTCAAGTATTACGTAAGCAGATTTTTTGGGAAATTTAACCCCCCTCCCCCCCTTGTCAGCAAAAATTGGCGATAAAATATACTTTCTCTTCCTTAATATATCAAAAGTAAGCAGAGCCAAGACCCCCTCCCCCCCATCGATGCTTACGTAATAATTGAAACGGTCCCTTATGAATAAACAATAAGTTCTACAACTATTGAAGATTCGTCGATATTTTTTTCGATCTCCATACGAAATTGACACGTGACAAGTCACGTGCCCCAACTTTGGATGATAAGTTGAAATTTTTATTATCAAATTTTCCAAAACTCATCGAACAAATGTTCATAATGATTGGTATAAGACGTGGTTATAAGGACAGATACAACCTGTATATTAGTTTAATTAATTAGATATTAGGTAAATATTATTAACTGTACATCGGTTATTATGTAGAGATAAATTTTCATCTTTGGAAATCCGCAGTCACACGTTGTCACAGTGCTACGGTAGGTAGGTATACCTATAGGTATATGAACGTGTGACTACGCCTTTCCAAACATGAAAATTTATCTCTACATAGTGAATATTGCATACTTCAGAATAGTATTGTATGACGTTATTGTAAATTGACAACGAAGGCTTGTTTTATACTTTTTCAGCGTCGTTTTTTGTCGTAGTTGGGTTTTAGTTTTTAACTTTTGTTTTTATTTGTACTATTTTGGTGTCTAAGTGCTAGTAATATATATATATTCAAAATGTACAAGTCAAGCGCTTTCAAATGATACCAAACACGGCATATTTATCATAACTTTATTTTTTTACTCTGCATGTTTTGTCCACTAGAGGGCGCCACATTAGATTTTGTGAAACCTCATATAGCCTATAACCAGCGGACGATTAAGACGCTTATGAATGTCATTTGTCGAATTCTGATAAGTAGTTTAGAAGTTACGTGGAAACAGATGAACATACATACATACATACATACATACATAGCCTGTCAAAATCATAACCCTCCTTTTGCTTTGCCGTAGTCGGGTAAAAAATCAGGTGGAATCAATTTTCCTGTTGCCATATAAACAGCGTATACGCATTATAAGTGTCGCCGCCAATGAAGGCTCCATTCGCAAAGGAGCGGTATTGACTAATATTTTTATATCTGTTTAAAGAAGTAGGTTAAATACAAATTAACTAACTTACCTGGTGTTTTATAGTGCTATCTTCAAATGTATCTCTGCTTAGACCGACGTCATTTAATACCTGTTGAAAAAAAAACTTGAGATATAAAAAACAAAAAGGTGAAAAGTGTGTCTGTCTGTCTATGGCATCGTATCTCTCAAACAAATGAACCAATTTTGGCTCCCAAACAAATTTTTTTTTGTTTGAAAGATGATTAAAGGGGGACACTCCCCCTTAGCTATGTTGGATAAAATTGATCAAAGATGACCGCCGTCACAAAGATATTGATTGTAACACAATTCCCACAGTATGATCATATAAAAGGGCTTGAGTAGCAGAATGTATTTATTGTGACAAATTTCAAATCCAAGATGGCCGCCGTCAGAGACAGAGTATCAGGAGCTTTTAATTTATAGTTTTGTAAATTTGCAATCGATTGGCCACAGATGGCGATGGATAGGGATCGATGGAGGGACTCGGGGGAAGCCTTTGCCCAGCAGTGGGACAATATGTGCTAAATTAAAAAAAAAAGTTTTGTAAAGTTAGATCTGGAAGAATAGCCTAGCTCCACCCTGTAGGATGGTACTGTGCTACATCAGTAAAAGGTGGCGGTATCGGTTCGTAATCTTTTATTGTTTTCTCTGAAATCAATGGGTTATTATACTTGCTAACTAAAACACTGGGAGGATACTCCCTCCCAAGTCACTGTTATAACGTGAGGTCTGGACCCTCCTTACTCCGTTCCTCGCAGTACTGTGTCTCGAAATAGAATGCGCTCCCGAGAGCGTGACTGTTTATTTTTCAATGCATGACAGATTCCCATTATAAAATCAGCCATGAACGGCGGCCAGTATCAATGGAGTTTACCATCGTTATTTATTTATTTATTTAATCATGCAATTTGTAACATACTGGCTTACAGTTTCCCAAAACGCCAGGCTGCTTACATAAAAAAGTAACAAGAACTGTGCTGTGTTTCGCCGAGTGAGTGAGGGTACCGGAGGCCCACCCGGGGGGAAGGGGATAAAAGGTGGCAGCGCACTTGTAACTCCACTGGTGTTGCAGTGTCCATGAGCGGCGGCAATTGCTTACCATAAGGTGATCCGCCTGCTCGTCTGCTACCTATACCATAAAAAAAAAAGAACTTAATACTAAATTAAGTTTGTCAAAGATACAACAATATAAATGTCATGTTACAGTACTCACGTTGAGCTTGTCCTGCAGCATGGGCCAGATGTGGTCGTCGGCCGTGCCCGCCGCCAGCAGGTAGCGCTACACCCTGTAGGTATGGTACTCACGTTGAGCTTGTCCTGCAGCATGGGCCAGATGTGGTCGTCGGCCGTGCCCGCCGCCAGCAGGTAGCGCTACACCCTGTAGGTATGGTACTCACGTTGAGCTTGTCCTGCAGCATGGCCAGATGTGGTCGTCGGCCGTGCCCGCCGCCAGCAGGTAGCGCTACACCCTGTAGGTATGGTACTCACGTTGAGCTTGTCCTGCAGCATGGGCCAGATGTGGTCGTCGGCCGTGCCCGCCGCCAGCAGGTAGCGCTACACCCTGTAGGTATGGTACTCACGTTGAGCTTGTCCTGCAGCATGGGCCAGATGTGGTCGTCGGCCGTGCCCGCCGCCAGCAGGTAGCGCTACACCCTGTAGGTATGGTACTCACGTTGAGCTTGTCCTGCAGCATGGGCCAGATGTGGTCGTCGGCCGTGCCCGCCGCCAGCAGGTAGCGCTACACCCTGTAGGTATGGTACTCACGTTGAGCTTGTCCTGCAGCATGGGCCAGATGTGGTCGTCGGCCGTGCCCGCCGCCAGCAGGTAGCGCTACACCCTGTAGGTATGGTACTCACGTTGAGCTTGTCCTGCAGCATGGGCCAGATGTGGTCGTCGGCCGTGCCCGCCGCCAGCAGGTAGCGCTACACCCTGTAGGTATGGTACTCACGTTGAGCTTGTCCTGCAGCATGGGCCAGATGTGGTCGTCGGCCGTGCCCGCCGCCAGCAGGTAGCGCTACACCCTGTAGGTATGGTACTCACGTTGAGCTTGTCCTGCAGCATGGGCCAGATGTGGTCGTCGGCCGTGCCCCGCCGCCAGCAGGTAGCGCTAAACCCTGTAGGTATGGTACTCACGTTGAGCTTGTCCTGCAGCATGGGCCAGATGTGGTCGTCGGCCGTGCCCCGCCGCCAGCAGGTAGCGCGACACCCTGTAGGTATGGTACTCACGTTGAGCTTGTCCTGCAGCATGGGCCAGATGTGGTCGTCGGCCGTGCCCGCCGCCAGCAGGTAGCGCTACACCCTGTAGGTATGGTACTCACGTTGAGCTTGTCCTGCAGCATGGGCCAGATGTGGTCGTCGGCCGTGCCCGCCGCCAGCAGGTAGCGCACGCGCACGGCCTGAGTGGACCCTATACGATGCGCCCGCGCCTCCGCTTGCGTCAGGATCTACACACACAGAATAAATACCGACCCGTTTAGCGCAATGGCTTGAGCGCCGGTTGAGACGTAAGGGATCGCGGGTTCGATTCCCGCACCAACACAAATGTTTGTTGATGAAACAGATATTTGTGTTGGGTCTGGGTGTTTGTAGTACCTTCGTTGTTTCTGGTTTCCACATACTGTCCTGTTGTCCTGGAGGCCAATTCTCGGTTTTCTCCTACTATGTCGAGTCGACTTTATAGAACGCACAACCAATAGGAGAACACAGATTAGTCGAAATTCCTTATCTTGTTCTTCTATTGGTCTATCCTGGTCCCAAACTAAGAAATAACGAAGGAACCACACGCACCCAGACCTAACACAAATATCTGTTTCATCAACAAACATTTGACGACCTCGCAGACGGAAAAATCTTAAATGGCCGAAATGCAACGTCAGCAGTGTTGATGGTTTTCAACCTACACTGCGTATAAAGGTTCGCCTAGCAACGAGGAACTCCAACGCAAACTGCGTGCTGTCAAGTTGTCGGTCTCACCGGGTCCGAAGCCGGTCACAGTGCCTATACTCTAAACTGGAATTCAAGACCAAAAAATCTAAGACAGATACGTCACTGTCAAATCTGTTAATGTCACTTATGTCATTTTTAAGTGACGTTTTCAGGTTTCGCCAATCTTTTTGGCATTATTTTTCTTGAAGGCGCGAGTCCATAGCCATAAAAAAAAAAATAAAAAAAAAATTTTCTTATTAAGCAGACTAAACTGTCAAGTATCCATACATTGTTAAAATGTTGTAGGTAGATACCAAATGTTATTTACACCTGAAGGGTTACAAGCGCAATAACATCTTTGAAAACTAAAATTACGGATGGTTAAGTTTTTATCAAAGCGTCTTGTATTTACGTGAAAAAAAGTAAATAAAATTATTTTTTTAAATTATACAATCAAAATTACCAATAAATAAATTACATCAGCGAGTGTTTTTAGAAAAAAGGGGTATACTATGGTACAATCATTTTATTGCAGTAGCAACATTGTAGTACATTTTTTGGTCTTGAATTCCAGTTTTAGGTATAGTATTGATTAGGTAAGCTGTCGGTCTCATCAGTCCGAAGCCGGTCACAATGCCTAGTATCGGTTAAGCTGTCAGTCTCACCCCGGGGTTCCAGTGCAGCTCAGCGAACAGCACCAAGCTGGCAGCCGTCAGCGTCAGGCCGGAGTTGGCGGCCGTGATGGACAGCACGCCGCAGCGGCAGGACGGCGAGTGCTGGAAGCGGTCTACCAGCTCCTGCCAGCAGAGACCACGTACTTAATAACCGTGGGAGAACCACTACCGCCCTAAGAATATTAAATTAGTACCTATGTTTGCTACGCCCTTACAGGGCGCATGTGCTGTTCTTAATATTATTTATTATCTATCTTACATTTTTTACCACATACAGGGTGTATCTGTGAACATTTACATCCCTTTAACCACGTGTTTTACCAACCATTCTGAACAACATTTGTTCTATGACTTTTGAAAATTCGCATAAAAAATTTTCATCTTTCCATAGAAAGTTGGTCACGTGACTTGGTCATTTAGTATGAGGAGTCGAAAATTTTTTCGAAGAATTTAGAAAAGTGGTTGAACAAACACAGAAAACCGGCGTGAAGCAGCCCCTGTGCTGTGTTTCGCCGAGTGAGTGAGGGTACCGGAGGCCCACCCGAGGGGAAGGGGATAAAAGGTTGGCAGCGCACTTGTAACTCCACTGGTGTTGCAAGTGTCCATGAGCGGCGGCAATTGCTTACCATCAGGTGATCCGCCTGCTCGTCTGCTACCTATCACATAAAAAAAAAATACCGCCCTAAGAAGATTCAATTAGTACCTATGTTTGCTACGCCCTTACAGGGTGCATGTGCTGTTCTTAATATTATTAATTATCTATCTTACATTACCACATGTAATGCAATAAATTATTAGATCTAAGAAGCGAGAACTACTGCCGACGTACTACTTAAGCCGTTTGGCAGACATTAAATTGTGAATAGTATTTGTATTTTTGAAAATGAATAAATTAAAAAAAAAATGAGTTTGAGTTCGGCATGAATGGGCTGACTCTACTAATATCAGTCTCACCGAAGACCGACGTAAAGCACCGCCTGCGCTGTGTTTCGTCGAGTGAGAGAGGGTACCGGAGGCCCAATTGGAAGAAAAGGAGATAAATACTGTTGCAGGTGTCTTTTGGCAGTGGGAAACGCTTACCATTTGGTGATCCGTCTGTTCGTATACCACCTATCACATAAAAAAACGAGATGTAGATAGATACTGGCAAGGCGTAAGACGGCCCTCCGCGAGATGGACGGATGACATAGTCAGAGTCGCGAGTGCTACCTATATGATTCATAATCATGTAAAGTAAACTGACAGATGAAAATGACAAGTTTCTATGCATTTTGACATTTTGCATGTGTCAAATTGAGTGATAATGTATGGGGATGACACATTGACATCTGTCAGTTTACTTTACATGATTATGAATCAGAGTATAGCAATTTAGTCCATATGTCGCAGGAATATGATAAAACTAGGGATTTGATCAAATCCCTAAAATGAGGCCCGCGCCTATGCTGAAATTATAACAATGATGATGATGACACAGGTCCCTCCACCAGCCCATGGTTCTTCCTACCGTCTTGGGAGATCTAATCTTGGGAGACGCTCACCAGGTACTTGCTAAGGGCTATTTCCCCGGTGCGTTTCTTCACTCCCTACAGTCTGTAATGATGATGATGAGATACATACGGCTCTCGCCGCAGCGGGCGTGGCGCCGACGATGCAGATGTAGGGCACGCGCGCCTCGTCCAGCGTGGACGCCACGGCCTCGATCATGAGCCGGTGGTGCGCGAACACCAGGAACTTGCCCGTCGACTCCTCCGCCACCAGCTCTTTGATGTATTTACTGAAATCATACAAAATATGTAGGATTGAAATAATAACGTAGGTTGCCTATTTACTGAGATGGTTTATTTGTTTAGTAAAGCCGACATTTTGAAATTAACCGCGGAGCAGAAAATCGATCCGAATGAGAGAATGACAGTTGACGAATAGTGCTGTCTGCGGCTAGTGCTGTGCCTTGGACTAACAAAATATCATACCTTTTTAGGGTTATCTTACTACTATTATAAAGGCGAAAGTTTGTATGGATGTATGGATGTTTGTTACTCTTTCACGTAAAAACTACTCAATGGATTTGAATGAAACTTTACCACAATTAGCTTATACATCAGAATAACACATAGGCTACAATTTTATTAAAAAATAAATTGTGGGATCTTGTCCAAAATATGACGGTAAGTGTCAATAATTAACTCCACGCGGGGGGGTACGAAGTCGCGGGGACGGGGTACGATATTGGACGGTGGGATAGCGCATTTGACAGTGCCCTGCCTCATACGCCAAAGTGTGCGCCGACAAACATAAGTGCATTCTCATTCCCTCCTAATAATGAGGGTTTTTGAAAGCAAAATCCGATAGATGGCGTTACGTCAGGTCCCAACGAGTGGTTACATTGAGATCATGTCAAAATTATGAAGTTATGTTTGCAACACTTCGTAACGTGGAATAACTATCACCGCGTTTCCGACCAACACCACTTTTCTCCATAACAGTGCCATGATCCTTTCTCCGGGCTAGACCATCTGTATATCAAATTTCATTTAAATCCGTTCAGTAGTTTTGGCGTGAAGAGTAACAGACAGACAGACAGACAGACAGACAGACAGACAGACAGACAGACAGAGTTACTTTCGCATTTATAATATTAGTATGGATGTTATGAAACAACCAATGTCGTCAAAGTTGGACCTGACGTCAACGTAACGCCATCTATCGGATTTTGCATTTGCTAAAACCCTCATTAACTGTTAATAATCGTAATATTAACTTGGAAAGTTATAAATAAATCTATACTAATATTATAAATGCGAAAGTAACCTGTCTTCTGTCTGTACTCTTTCACGCCAAAACTACTCAACGGATTTAAATGAAATTTGGTATACAGATAATCTAACCCTGAGAAAGAACATAGGCTACTTTTTATTGCGAAAAGGGGGTTGTAAGGGTTGAAAGGGGGGTAAAAAGTTACTTTTCCACGCGGACGAAGTCGCGGGCGGCCGCTAGTAATAAATAAATAATAAATTGACACACATCTCATACATTGACCTGACTCCGTATTAAGTAGCTTAAGCACTTGTGTTACACTTAACAGACAACAGAGGAAACACATAAAACATAACACATAAACATAGGAGTTAAGTCTAATATAAGATTTGTAAAGTTTATCAGAATCGGTTCACTTTGGGATAATACCCCCTTTTTGTTACACCCTGATATAAAAAAACGATTGACTTGAATAGGGTATTTGACTATTTTTTTTTATGTGTTTAATCAAAAGACCCCTCTATTAAAGAAACATTGTTGAAAGAATTATTTGATTCTGATTTGAATTACCTGAGATATCACAACTTTAAGAGCACATATTTTACGCGGGCCCAAAAACGCTCTATACAAATGGCTACTAACATGTGACGTCACACGCTCGTATCTTGTATGCGCGTCTAGCAAATTTTGTTTGGTAGCTATATCAAATGTTTCGTTTATGTACATAGTTTTATAATAAAAGTTTGTGTTTAATGTGTGGGTAGTTCAATGATATAATTATTTTTATAATATTATAAACTTAAAAAATGGACTTGCCCATGAAACCTTTGAATGCTCACAAAACCAGCTAGACGTTATATTTTTAACTGAAAATTGTGGCTATTGGTTCTTATTTACCAATATTTTGGTAAAGTATCAATATTTTTTACTACATCGATATTCGTCAACTACCCTATTCTCACCAGATGGCTGGTATCTTGACTTTGGCGGACTCGCTGAAGTAGGTGACGAGCGCGGCGTGGCGGTCGGCGGCGCGCGCGCCCGCCAGCGACGCCGCCATCGCCGAGAGCCCTGCCTTCTCCTCCTGGGACGCGGCTAGCAGCGACCGGTCGAGGAAGACTGTCTCTCTGGAAATTATCTATACTATTCATAAAGAGATAACTTCAATAGACAACGACAAGGCTTATAGGTAAACCGAAAACACGAAACGCTTGCGCGATGTAATTGAGCACAGCGCCATCTATTGGTTCATTTCTGAATTACGTCCCGAAGCGAAGTGAGGGCGGGTCACTAGTTCATTAAATAAATCAAGATATATACCAGTACTTGACACAAAACCCAAACTGACCTGTAGGCCTAGCTCGGACTTTTCGAGAAATCGTATCGTGCCCACGTTAGGATTAAGCGAGTACTCAGCACGAAGCCTTCGGTAACGTATCATATCGTATTTCTTTTTGCTGACAGGGTGGGAAGGTAAAAATCTGACTATGTACATGAAACGGTCCCCTTAGAGAGGCGGATTGGAGGGTGATGGAGGAAGTGGAAACGTTGTCGGACCACCGGTCCCCTTAGAAACTTGAAATGAATAGATATTTCTTAATTAAAAAATGTGAGCACTAAGACATTTTGAAAACTCGGGTTGAGTTTTCAAAATACCTTAAGGGGGATAGAAATTGAATGAATCATCGTGCTAGGAATATGAAAATTAGATATGAGGAATATGGTTCAAAACTCTACCTGTATTTTATTATTTTAAATGCAAGATTAGTCATAATTTACTATAAAAAATAAGACAAGATTGTAATACGTCCGCCTCATTACCTCGTCTTCCCCTCCAAGTTGGTGAGGACCTGTTCCTTGGTGCGGCGGATGAGGAACCTCCTCTGCAGGATGATCTGCAGCTCCGCCAGGTGCGACTGCCCCGACATGTCCCAGCCGAAGTTCGTCTGCTTGCCAGCGCAGTATCTTTTACCTAAGGAAAATTGAATTAAATTAAAATGTAATAAATGTCATGTTAGCTGAACAAAATCATACATATTTCCAAAAGTACTACTTCTACTACGCTGGCTCAGCAACCCATAGTGAATCTTGGCCTCCGACGAGATTTCGCCACTCCGCTCTATTCTCAGCCACCTCTTGCCAATCCGGCCTTTGAAGGTGCCCCACTGGGCGCTTCTCGGTAGATAGACTCAGGTAAGATCCAAAAGTCGTAGAACAAAAAGTGTGTATCAGTGATACCTACTCACCAAGTGTAGGAGCCAAACAGCTGGCTGGTGTGGGCTGGATGAGAGGGGTTATTCCACTAAGCCCCACTGATAATCCCCATCAATTTGTGATTTGTGCACTCTCGATGTAAAATTTTGTCTACAAATCCCCATTATCAACTCGATTGGCATTCAGTGGGGATTTGTGGACAAAATTTTACAACGAGTGCACAAATCCCCATTGATGGGGATTATCAGTGGGGATTAGTGGAATAACCCGATGAGAGTGGCCGAAAATCGGGAGCGGTAGCGTGCATTAGGGGAGACCTATGTCCAGCAGTGGACGAGCGTGGGTTGCTGATGACTCACCATACTCGGTGTAGGAGCCGAACAGCTTGGGCTCTATGAGCGACAGCTGCGTGTAGAGCTCGGCGGGGCGGCTCAGCGCGGGCGTGCCGCTCAGCAAGACGGCGCGCCGGCACTGCCGCGTGATGCCCGTCAGCGCCACCGTGCACTGCGCCTTGTGCGACTTCAGGTAGTGCGACTCATCCTACCATGGAGTATTTTTGGTCATTAATCTACACTCGGCGTCAAAAAAATCGCACATCTGGGTAGTTTTCTTACTAACGCGCTCATATCACGGCTTCGTATATAAAAAAGTAAAACTTGATTGCAATATTTTTACGTAACATGGTTTTTATATGCTCGTCTGTTAATCATGCTTCTTAATTAGTCGTGAAAACTTCCTAATTTTCCCAAAAACATAAAAAAGTAAATCAATGTCCTTGTCCCATACAATGTTCTATGAGCTGAAAAACTGATTTACTTTTTAATTTTTTTGGACGAATCAAGTAAATTCCATGGCTGATGAAAATGTTGGATTAAAAGACGAGCATATATTGGTAATGTTACCTTAAAAATATTGTAATAAATTTTACTTTTTAATATACGAAGCTGTGATATGAGCGCGTTAGTATGAAAACTACGCAGATGTGCGATTTTTTGACGCCGGGAGTATATATCTAACTATACTTATCTATATCTATCTTCTATACTATTTATAAAGAGGTAAATTCAATAGACATCGACCAACCTTACATACA
This sequence comes from Cnaphalocrocis medinalis, assembly GCA_014851415.1. Classification (NCBI taxonomy): domain Eukaryota; kingdom Metazoa; phylum Arthropoda; class Insecta; order Lepidoptera; family Crambidae; genus Cnaphalocrocis; species Cnaphalocrocis medinalis. The sequence continues at coordinate 3,229,647 of CM026289.1, read as the reverse complement.
AACTGAAAAGTTAAAACACTAGTGCGATGCAATCGATGCCTAGCGCCATCTAAGGGCTTAGAGTGACTGGTGGCAGACGCGCAGACGAATCACCTGATGGTAAGACTGCCATAAAAAATACGAAATAAGGAAAGAACCCTAAGTCAACAATGTCTTGGAAGTGTGTAAAATTAAAAAAAAATTACTCACAATTATTACAACTCCAAACTTCTTGCTCTTAAGTAAATCGGTATGCATGGTTGTGATTTTGTAGCTTACTATTACGATTTCTGTCTGAAATAGAATTAGTCTTTAAATTAGTCACATCTTTGAACCAATCTTTTCTTTGTCGTCACACTCTTGGCAGAGTGGTCGTGGTCGTCACATCAGCGTTTATGGCCTGCTTCACAATCCTTCACCATTCCTCCCGCACCAATACACTCTGACATTTAGTAACTTACAAAGAAACCCCTTAACGCGATTCGACGCGATTCGACAATCTTATGTCGAACTGTCGAGGCTAGGATTAATGTGGTCGAAAAGGCGTATTTCCCCGTTAGTGCGCATGCGTGAGTACATGACACGTTTTTAGCTCTTAGTGGGGAGCCTACTTTCTTTGTGTAATTATTTTGTGCTTAAGATCTGATGTCTTAAAGCGAAAAACAATGAAATTTTTCAACCTTTCCTGCCCTGTTTAGGTTTGACTATCATAGTTTATCTTAAGATCTGATACCTTCGTTGTCACGTTTAAACCAATGAAATGTTTTCAACCTTCGCTGCCTAGTTAAGGTTTGACAGTTCCTCCTCACCTGTCTGTCAGCGACCAACTGGGCATCCTTGCCTGTGGTGAAGCGTGGCGATGTTCATCATAGGAACAGACGGTAGGAGCTCGTGAATCTTACTCTGCCAGGTTTCTCTGAAAATTTTAAGAGATTCATTAAAGTGCATTATTTTAAGCGTCAATAAGTCATATTTATGTTACACCTATATTGATATTGGAGTCAATTTTGATTTAAATTAACAATTTTTTGAGATGTTAATATTATTCCAAAATTTTTTACACGCGCCAAGTAACAATAATTTTCATAATTGCTAAAAGTGGCCACTTTTCGCAAAATTATTGTGATTTGCAGGAAGAAATTATTACATAAGTGTGCCCCAAAAAATTGTTACTCTTTTTTTTTATGAGATAGGGGGCAGACGAACAGACGGATCACCTGATGGTAAGTGATGCCGGCCATGGACACCCGCAACACCAGAGGAGTCGCAAATGCGCTGCCGACCTTTTAAGAAGGAATACGCTCGCTTTTTGAAGGAATACCGTACTGTACCGGTTCATTCCATAGTTTTGTATTTCGAGGCAGAAAGTTTCTCTTTAGATAGATACTCTTTATTGCACAACACATAATAGAACTTAAATGAAAAATGTTAATAGGTATTTTCCTTTACGTTTTCATAGCCTACCCTACCACAAATGTCAACAGAACTTACCTCATTGAGGATGTGGTGACGATGAGGAGTGGCCAGTTATGTCTGTAGTAGCTGGCTATGGCGAGCGCCTGGAACGTCTTGCCGAGGCCCATGTCGTCGGCGATCATGCACCGCCCGCGACGAGCTATACCGAACCTATGTAGCAAAAGAAATAAAAAATACTTGTTTGGTTTGTACAGACAAACACATCATCAGGTTACCAGAACGTGTTTTCCTCAATGGGGGCTACCGCGTGTGGAAAATCGGTTTGATGGCGTATGTGTGGACTGAGGTCCAACTACACGGTGATCGGTTATTTTTGATGTGAGATGTCAAAAATAATGACTTTGAGGTTCAGAGGTAGAGGTTGAGGTATTGATATGTAACAGTAAGATAAGATTCGATTGAAAAAAGTACATAATGTCATTTTGTATTGAAAAACGCGCAGGAGGCCGCAGCCGTGGCAGGCCTCCCACCAGGTGGACCGACAATCAGGTGAAGGTCGCGGGAGTCCATTGGATGCGGGTGGCACAGGACCGATCTGTGTGGAGTACTTTGGGGGAGGCCTATGTCCAGCAGTGGACATCTATTGGCTGAAATGATGTGATGTGATGATGATTGAAAAATCACAATGTTAGGCAGCTTCTGCCCCTTATCAGACAAATTATAAACACCTTACCAATACATAAGCAAGTGACATATTTTATAAAAGATCAATAAAGTATAAATATGACTATTAGTTCTCACCTTACTCCTTGTTCTTGGAAAGGCATTAGTTTGTTTCTTAGTGTTGCTTCTACAGGAGACAGGTCTACATTATTTGGATCCATCACAGGGTCTTGAAGGATCTGTAATGAAAAGCAAGTGAAAGAGCAAACATTCTCATTTTCAATTTGAATTGCTCTTGCTGTAATAATAGATGCCTGATGCATTAATCCATTGGATATTGTATTTTATTTTATTATTATAATAAAGAACCTTGGTAATGGAATCCTTTATTGGCTATGTTCCAATATTTACTACCTAACATAATTAATGAGTGACCAAAGTTAATCACTGCTGTTAAGGGACAGGTAATTTTTGAATTTTAAGAAAAACAACCTCCATATTTTCATTAGATTTTAGAATGTGGACTGGGTTTCAAAGGCCTTAGTTTCCCCATGTCTATTTATAATCTGGAAGAAATTGCTTTTGGATCATATGTGTGTCGAATTAGGATTACTTATTTAGTGATTTAATTACCTTTAATACATAAGCTGGCAGTGAGCCCAGCACTATGTGGGGTGCCAATGGAGCCACCTTCTTCATGAGATCATGATAATCATCAATTGAGAAATTCCACAACTTTGTACTTGCATCTATAAATATAAAACCAAGGTCAGATAACAAGGGTAGATAAGATAAATGCAGAATCAAGTGCATTTAATACTTATCAATTGTCCATATCTTAACAGTATGATAGTTGTATTATATCTTCAGTACTTTATTAACAATAAAGGTAATACAGGAGAAAGTTAATTGATTGAATGATTTAAAACACAACATCCAAACCTCGCCAGAAGGAATTTTAAAGAAGCGAAACAAAAGCAAAAGTTGACTTAGAGATTTAAACTTTACTCACCAAAACTTTTTGAAGGCATTGACTTGAATATATTGATAAGTGGGGAGCAAAACTCAGAAGGATTTACTTCAAACCTTTCCTCGGAAATTAAATACACTGTGCCACTCACAACTTTTGCTAAAGGAAAGGCATTATTACCATTGACATTTGACTGCGATTCCCCACTGATTCCAGCATTTGCGTACGGATGTGCGTTCTGATAAGAGTTATGTATAGTTTTCTTGATCGGTCCTGCTGCAGATCTAGGGCTTTCACAAGGACTTCGATGAAGAACTGCAGTAGATTTGTTAGGGGTAAGGCATTGACGCATTTGTCGCTTTTGCAGTGCAGCCAGACGCTTCTTCTCTATTTCTTCTTTTGAACAAGCCATCTCCGTTGTATTGTGGCTCCGGCCAGAAGTTCCTTCTATACTTAATTAAACACTAAAACGTACAATTAATCCAATTCCACGCATTTCTTCAAATTGTATCGTTTTCTTTTGTAAATTGCGCTAACTTTGACAGTGACACAACAGGAATGACATGACAGCTGATAAAATGATGCATACATTCCACATGGTGACCAGCACGCCATCGAACATTCACTTCCGTGGTGCTCTCTCGGCCCTACCCACCATTTATTTATTTCCAAGGCCATTCCCAATCATCTGGATTGGACTTTGACATTTGACGTTTCACTTTATCAACAGTCCTCTTGAGAAAGAAACTTGTAAGACAAGTTTCCTGACTTGTCGCGATTATTTGTTACCTTTCTAATATAAAATAACTTAAATCAAAATGTCTGACAAAAGTAGCCCCGCAAAATATTTTCTTAGTGGTGGTTTTGGTGGTGTCTGCACAGTTTTAGCAGGACACCCAATGGACACAATAAAAGTGAGACTACAGACGATGCCTATCCCTCAGGCTGGCGAAGTTGCCTTGTATGGAGGTACCTGGGATTGTTTTAAGAAAACTATCAACAAAGAAGGTTTTCGAGGCTTATACAAGGGTATGTCAGCGCCTCTTACAGGAGTAGCTCCCATTTTTGCAATTAGTTTTTTGGGCTTTGGTCTAGGCAAGAAATTAGTGAGTACCTCATCTAATGAAGAAAAGCCCTTAACGAAAACACAACTCTTCGCTGCGGGAGCGTTCTCGGGCATCTTTACAACGTCAATAATGGCACCAGGTGAAAGAATAAAATGCCTGTTACAGATCCAACAGGGAGGTAATGCGCCTCAGAAATACAGTGGGATGATCGACTGCGCCAAGCAGCTGTACTGCCGAGGGTGGCATGAGGAGTATTTACAAGGGCAGTGTGGCAACTATACTGAGAGATGTGCCAGCAAGTGGCATGTATTTTATGACTTATGAATTAGTAAAAGAAGTGCTAGTACCAGAAGATGCTAGTGCAAAGACGAAAGTGCTGGCTACTATAGTTGCAGGTGGTTGTGCCGGTATAGCTAACTGGCTAGTGGCCATGCCTGCTGATGTATTGAAAAGTAGATTACAGACTGCCCCAGAAGGTACCTACCCGAATGGAATGAGAGATGTGTTTAAACAGTTGATGGAAAGAGAAGGGCCCAAAGCTTTATACAAAGGTGTGACTCCTGTGATGATTCGAGCGTTCCCTGCTAACGCAGCCTGCTTCATGGGCTTTGAAGTGGCTGTTAAGTTCTTAGACTGGGTCGCACCCAATCTTTGATACTTTCTAATATAGTAAGAGTAAATAAATAGAAAAGAAAAATGTATATTGTCACTAAAAATAAGTATTACTCTAGTTCAAGGTAAAACTTTTATATAATAGATTTTGGTTTATTGTACCTAGTTTATACATGTTTACATAGATGTTACCTCTGCTTAGATTTTATTAATTTACATGACAATCTTGTGGTTGTGTGATACAGAAGGATTAAATACACTTTAAATAATTTAGCTAAATCGATTTATACTCTTTTTACTGTTACTTTATTATGAGCAGTTTTATAGCACAACTTGCCAGCAATGGTAATAGTTCTCTAAGAAAGGAGAATTAATGTTTATTGCATTGCATATAAAATTGTGGTTTGACAGTGTTGTTGATAACTAAATAAAGTGTTTATTTTGTCTTTATGTATGTTTAATTTCCTTATTTGCCAGAAGCAGTATCTGCAACTATAAAGATAACAGGTATTACTATCATGACCATTAAGATTAGGTTCTTTTGATTCACATTTAATTTTAATTTTCATGCATAATTGTTCCAAACCAGGTGAAAGTAAAAGACAGGGTTGTTTTTAGCTATTATTATGTATTCAAAAATATATTTACATTAGCAAGTGTTCATAGTAGCATTTTAGTAAAATTGACGCCTAAAATTGATTTCCATTTTTTTATTAAATTCATGGTCCTTAGCTATCGTTTTTCTATTTTTATGTTTTACAATTTCAGTTCCTTTGTCCTCTTTCAACAATCTTTTGCCATGTCCCAGGCCTTTCCTGTCTTGCTTCTGTACAGTTTTGATTGGATACATTTTGCCAGAACCATCCGGTCCCAAACCAGCCTCTTTATCCCACCCAACTTTCAGCATGATTTGATATCCCCTATTAGATTCTGGGATTACATAATTAGTTGGTATTTTTTTTCCTTTACTTAGATTTATATTATGTATTGTTGATGATAAATGGTGCTCTTTGCTACTAGAGTGTGTGTTGCATAGTTCACAGAAATAATCATTTAATTTGTCACTTTTCTCAGGGCTCTTTGTATTTTTGCATTTCCTTTCGTGGTTGCTAGATGTATCACTTAAAAGTATATCAGCTAATTTGAAGTCTTTGTTCTTAATAACTAAGCTACGAGCTGAGTTTCCAGCTTTGTCTCTCACTGATATATCTGCTCCTCTGCTCAGTAGTTCCTTTGCAGATTCGATGCTGCTGGCTTGGCACGCTATCATGAGCAAGCTCCACCCGTAGTCATCGAGTTTATTTACGTTATCTGGACAGGCATCTAGTGCCAGCTTTAATGTGTCAACATCATCGTTCTGCACAGATAAAAACAAATCTCTATCAGATATCTCTAGGGTTTTTCTTCGCCGCTGATGATTCGGCACTTTTATACTTTTATCACGTTTTGTAACAACTTGCCGATCACTTATCTGTTTGATTTCGTTTAGATATAGTTCTTTTGCTTCTTCCCCACTCAAGGGCACGCGTCTAATGGTACTTGTTGTTTGGCTACTGCTGATTTCACAAGATGTAGGTCTAACAAAGTTGGAATAGTTTTTATTGAACATTGTAGTGTGGTAGATAAAAAAATTATGTGTTTTCTTTCTTTAGTCACTGTTTATTACATGAAAAATAGCCAATATTTTATTATTAAACCCACAGACCAAGAAAAAAAATTATCAACACGATTCACGAAATGACAGCTGGTGATAATTAGTGATGAGCGAATGTGAATGAATGATTCACTGAAATGGACAAGTAGGTAATCAAACATTCGATTGTAGGAGAGGTACCAAATATTTTTTATAAAACGAAACACATAGCGCTTATAACACCGGTGTATTTTCCAGTGTTTCTCCTGTGAGGAAGGCAATTGTAAAAAAAATGGAATAAAACGCGAACACAGAGTTCAAAATAGCTTTCAGGGTTTTTCTTAATAATCGGAATGAAAAGATGATTTTCTTATGTTTTGAATAACTCTTATAAAAACTAAATAGATAATAAAATATATACAAAATTATCCTGCATTGTAACTCTACAAGAAAAAAAGATACGGTTCCCTTATTTCAAAACAAAAACTTAAGAACTTAATAATCCATTGCATACATTAAGTGAACATTGCAATGATTCCTCACAGGACTGGCCTAGCCTAGTGTGAGGACTAGAGAAAATGATTCTACGTAATATTTTTGATAATAAATAAATTTGATTTGATTTATTCAACACTTTTATTGGAGTTATGTTTGAGTCAGAATTTAATCGAGAGACGAAAGATCTTTCGGGCACCACTTATGGAATCATTCGAATGTTAGGTCATGCTGCAATCACCCATCACTAGTAATGACATCCAATTTGTTTGACAGTACGTGATGACAGATTAACTAGTGAATTCCACTTGATGCACACCATGGTGGTACACCAGTACCTACTATTACTCATGAATTTTATGATACACCGATATTACAGCAACATAATTTCAAAAATCTATACATTTTGTTGGGTTGGGTTTTTGCACGTCTTTTGTACAATATCTATGACATTAGCGGCAGTGGCGCCATCAAATTTAATAATTTCATTACACATTATTCCTTCCATCTGGAAGTGGAACACATTATATTTTTTTCATTGATGGCTTTGGCTTCTCACGTTTTAGCTACATTGGATCTTTTCTTTACAAGTTAATCTATGGTCTTCAGACCAAAATGTTCCAAAACGGAGTTGGATTTTATAACTAGCCTTTACCCGCGTGGATAAGTATCATAAAATAGAGAAGCATTTTCAATTGTTTAATAGCTAGATTATCTGTATACCAAACTTCATTCAAATCCGTTCAGTAGTTTTGGCGTGAAGGAGTAATAGACAGACAGACAGACAGAGATACTTTCGCATTTACATATTAGGATGGGGCTACCATACTCTATGACGTAAGCGGCAGTGGCGCCATTAATTAATATGACTTTCTTGATCCATTTTTATTAACTGATGTTGGGTCCTACATTGGAAACTGTTTTGCCCTATAGTATAGAGTTAAGGTATTAAGGTAATAGTCTGGCTTACCCTGTTCTTAGCGATAGCGTAGCTTCATCACAATATCACTACCATGCTCGCAGCGATAACATTAAAAATTACAATAACCATAGAAATAGAATGACAACCAAGGTGTTCTATCGATCACCCACCACTATAGTGTTAGGGTAATATCTCGAAATTCTCGAATATATTAGTATCCAACTTGGTATTACATGGATCTCACAACTTTTTACGGTAGAACAAGCAAGTTGCGAGACTTGGGTTTTTTTGACAAGTATTGTTTTTATGGGATATCTTTTACCTAATGCCAGTTCTATAAAAATACTGTATTTACTTACATATTTATTTTATGTAACTAAACAGAATTAAGACAATCTTATTCATACCTAAGTATAACAATTTGAGTCACAAATGTTAAAGTAGGTAGATAAATACTTTAAACTATCATTAATCTAATTCAAATTAACCAATATAATAATATTAAATCAAAGTAGACAATTATAGTATATTTTACAAACTACATAAAGCAGTGTGTACTTTAATATAAAAGCTTGTTTATTGCTAGTGTATAAACCACTTTTTAGAGTTACTTCTATGACGAAATATGACCAACAATAAGAAAGCAGCTTAATCTGAAATATGAACTAATATGGAATATACATTATGTATATTGTAGATATTAACTTTCTATAGGTACAGTACAAAAACACCTACAACCATTAAATACAGATCTAATGATGTTACTTGATGTCAACAAGTAACATAACATAATTAGATGCTAAAATTTAAAAATAATTCATCTTTTCATTTGAATGACTTAATTAATGTATCATTTAGCAAGTTCCTTAGCGATGCTCTTTAAGGCTTCTGTTTGCTCTTTGATTAGTTTTAATTTTTGCTTTAAGTAGTCTTTCTTAAAGTTCAAGTAATCTTCTTTCAACTGCATTTTCCTTTGTTCAGAAGATGCAAGCAAATCACAGTTGAAAAAGCAGTTATTTGAATGTTTATTGTCACTATTTTTAGAGTTATCTTTCTTAACTTTTGGTTCTGTTTGAGTAAACACTTTAACTTCTGGAGGTGATTCTGGTTCACTATAAATGAGAGAATAATCTTCTTGTTCATGCTCTTGGTCTAATGGCACAAATTCTGTTGTTTCTTGATAACTAGTAGTAGATGACACATTTTTTAGGCCTAGGGCTTCTTGTTCTGCCGGAGTGAGCATTACTACTGATGGTGGAAGTTCTCCATTGATTTCTACTTGACGTTTCTTGGTTTTTGATCTGAGATCTTGCCACGTCTGGAAAGTAAAAGAAACACAACAAACTATTACTTCAGATAAGATTTACTAAAAGGGACTACATATTGCAAACTATAGTATGCACTAGCATATGACAAACAAAAAGTTCACCAATACGAATTCAACATTTTACTAGCAATTAAGAAATATTAGTAGAAGAAAAACAAGAATGAGTTTGAATAGGGTTCAAAAGAAGCATCTAACTATTATGTTTGTATGTATAGCTCCATATTTCCTATAAATTGCAGAGAAATAAGGCAATATAACTACTTAGTAAAAATAAAATCTATGTCATACCTTTCTCCACTGGCGCCAAGTTTTCCTTGCGCCAGGCCCTGGGACGTTGTTCAATTCGCTCGCGATGTTCTGCCACAGTTTTTGCGAGTCGCTGTAATTGAAGTCCTGCGTCACCTTGCACGCTATCAACTGTGGGTGTTTCGTCACTAGTTCTACTAGCTTCTTCTTCTGTCTTGCCGTTACATACATGCCTCTCTGCCTTTTTCTATCATCCATTATTCAAAGAACTTAAAAAAACAGTTACATCGTTTTGTACTGAAGCCCGAATACATTGATTATCTATTTTTTGTACACTTATGTGTATTAATATGCACTAGTCTGTGGCGCTGAAAACCAAAGTTTCAAGAGATAGATTTAATTAAAAATTCTAATAAGTAAGGCCTATTTATCGCCGATAAATGAAAAATCCCACCAAAGCTGCACAGATTTTGTTGATTTATTTTAGATATGTCAAAGTGACAGACATAAATAAAGCCTGCAACCACAGATTCAATGATTACCCACAGAGTATACGTCAATTTATTGTTAATCTTTGCGTATAGGGTTATTCGCTTTTTACACAAGTAAAGTTATTAATATACCCTTCTTAAGTTATGTTTACATACTAACAATCACGCTTGCACCGTCAAATATCTACAGAAAACTGTATTGACCACAGTCCATAACCAGGAGATCAACAAGTGGAACACACCTTTTCGGCCATTTTGTTTTCGTTGATCATAGACAATAGAGCGAGTGACATCATTCGGAGTCTATAGTCTATGATATATATCATTCATTTTTGCTGTTCAACGTCGTCAGTCATTTTTCATTCTCGTTATTCGTTTCTCGACGAATGGTGGAAAGTGCGTCACAAATATTTCGTTTGTGTAAATTATTATTTTACAAGACTTTTAGTGTTTGCAATTATGATATGACGACGTCAGTATTCTAATAAACAATAGAGTGTTATATGTATAGTGTAATACGATGGCTGGTACCCGTGGAAAGTTTTTGCACCGATTTCTACCAGTCTTGGGCTGTGTCCTGCTGATAAATCTAGTAAAATATGTAAGTTCATTACAAATGATTGCATTTAGTTGTTCCGCACCAATTATCTCTGCTTGAAAGTTAACTGTAGTGCGTGTTTGGATACATATTTCCTATGTAGGTATATCTAACTTGGTAGGTGTCCATTTGATGGAAATTGCTTTAATTTTCCACTACCTTCATTTTTAATATCAATCTTGATGCTATGACTGGTTTACATCTATATTTTTTCTTCCTGTTTTAATATGCGAGGGGGACATGACCCCCTTTGATGGTGAACTAGGTAGTCAGTACACTATACTACTATAGGTATTTTGATGTTTGGAAATCCCATTGTAGCAGTGAAAATTGACTTTATCTAGGTAGGTATCATTCTTCTAAATGCTCTTCTAAATTCTGATAACAAAAGCCTTTGTTGTTGTCTGTGTGATACTGAGTGCAAGTGTTTGTTGATTGTAGAATCTTATTTCAATCTTTTCTACTCAAATCTTAATTATTCTTTAACTGTAAGAAGTGACAATCTGTAATTTGTTATCCTTTTTCTTGCAACAATGTTTACTTACGATGAGAGTCATTGTTTGTAGAGTACCTAATACATTTTATCATAATCATTCTTAACCGAGGTATCAATGAGGTATTGATATTTCAAAAGATATAAATTATTTACTTATCTCTAAAATTTTCTTTCAAATCACTACCTTGCACCACATTTAATTGGCATGCCCTGATTGAACTGGGTTGAATATGTCCAGCACTTAAAAACATTAATTTGTATAGTAACACCTGATAATAAATATTATTGTATGTACCACCTTCTTTGATTTTGTAGTAAATTTAATCACCTCTATCTCTTGGAAGTTCTGTTTAACATTCTAAGGCCCAGACAGCAGACATAATAATAGAAAATCAGTTGTTTTTGCCTCTGAAAAGGCTTTTGTGTCTTTTGGGTTGTGCTTATCAACTTAAGCATCTCAGAACTGTAATATTAGGATCATACTTCGAGATCTAACCTTCGTGGCAATCCTCAAATCCAATATTCTTCTGAAATAGACATCAGAATTTTATAATAACCCAATTATAAGGCTTTTTACATTAACAACATAATTCTAAACTGTATTTTTATATTTTGATGTACATTTTACAGGAATTTGAGGAATGATTTGATCTTTTGTGGCAATTCACTATACCAAGAGCTCAAAGAGTAACTAATCTATTATCATTATGTGCTCTTAATAGTTATTCATCTAATTACCTACTTACATTTTTGTGCTCACTAACAACTTTTAGTCAGTATCATGTTCATTAACATGTAAGTTTGTTACTGTTTTGTTAGTCATTCAATGATTTTTGTTTTTTTTTTATCAAAATTTAATTTATTATGCTTATGTTGTAAGTGACTGGTTAGTCAATTGTTATAAGTAAATTGTTTAATGAAGGAGAGTTTTTCTTTATCTAGGTAATTTGTAAATAATTCCTCTATGGTTCCATAATACAAGTGCTTAAGCTACTTACTTGTTGAAGTACTGTATAGAATCATCAATAATATGAGATTTTGTATGAATGTATTATTTAATTACCTAAGTTTTGAAATAACAACACATAATATGTTGGCATATTCTTCTTTCTTTCAATAAAATTATCAATAGTAATAATACATTCATACGCAAAATTACAGCACTTTTAAATAGGTATTTTATTTTAATTAAGTGCCTACATGTACCTATGTAAGGTACAGTTTTTGTATAAAAAAGAAAAGTAGTTATTCTTGTTTACAGAATCCTTTGTTCATTATAGAAACTATACACCTTTATTGTCATAGATGCTATGCAAAAACCATGGAACATGTCAATCCTATGTGATCTATTACATTGTCATTTCACATGTTGGTGTCAAATTTTTTTTTGTTGTTGCTTATGGCCTGCACAGTGGGATATGGAGTCTATAGTACTGTTGTCTGTACCTACCTCCTGTATCCTCTGTAATCTCCCTTCACAATAAAGGTGCCCCAAAGGCCATTAAAAAGAATTAGGCTTGTTTAATAAGCAATTGTATTGTGAGTAAATGATTCCATGACCCCACAATGTTGCATGTCAATCAAGAGACAGAGAAGGCAATTAAGATTAATTTATATCAATAAGCAGTTGGTATGCTTTCAATTGGCACGGAATTAAGCTTAGAGCGCCCATTGTGCTCTTTATTGGTCAAATTGTTGACTATTCAGAGTATTGGGGTTTGTGGCAAGCATTTTTTTATGAATAGGAGGAATTTCGAAGTCCAAACTCAAGATTTGTTAGAGCCTGGAGTATTCTAATAGTGTAGCATTCTAGGCACCAAATCAGGTAGAGTGCGTAAGACAGGAATGGGACCGTGCGGGTCATGCGTGCAGAATGAGTGAGCCCTGAAAGATGGACAAAAATCGATTGATGGACACCGTCAAAGGGGCATACCCAGAAAGAGATGGTCTGACGATTTGTATAAGTATGTCTGAGATTAGCAAGCACAAGCGTTGGATAGGGATCAATGGAAGAACTTGGGGGAGGCCTTTGCCAGCAGTGAGACAATACAGGATAACTAAAAAAAAAGAGATATTTAATGAATAAATTCAGGCAACATCACACATTCTCCTGGTCTCTTAGTAAGGTTTTCTGTCTTATACAATAGAAGTCGGAATCTATAAACTCGCTACAAACACTTGGACCTGAAGGTAAATATCTGTTTCATCACCAATACATGTAGATGCGGAAAACGGATCCGCTACACTAACCGGCGCGCTCAATCTTCTGCACTAAGGGTTAATTAATCAAATTATTTTATTATAATATAAGTTTCAAGACAATTTTATGTTTTAAAATCTTTATAATGTTAATAAATCAAAATAGTCAATCCTCAAGTAAGTAGATGTATCGTTGGTAAATAACGACTGAATCAGTGTGGTGGGCTTTCTAATTTTGGCGCGCGTGTTTGGGCGCCTTGTTCGGAGAGGCCGTGACGCCAGTGTTATTATCGCATGGTGGCCTTGGCCTCCCCTGCACACATTGGTTTCCAGACATGACAAATATAATAATTACATACTAGCTGTTACCCGCGACTTCTTCCGCGTGGAATTGTATTTTTGGGTAGCATTTTTAATTATTTAATAATTTTCACCCCCCTTTTTAACCCCTTACAACCCCCTTTTCGCAATAAAAAGTAGCCTATGTTCTTTCTCATGGTCTAGACCATCTGTATACAAAATTTCACTCAAATCTGTTCAGTAGTTTTGGCGTGAAAGAGTAACACAGACAGACAGAATTACTTTCGCATTTATAATACTAGTTAGGATGAATATGTGTAACAATCTACAACGAAACTGCCCTGTAACAAAAGAGGATATACCTGTGGCTTCCAAACAAAAGCATGTGAAAGGGATGGGAACTAAGTTTCGATCTTGTATTCTGTTTCATTTGTAGCCCTTGGTTTCACCATTCAGGTACTAGGTATATTGATTGATATATATAAAAGCACAGCCTTATCAAATGAAATATCAATACAGCTCCATACAAAACACACATGAATGTCAACATTTTAAAATGTTTGATGCATTCATACCCATGGCGTTTTTATCATTGTGTCACAAAAAAAATTGTCTACATGTTCTTTTACATATCAAAATGTATTATTCCTTGTCTAATCCCAATCCCAAACTTCTGTCTTAATGTTCATCATGGTTTTCCTTATAACTTAAAATGATGATAATGAATAAATTTTGTGATAGATATTTGGTAGACCCATTGTTATTTATTACCTACTCATTACGAACATGATAAGATATCATGCTTTGCAACCAGATTATTAGGCCTTTTATCTCTTTCATTTTTTCATAGGTAAAAACTAAAAATGATGAATAGCCGTGGCTGCCAGACAGTAGATATTTCCAGAATGTTATTTACATTTATTATCTCGAACAGTTAATGACTAAGAGTTGAGATTCCATGTTGGACAAATTAATAGAACATTGTGTTAGAAAATAATCATTTCCAGAATATCAACTAAGACATTATTCCCAGAAATTAAGTAGGTTAATTGATATAATTTATCAATTTGTAACTAGTATACTGCTAGCATTTATTTTTAGTTATTGTTCCTGTGAGTTTGAGACATTTCCCCATCATTATAATATAAAAATGTACGTACAGTTAATTCAAAAATGCCATTATTTTTTTGGTGATTGGATTTTTAAATTTTGTCCTGTAGTTTTTAATTTATTTTTTACGAATATCGAAATATATTTTTGAGATCTTTCTTCTTTGTAATATAAGTAGGACATAGGATTTATTGTTTGTGTCACCATTCATTTTATTTATTTATTTATTTTCTTTATTAAGGAAACAAACAGGTTATAATAATACATTATGACGTTAAAAATATGTTTATCTTTTAATATATATTTTTTTATCTGATAACTATCACGCAGAAGCACATGTTAGACTCATTTAGCTTTAACATCAGTCATTTATGCAATAAAAGTTCAAATGCACCTTGCATAGAACCTCACGTGCAATAACTGTCGCTAACAATAATGCAGTGACTGAAGATGATGCAAATGCGAAACTACTTCGAATACGCAACCCAAGGCTCCTGCCATACTTACGCCGAGACACCCGCACGCCTCTAACGTCTATAGAATAGTAATGAATTCGATGAGTTTTCCTTATAAACACAGCAATCAAGGTGACTTGAGAAACATGTTTTAGTATGGAGCTAACCTGACTTTTTTAGCGCATTTACCGGACCGCGATGTGGATTATGCAGAATTTTTGCGAACCTAATTTTGAGATTCCCGTTTTTATACTCACCTCACAACCTCAGGAATGAGTCTTGAAAATGAGTACCGACATATGTATTTAATTTTATATCAATGTTTCAGTTATATTTTTGATTGATAAAAAGAAAAATCAATAATTTATTAACAATTAAAAATACATCTATTGATCCGACTTTCTGTGTCTGTTTATTTTGTGGCTCTTCATAAGTCCTTTCATAGTGCGACACATCCAAGGATTTTCTCATCCGACCCGAAATCTAAGTGGTTACATTGAATAGGTACCTATGTCTTAGGTTAAAGCAAAAGCATTTTAAATGTAATAAGTAATAATAAATAAGTATTATTGATCTGCATCAAAATTGATAAGACATTGGCAATCGCATATTTTCAGTTATATTGACCACACAAATGATGGAAAACTTATCACAAACAATGGTCGTATCTAACAGCCCACATCACGTAATATTGACTAATTAGACCGGTGTATAATTAGTAGTCCGCGAAAAATCAATCGTTCGTGGATCAACAATTAATGCTTACAATAGTATTTGATGGGTTTGGTTGTAGCCTTTTTGACCTTTGTAGTAATCAAGTGATTATTCGTTTCTAATTGATTTACTATAATAATGTTAATTGTAGTTACAAAACAAATTTAGTAGGTTTATGGGTTTTCTCATGTATCTCACGCTTAGATTGTGAGAAATTCTCAAGATGCAGGGAACTGTTTTAAAATTCTGCCTTCATCATGAGTAAGTTAAAAGGTTGTAAGTAACGACCACTGTTTTAAGTGACAGGTTAAAGTACCCTCCGAAGCGAAGTATGTTCACGTTAAGCCCGAATAAATTAAAAATATAAATATATTTTAATGAATTCTGGCTTATACTGCTTTGTTTTTCTTATCCTCGGTACAAGATGTAAATTCTGGGTATCTCGTACATCCTTCCTGTAGAGGACATGGAATCGATATTTTATAAGTCTGCCTCCGATCCGATCGTGAATAAATATCGTCGAGGTGACATGACCAAATTCGCACTAGGTAACTCATGTTTTATTGAGATTTGAATCAGTTCCGATATTGCTTGGTACAGTAAAGCTTGAGTGAATAGGCTAGTTCTGGGAATGCTAGCTTTGTAGGCTTCTTTTCAACTCTAGGTTCAATGTGAAGCTGAGAGCAAACCCATCATAGATGTATAAAAAAACTGAAAGTATGCTGCTGATTGCATCATTGGCTCAATAAAAAAGATTCTTCATTATAGAATCATCCATTCTTATAGCCCTTTGGATGGCAAAAGGACTGGATAAAGTAATGAGTTCGTGACACGTCACTGGATTTTCCAGTTAGCGGAATTATGTAGTCTATCCATTTATTGTAGCCAAGGGACTTAGTCAATTCCTGTTTGAAATATGATAGCGACGTACACACTTAAATAAAATGACGCTAACATTCTTATTATTACTGTATTTACAAAAAAATATAATAAAAGTTTATGATGAAAATTCGAAAATAAATCAGCATTTTATACAATGCCACCAAAACAGTGAGTTTTCCATGCTTATAAAGCTAATCCATTTAATCAACATTAATTTTATCAAATAACAGATAGGTTTAGAATTGGGCAGTGGAATCTTAGGCTTTTTGAACAAACGTTAATCAGAACGATTCATAGTAGTGGATGTTAAGATTTATCGGGTTTATCGATACATCCTGTATAAAGGTAAACTAGTTTCTTTGTCTGTATTATTTCTTCTTTCCTGTTCAACAAAAGGCGAAGCCATAATAGTAAGCCTTCTAACATTTGAAGAAGTGAGAAGGGTCTTAAAAATCGTTTTTCGTCTATTTGAAATACGTACACGTTTGGAACGAAGGCTGTTGGAAGTAAGGCCTAGTTCGCCACGGGTTTCAAGGCTGAAGTGGCAATTATGCAGGGCTATTGCCGCTCGCAGGCCTCCAGCTATCAAAGGAGTTTTATTTTTATTGCCACCATTCGGCTGTGAATATGCTCCGTTTTATTGTACTTGAATTAGGCAGGTGTGTTTGATTGTCTCCGTGTTTTAGGGTTTTTCAATCCAATGCGCTGAGGATCTTTAAGACAGCACATGAAGTCTCCTGTCTTTTTTAACGATCCATTGGTCTAGTGGTTTAAGTACCAGGCCGTGATGATAATGGCTAGGTTGAACAGAAAGTA
Source organism: Cnaphalocrocis medinalis (assembly GCA_014851415.1). Lineage (NCBI taxonomy): Eukaryota > Metazoa > Arthropoda > Insecta > Lepidoptera > Crambidae > Cnaphalocrocis > Cnaphalocrocis medinalis. The sequence continues at coordinate 3,212,256 of CM026289.1, read as the reverse complement.
TGTTTCGAATTTTTGAACATAACTCGGGTTTGTGATGACCAATCTGCATTAGGCAAGCGTGGTGATTAAGCCTAATCCCAGTATAGTAGCGATGACTTGATTTCTGTGATAGAGGGCAGGTTGTTGTATCCATGTGGCTTTATAACAAAGCCGTAACGAATGAGAATATACCTGTCGCATCCAAACAAAGGTGACACAGCGTTAATGAAAGAGAGGGAAACTCTGATTCAGTCGTCACGTCCGGTTCGAATAAGTCCTCTGTTTTGTTTAAAAAATCTCATCGTTAACAATAACATGTGTATGTTTGTAGTTTTTAATCATTACTAGATAGCAAGAAGTTACTTCTGACTAAACTAGTTAATAAACACACACACATTTACACATTTGGTTACCTTCCACTCCCACTCATCTAGTTAGTATTTCATCAACGAAGGTGTTGCGCTAAATACAGCCGGAATATCGACCGACCTTTACACTTCCGCGTGTGTACACGACATTTACGTTATTTTATTTACAAACAATATTGTCGGGGAAATTAAGTTTGAACTGATAACAGTTTACCCTCGATATGACTAAGACTTAGGTTTTTACATTTCAATCAATCATAGTGATTCTGCCATCTTATCATGGGTATGTTCTTAGATTAACAAAATCATAACAATTAGTTGATGGTTAATAACATTAAAATACCTAAATTAAACTAATAATCCCCAATTGTCTTGGTTTAAAAGTTATGGTGTCAGTTTTATAAAAGGGACAGCAGCATTATTAAGTTCAGGATGAAATAGTGGTAGAATTTTTTCATCTCACTATATTGGAAGCCAAATGATCGCGCACGGTACGGTTCTAAAGAATTTTTCTTCCTTAACCTGGGCTTCGGCTGTAAAATGAGATCCCTTCAGAGGTTTTTCTGAGGGACTTCTAGTACGAGGTTCTTCAAGACTCGTTGAGGTTTTTAAAAGGTCGGCAACCTCTGTCCGTAGGCTGCGGTAGTCGTAGCAAGCGAACCGCACGCTTGTTTGATAAAAAATATCTCTTTCTCTACTCCCGGAAAACTGTAGCTAAAACAAAGACTAGCCGTTTGCACCATCGACTCCGATTTGCCGGTAGTGAAATGATCCAGACGACTTACGGTCTAATGAAGCAAAGGGGTGAAACTTGCCTAAGGAAAGTAAGCTCTGATGGCATAACAAAAAGGGTGAAAATATATTGAAGTCGGCTAATGGACGCCAACATGCCATGGGGGATTTTGTGTTGATATTGATTGATTGGAACTTAATGCACTCACTGGGTTTCTTCGTGTTTGACCTTGTTACTTTGTAGTTGAATGAAAACAGCAATAAAGCTGTTATTTTCTAGCTGTAGTTATGTTTAACGACGTTTCAATACCAAGTATTAAGGCTAGTGTTTACATATTAGTACGCTCACAATACTAACGGATGTAAATAGTTTTGAATGCTTATTTCCTGAATTAGTATATTGTTTTTAAAAGTTGTAGAACTCAAAAAGCGAGGTTTGATTTTAGCAATTAATTCCTTTTTTTTCTCATTGCGGGAATTGACATTATCACAAGCTACTCAGGGTCCATAAACATCGTGACTTTTTAAATACCCGAAAACCTTTTGGAGACGATAATTATTTGTATCGGGAGGCGAACATTTTGAGATTAGACCCTAATCTATGTTTTTGGGGAAACATGTTTGTTTCCATTACTATAACGCATTCGAGAAGTTTCTGGGCTATTTAAAAAGTCAACTTATCAACTAGAACAGCTTTATAAACATGCACAACTCACTGTTTAATTAAAACAATGTTTAAATTGAATCAGAAAGGTGACGAATAACCTCAAAGTATAGTTACAAGCATAGCAGTCAAATGACGTATGACATGGATATAAGGCTCAGCTGGACGGGAAATAATCACTATAGTTGTTTACACTGACTCACATCTGTGTGTTGTGAGTCACCGTATCGGGCTCGCGGCTAATTTATGCGCAAGAGCATCGTTAACGCCGAGGTCTCCAAACCTTGTCCCGGGGTATCCTTCAGGCTTTGACTGGGCAAAGTATCCTTTATCGAGTTGTTTTGCATTCAGAACCATGAGTATATTAACCCATGAATTTATTCTGCATCAATAACTGATTTTAATTTTATAGGTAGCCGGGAGACCGACTACTTTAGTATGAGCTTATCGATATTAAATCGAAATTTTCATTGGGAAGGAAAGTGTGACGTGTTGTAGGAATGCGATCTCGTACATAAGTGTGGCAACTGTTCTATTATTGTGGTGTTCACAATGCATGCAAACAGTGTTTTATGCAAATAAATATCTTGAATCTTGAAACAAAATTACATTATTCTCAGAAGTATTTTCTATGAACTAAATTATTTTCCACAAAAAGCAAGTACATGGCCACCATCAAGTGACTACCTCTGTCAATTTCCGTCAGTTGATATTGAAACCAAAACACGTTTTAGACATAAAGTGGGTTTCGATTGAAGAATTTGACATATGTAGAACTTGATGGTGCGCCATCCGTACGACAATGCCCCACAGAGCACTTTTTAAATTGGAAGAAGAAACAATTCGTAATGGAGGTCATCATGTTGTGTAACGTTACATTCGTTTTAGCTATTTAACGGTCTTTACACACTCCATGAACCACTTTGGTATGTGGCATCGCCGTTTTCTTTCCTGCCAATGGAGATGGCCTGGGGATCCGCAAAAACATTTTCCGAAGCAACACGCTATTCAGCGGTCACCGCACCTTGAAAACATAAAAAGGCTTAAAAACCGGCCAGGTCCGAAGGGTCAGGAGTCGATCATCCTCCGGTTCCGTACCATAATTAAATTCTCAAAACGTCTGAACATGACCTGGACGCTTAATAAGCAGCTTAAGCATTGTGTTACAGGTAAGCAGACAACACCGGATCACAAGAGGGTATAATACATAAACCATGATTGTAAACAACAGTTAGTACACAAGTTTATTATAGTAACCTTTTTGTTTTGAGCCATCAATGTATTTATATTTTAATGTTATATGAAGTAAAAATAAGCCTATTGTTGTAATATTTCAAGTGCCTGTTGCCATTGAACATTACATATTGAGCAAAGAACGCCCCAAAATACACCGCTTTTGCAACCGAGATATTTATTTAATTTTGTTTTTATTATTTGTGTATCAGACAACAGAAACACATATTTGTAAAATATCAACTCTACCTATCGCGATTCTTGAGATAAAACCTGCTGGAGACCTAATTTAAAGTAGGCATTACAACGGATTCGAGAACATTCTCCATTCACACGCGCTGGTGCGTGTTGGTTTGAAGCGACAGGTATATCGAACGCGTACCGGAAGACTTTTATGCCACTGGGACGGGACGGACTGGATTAGTGTACCTTCTGTGTGTAATTATTTTGTGGTAATAGGGTTCCGTTATTACCCTTTGGGTACGGAACCCTAAAAAGAACTGAGCGCTGCCTGTTGGTGAAAGATTTTCTCCACTTTTTAATCATTTTCAAAGGTCAAAGGTGACGCTCGCTCTTTGCCCTCTAATTAAAAGTATAAAAAGCTGCTTTCGCTGTATTCCTACGACTACTGATGAGAGTTGAGTTGCGACGGATCAACTTTATTAATAAAGTAAGAGTTTTTATGGCGCTCAACTAAAAGAGACTGGCAGTCATAAAATAATTTGAGAAAGCGTTTTGATGAATTTTATAAACATGTTGAAAAAGTTCGTAAAATATTAATTAAAAAACATACTTTGCAATGACTGTTTTATCTGTACAGCAACGAACGAAAGTAACCATCTTTTATAATATTTATAAAGATAATATCTATAGACATCTAAAAATCTCATACAATCCAAAAAAGGGAAACACTAACGCGATGCATTTGACTCCCACCGCCATCTATTGGTTCAGAGTGGAACTAATGTCCCGAAGTGATGGCCCCCGCCATAGTAATCCAATACAAAGTCTGGCCGCTCCTGATCTATAAAGTCTATTAAAGGATATACCCATATTATATTTCTACTGTCAATATTTTCCGTAACAACCTACCTATTGAAGTTAGGGGAAAATTATATTCATTATGCACCCTCTGATTTGAAACCGTTAAACATTTACAAGAGGTGAAAGGTCAATGTCTATCGTGGACTTAGTATGGATAGATTCCGGCACAGGCCACTTAGGCAGCGGTGACCTAAAATCATATACTGAAATATTGATTGCTCAGAGACCACCCTCTATGAATAATTGAAGAACTTCGCCGAACGATTTTAGAGAGTTCATAGTATTTATTTTAGCGGGAAACAAACCTAATAGGTGTCTAAATAATTCGATAATCAATATCAAACTATCGGACAGTAATAATAACCAATACATATAACAAACAAATTCAAGTGTGGCAGTTAGTCTTTTTATTCGCGTGAGTTCTAATTGATTTCTAATTTTTCATAGACTGCCTATTCATAAGTAAACGAAATGGAGATATTAAAAAGATCACCATTGATTATATTTTATTTTAACACTACAGTTTTTTATGACTTTCAAGTTTGAAATTGTCGTCGCCATTTGTAAAGTCGAAAAAAAACTATCTTACTTTAACCAGGACTTGTAGCTACAGCAATAACTTTATTTTTTCCTTAAAATTTGATTCAATAAGTTTATTGGGATGTGTATAATTGTTTTCCATTTGAATAATTTGGTATGCGAGTGTTTCGTTATCGGTGAAAAATATTGTTTTGGCATTTTATAGGCGGAATAAATTCCCGATTTCCAAGTCAATACACGTCCCCATTTCGTTGTTATTGAATGTGATTAGTAATATCACATAACGGACCCGCATCTCTGCTATTCATGTAACCTATATTATTCACGTATATGCTGTATAAAATAAATCGAACGCGTCTGCATCCTGTATTAGACTATGATTTAATTTTGCTTTTCAATTTTGTGCCTTCACATCTGGGATGCAGAGCTTATTTATCATTTGTTTGTTGATTTGTTTTTGACTTCCAAAAATATATGATGTATATGAATGATGGTTTGACGTAGTAAGAGTCATTTTAAAGGCAATGAGGTAGCTATGTCGGTCACCCGCTCATGATGTATAACTATAGGAGTAAGAGTATGTAACGGAGCAATTGTTGTGGTTACTTTAGAGTCTATCTAAATGGTAATTAGTATTATTTTAAGAAATACCAACGTATTTATGAAATGACGACTGTGATGCAGTGTCATTGCATTACATTTGGGTTTAAACACAATGTTGAAATTGAATATGTGCAATTTTTGTTGAGTTATTAAAAGAATAATAATTACTAGCTAGTGTTGGTGCATTCAGTAAGGATGTAATAATTGCATAGAAATCACATTTCCGGATGTGATGCGGTCTGGAAATTATATTCACTGCTCGGATTGCCGGTATTAAAATAAATCACTTTGACTTTAGTCTCCTCTCTGATTTCATGTTTATAATTAAAATCAAATTGCGTCAAACATTGAAAATAACATGTTTAAAATACCTACAAAAACAAATCTCAGTATCTGAAGACCCCAAAAATGCAGAATGGGGTGAACTCTTAGTCAACTCAGCATTGAACAGCGCTGTGTTTCGCCGAGTGAGCGAGGATACCGGAGGATCAATCGCGGGGAAAGGGGGTTAAAAGATTGGGAGTGCACTTGTAATTTAACTCCACCGCTCATAGACATCCTATGAGCGGCGGCAACTTCTTGCCATTTGATGATCCGTCATCTACTGCCTATCACTTATAAAAACTAAACAAACATTTGGACATGACTTTAAATTGAAGTTGTCGTTCGGAAAATTACTAATCAATAGAAATGTTTACCTGAACTAAATCGTGTAAGTGCGTAGTAAACGTCCATTGTTCCCATGTTTGTAAATAATATATTCAAGTCCTAATGGCATTTATCGGTGGTGTAGGTTAGTTTTCTAAATCGTCGTTTAACATGCGACATCTAGTCCCAAACCATCGATTATTTTGAACTAGGAAAGTCTTGCAAATTGTATGAGGTTTCTTTTTTGAGGTTTGACGGAGGTTTTATTTACCAAGGTTTTCTTGAATGAGGTTGTATGTAAAGATTAATTTCATAATCAATATTAAATGAGTCTTCATCTACCTGTTCAAGTCTTACCTCTCGATTTACAGTACTAACATCTATGTTTTATGATTTTTTAAAATTAAAAACTTGTAATAGTGGGGTTGTTGATACTGGAGATCAGACCATATCCCGGGGGGAAAAGGTGTAATTTAAAATTTTACTGCGCACTTGTGTGTTGCGGGTGGGTGTCCATAGGGTTCGGCAATCGCTTACAATCAGGAGATATGTCTGCTCGTCTGCCACCTCTCACATAAATATGTATTAATATGACATTTTCTTTGTTTCCAGGTCCCTGCCGCATCAGCGGAGGGTCACTGCGTCTGGTATGGAGTGTGCACGAATCAGTCGTCAAAAAACAAATATTGTGCTTATAATGGAACCGCTAAGCCTATTGAAGATGCGGGAAGGGTAAGTTGTTTAAATTATATTAGGTACAATGGCCATAAAGCCATTTTAAAGCCAATCTAAATCTTACAGACAGTCGAAGCTGATTCATGAAACCCATATTATGGAACATTTAGGAAACTTTTCCAATTTGATATCTCAAAATCGTGAACGTGCATGTGCATTTTGTTGAATTTCGGGAATTTATCATTGATGCTGTCTGTTATTATCAGCAGGGAACTGACTGACGATAAAAAAAACACACTTGTTTATTTTTTTGTGTGTTTTTTTAATTTTAAACGTAGAAATATGAAAATTGAATGTGATCGATTTCCGTATCTCAAGGGCGGATTGCACGTACATGCACGCTTTAACTAGGTCACCGGGTGAGGTTACTTAGTGTTCGACGCTATATTTAGCACCAGCGTGCAAAGTGACGTCACAAAAGTCCTACTTTTCGCCAAACCGGAGCGCAAGGAACTTGACCTGGCATTCAACTCGCAGCCAATTCCCTGCCGGTTGCTCTAGCCGTAGCTATGTATAGTCCTAATCCCCTTTGGCTCTCGGAATCTGCGTGATTCAACGTACCTGCATTGTGCTAGGTAGGTTGAAACAATGGCTTGACGTCTCTGATGAAGGCCTTTCCAACGGAGATGTTTCCTTCCACTCGACCACGATTGTTTTCAGACTTATATAACGTTATGTCTCGTAAACAAAGCTCCCATTGCTCTATCCATGTCCATCATAACTTGTATGTTAGTCCCGAAGTATTTGTCAGTCGTGTCGTTGTTTCTATTATTGGAGTTCCACTTTGTATTTGTCTTGGCACAAAGGTCATCCTGTGTTTTGACAGTCTGCCGCGTTACTTATATTTAAACGAGGTGTTGTGATTTCTCAATATTTTCGTTAAACTGATTCTTTCAAGGATGGAAAATAACCGCGTTGGCAACACTTTTATTAACAGCAGAGCATTTGAAGAAACAAAATTAGGCCTATTAACGTAATTATACATCTTGGTTAACGCAGAACCAGTATTACAGGGTTTGTCTGTATGATATTCCGTAACAGATTCATAAGTGTGTTTATGTACTTTTTACGAGTTTGACTTCATCGTTTATGAAAATTCGCAATGCGCAAAATGAACGCATCACACGAATGTAAACAGTAGAAATCATTTGTCAATAGCCAGCGAGCATTCCTGTGCTAGAAACTTCACCGCCATTGGAGAATCTACTTAGAAGATGTCCATTAACATTAGTCGAAATATATGTCCAAAAGTTATCGGAAAATGCGTTATCTATGTTCTGAAATTGTTTAGTGCCAGGTATCCTTCTTGATACAATATTTTATCAGTCAATAATTCATGCGTAAAAATATTCGTAAAGATAGTGTGAATATAACCGGCGATTCTCATACAGTAAAGTTGTGTAGCCCTTTGAGTTGTCAGTTAGCATACGTTCCGAAATATTACGTAAAATATTTATTTATAGTTTTCTTACGCTAATTTTATTATTGACTAATGAGAATCATCTGGTATGTGTTCTGTGTTCTTCAACAATTGTTATTTTGTGATTGATAATAAGAAAAGCTACTACTTTGCTTTTATTTTGCGGTTCTTCTGCTTACCGATTACCGATTAAATTTCATGTTTATCTTATTTCTTACAGTTAATCTACTGTGATATCAATAAACTTATTTTTTTATTACAATGTTTATCAATTAGCGAAAATGCTTTATTTGACTTTAACTTTTGCAATGTTGCAAATTTTATCAGACTACAATTAATGATAACTTTAAAGCTTTTTGTTGCGTGACCTTTACTCTATGAACTGTTCATATTATGATTATTAATTTTGTTATTATATCATACAATGTAACTATCTTTAACACACCCCGATAAAGTTATAGTCCACATAGCAACTATGGTTTTTAATATTCAATCGATGCATTATGTAACTAAATATAGATTTTAAAGGGTATCTTTCTCTTCGATCATGTTCGATTTGTTATTCTCCAACGTATTTATGGCTATTCAAAATACTGCCCAGGAATATATCGACGGCGTTTTGCCAAATTTCAGTTTCAATGTTTATGGTTGCTTGTGTAGTCTATGCAATTCGCAAACAGGTTGTTGCTTGTTGATTTAATGGTAAATCGTTTTGCGTTATCTATTACCTAAATAAGTTTTCAACTAAAAAATCACAAAGCACCACTCAAATAGAATACATCTCAATAGGTTCGATATGGGCTGTTCTCAATCACTAATTCTAATGAGACTAGTTCAACTTAGCGTTGTTGTTTTTTTTGTTTACATAAGGACTAATGAGTTACATCACTGCTACGAGTCATTGACTCAATCATCCACTTCGCGGTCTTTGTTCCTTCGCGTACTTTCCATGTTTTAACATGTATGGCTTGTTGGCCGACTTACGTATGTTTGTAGTCGTCGAACTCGTGAACCTATGAAAGATGAAACGCGCGAGTGCGTTTGAAGTTGACACACATAGGCGAACATTGATTTATAGTGCTTCTGCTTTCCGCGCTACGATTGGCGACCGTCTTCTGTCAGCTCAAGTGAAAAGCCTGAATATAATATCAATGAAAGTAATAAGGCACAATTGAATTTGTCGTGAGATATACAAGCCTACATACTTGAAATAGAAACTGTAAATGAAAATGTTCGTAGTTTTAAGGTTAATCCATAGCTTATTAAAATAATAGTGTATATCAATATTTAAAAGATGTACCTACCTTGACTACATTAAATTTATATGGAACAATTCATTTTTCTAATAAAAGTAATAATTTTAAAGTTTTTGAAGTTTAAGCAACCATTTAACCATCTACTGGTTTAACCAAACCAGCTCTTATTTCGAAGGTCAATTTGATTATATCAGAATATTTAGAATTTTAAATTAGATGTTAGTTTAGTTTGCTTATATTATGTTTTTTTTTTAGATTGGGACTGTCGCATTTAGTTTTTTTTTACGTCTTGCCTACGCGTACATTGGACCAAGTAAGAGTCCTAAGTGAGGAAGCAGAGGTCCTATTTATATTTATTTTTTATGTCTTGCTCAACATAGATCTGGTAAACTATATAGTATAAGCTAAATTACTAAATATTATTGATTCTACTGTGAGACATGAATGATCAGCTGACTATTCTAATTTAACAGCATAGTGAAAGTGCGATGATTGGCTCGTATTCGTTCGTACTTCACACTTGACGTCGATGTTCCCATGACCTTGACCGTCCTCCAAAGTCGTCCACCCGTCAACAATAATCAAGCAAAACATTAAAATGTTTATTTCCAATGTTTATCATATTAATATCTGGGGATATTTTAAAATACAAAAGTAATTTGTATTTCATTTCCAAATAGACAATTTGTACAATGACAAAGTTCTTCAACAAATTAGAGAAGCTACGCAAGCAGATGATCCGTTTGATGGAAATTATTTCTCCGAGCCACCTGTACATTTCTACTCTTCAAAGATAAGTTTTATTAGAAAAGTAATACGAAGTTAGGCTACTTCGCTTCACGTTGTTAGATTTCCAAAAGTGTTGGGAGTTCTCCGCTGGGAGTTCTCTTCAGAAAGACACAAACAAGTTCTATTTGTCTTATCTACGAAAAACAAACTTGTCGGCTCATTTCACGATTGGCTTATTCTTGAGGTGTTCGATGACGCATCTTGTAATGATAAGTTCCTTATCTTATCTCGTAATACTATGCACATGTGACACTTAATCCGAGAGTCGTGTGTCTCTCATAAATTACAACGAAGACCACTACAGGATGATTCTCGGTATACATTAATATTCGGTTATGATACCGATACTCTTATTTTATGCAAATAGGATGGTCAGTCAGTTTAGGAGTTATCTGCTGATTTCATATCGCAAATAAGTTCGTCGAATTGTATTTTCGAAAATGTTATCTGTCTTTTTAGGTTGTCTTGTTGTTTTTCTTACAAGTAGTGGCATTAGGAGTCCCAGTGGACTGGAATCGCACTTCAAGTCTTTTTTTCGTCAATCCAGTGTTATCTTTCTTCAATAAATTTTCGTTAGCGATTTACTCGGCGTTCATTTTAGGCAAGATATAGATCATTTCTTTATCGTGAGAGGCACGAGGGCTGTCGCTAATGTTATTTCATTATTCACTTTCTCTTCTTCGAAGCGGATCTTTCATTTACTTATTACTTTCGCGACCACTAACCAACTGATAATATATACATCTTTTTTCACACGATATCAAGAATGTTTGTGAAACCATAATATGTTATTTGAGACTTTATTAAACTTTAATTCATTTAATGACTGCTTGAAATTACTATGTTTAGTAAACTCCGTGACATTTTTGGTTTCCATTCTGTCGTTGCCGCGTTGGTGCTTAATATATGGTTCTAATTATCATAAGTATTAGGGAATACCTGCAACCATATTTCAAATTAATCTACTGCAAAATCACGTTCATGAACTTCCCTTCCACTACCTACTTGTGCTCGGCCGTTTGCCAAATTTACTCGCATATTGAGAGAAGTATTCTAATTTGAGTTCTACTGGAAAGAAGTTACATTTAATTTAGGTTGCTTACACAGTCGTATGGTTTATTGACGATTCGGCTTATTGTTTACAGCTGCGATGAAATCAGCTTCCTATATTGTTTTTATAAATTGTACCTGGAACTTGACCTCACTATTTCTATTCTGTCTGTCTTCGCCCGCTGCATTATTCCTTTATACTATCGCAATCACGAATCCGTCTCATGATTTTCATCGATCACTTATATTTTGTCGTCTCTGGATTGACCTCTGCTACTGTCTACTACATTTTACGACTTTAATTTATCATTTATTATTGTTCTTTCGATATTCATCGATACATTGTTGCCTTTGATTAAATATTTCGCTGTCTCATTTGTAGTTGCTTCTAATCTTTATCGTCGTAGCTAGTCTTGAGTTTCTAGGGCTTCTTTACTTTACGCATTGCGTCTTGTTTATGTTTACTCTATGCGTGATACTTAATATAAAATAATAGGAGACGATTGGTTGTCTGCGATAATTTGCAAGATTTAACCCACTCTTGTTTTTCTTCGCGAAAGCATACTTATCTACTTGATCCAATTGAGTGAAATTCGATAAATCATTAAGATTGACATTGGATTTACTAATTACATTACGCTTACTTGGGCTTCGTTTTCTTTATCGGATTTGCTCGATACAATGTTTCAACTGTTTGTGTTTAAGATAACGTAGACAAATGTAGTTATATCGGGATTAAAAATTATTTGACAATGATAATTTCTATTTTAGTCAATTCTAAATGCGTAGTAGGAACTCGTAAGGAAAGGAAAGTAACAATATGACTTTGTAACGACGCACATTTTCCACTTATCATAAACCATACAAATGCCATTCTTGTTATGAAACATAACATTTTAGGAATGTATGGTGCACTTTTTATAGTTCGAGCGTATAGTGATAAGTTGATAAGTATAGACGATAAATTGTTAGGTAATTCTGAACACATGGAATATGTGCTGACCCGTTTTACTCATACTCATATTTTTTATTGGATTAAAGTAATATTACAATTGTAAATATACAAAGAATTGTTATTATTGATTGGTAATGTTAACATACAATTGTAATCGCTTTTCCATTGTAAAGAGGCGTTCTCATTAGTTGATAAGTCGGTTGTTAGCCTCCACTCATTTTCCCGTTCCAGTCCTACTGGGCCATGTGGCATGAGTTTCCAGCATTTTGGCGCTACCGACCAATGAGAATGCCCCTGAATAGTTTGCGTACTAGGTATTGTAAAATATTAAAGTGAGACAGTGAATGAATAGTCGAGACGAGAGAAGCATGCCTCGCCGAGATTGACTCAATTTGTTGGAATTCAATCAGTGTAATGAGTTTAATTGTGGCAAATCATTCGCCCCTTTGTCTCGTAAACTGTTGTTAGAGCTACACACATGCAAACGTTTTCCTGTCTGCATGTTATTATGTTCTTTTCATTTTCATCATGTCATGTTTTTTAAATGTATGTGTTCACAGTCAGGATACGTACGAGTAACATTTCTAAAATGTTGTTACCTAAGTTGGCTGGATTCCAGATGTATACACCTGCTTTGAAATATTGTTGCTTTAGGTTTGCTACATAAGTAGGTCGGCAATTTCGGTTCGGCAACCTTACTACAAAAATATAATATTTCATTAATACATAATTACTTTCCTTACTACAAAAACCTTCGGTCGGCTAGGCTTTGTTGTTAGGCAAATAGCAAACAAATTAAAAAATCTTCGGGAAGCTATGACTTGTTTTTGTATTCCCGAACATTTTTTTATGTGATAGGCAGACGAGCAGACGGATCAGCTGATAGTAAGCGACACCTGCAACATCAGTAGAGTCAGCCACAAGTGCGCGTTCAACTTTAACCCCTTTTACTCCTTATTGGGCCTCCCTCACTCAACAAAACACAGCGCAGATTTTACACATAAACTGAATTTTAAATAGCATAGCAGCAGAAAGTAGCAAGCCATTATTACCATTCCTTTGTCTAATTTTTTTGTAGCACTTAGAAGAAACTTCTCTAATTTCAATATCTTTTTGTCGTGGAGTTGCGTCATATTCGTGCAGAACCACCATTACCGTCTGCGTCAGAGGACGCAGTCTGGTAAATATATGTGTCGTGTTTACTAATTTATATTCGGTTTGGGGCGTCACCATCTCTTTGGTTAATCCCGCATACTTCATATAATACGAAACCGATATTATCGGGCCGCACTAGAATACGAATGCGGGGGAAGGGAAGTTAAAAGGTTGACAGTGCACTTGTTACTCCACTGGTGATCACCATTAGGTGATCTGTCTGTTGGTCTGTCACTCTTCGGTCTTCACTTAAAAAGTGCGGACGTTCTTTTTTATGGCATAGATAGGTGGCTGACGAGCAGACGGATCACCTGATGGTAAGCGATTGCCGCCGCCCATAGACACCTTCAACATCAGTAGAGTCATAAGTGCGCTACCAACCTTTAACCCCCTTTCCCCCAATCGGGCCTCCGTTACTCTCAATCGAGACACAGCGCAGGCACTGCTTCACGCCGGTCTTCTATGAGGCCGTAGTATCACTCTGAGCCGGCCCATTCATGCCGAAGCGTGGCTCTCCCACGGTTTCTTCTTAATATTTAGACGTTATCTCGTCGCAATACATGGTCGCGTCATCAACGATTCACATTATCATTACTCAAACTAAGTCTTCAGCTATCTAATTTATGATACACGAGTAGACAATAAGATATATAAGGTATAGTTTCTTTATCCTACCTACTTTTAGTCATATGTTGTGCAATAATAAAAGATAACATTCCTTGTAGTAGACAGATCACCTGTCTTTGTATGAAAATGAACTTGTGTGTAGCAGATTTGAAGGTTCAGTAACCTATAAGAACTCTGAGCAAGCGGAGATTGTAAATTTGTTTATTCCAATACATACATATAAGCTATATCAAAGGCTTTTACGGCTGGTTTGTTTAGAATAGGCTTAGGTTGTTATCGGGAATGGAATTAGCGAAATAGCATGAAGATAGACATGAGAATGATATCTTGAAACAAACATTGAGGTGCGACAAGCTTGCGGCTCGCCCATATTACCGAGTGACCACATCTAGACCTAAATAGAAGTAGTATCCCTTGTAGTTAGGATGTATTAGTACCAGTTGTAGGGCCGCCGATGTGTATATGTAGCCTACACCTAGCTACGGGGCCCACGGAAGTGAATAGGTAGAAGTCTATGTAATATAGAATGTAGGAGACGAAGTTAGGAAGGTGAAAATTTGTTTCTTCTAAATGCTAGCGGCCAGTGCTGCACAGAGGTCGCATATCACCGCTACACAGTAAATATTCTGTTACTCGTATCTACAGGATTTTAAAGTGGCTTAGATTTCCCTTGCCACTTGGCATGGTCAAGTTCCCAGCGTTTAATATAATAACTATAAATAAAGACGTTTGTACGTCAACTGATCAGCGCAATATGCGGGCGAGTTCCTGTTTTTGATTGGTCCATTGGCTTCCCCCATCTGGATTGCAAATTGGCTGTTGTTGAAGTCATCGGAGGCGAATGTAGCCAAGTTCAATGGTATAACTAGATAACCTTTACATGTGTATAACACAGACAGAATCCTGCACTTCACAATCGTATAAAACTGTAATATATCGTATCTCTCTCGTCGCTCCCTCGCTGCTGTGGGTCGAAACTCCTTCCGACTCTGTACAACCAGTTCCATTGGCTGTGTTCCGATGATTGATGAGGCAGTACCTACATATTTATCTAGATCGCCATTCAGGTCCGGGGTCGTAGTTAGGCCATTTAACTACGACATTGGACCTCTTGTTGGATATAGTTGAACGATTTTGTCAAATCTTTGCTAGTATATGTGTATTGCTGTATGTATGTACCTATGTATTGTTACTTACTCCTATAAAGATAGTTTTAGATTTAGTCAGGTCATATCAGCATAATACTATTGTTATTAAAAATTCCGTACTTTTGACATTAAAATTCGACTGATATTATGTATGGTAAACAAAATACATCATGGATTTATGTACATCATAGGGTGTTGCTTACACTAGTGACGAGTTGGCAAATACAATTTTGGCAACGTTCAGGTGTTGAAATTTCTATGAAATACGTTCTTAGAGGAATGATCTGATCGGAATTTCTGGCTTGATCTTGAACTTGATCAACAGAAGAAAAAAGTATTTATTATTATAGTTCCAGCGCTGCAGTTATATTAACCAACTGCATATACTTGCATACAATGTATCTTTGAGACAGTGCAATCAGAGCGGTAGTTGTGTTATTGTATTACGTATTCAAAAACAAATAATAAACATATTTTTAAGAATGAGCACTGATAAGCTATCTTAAGGTGGCGCCCGATTTGTAACCTTTATAAAAATACGCTGTTCATTTCAATAAGTAAATAAATTCACACAACATCTCATATATTGACCTGACTACTGTAGTAAGCTATAATCTTTGATAATCCCATCAAAAACAATACTTACATTGTCAAAAAAACCAAGTCTCGCAACTACCGTAAAAAGTGGTGAGATCCATATTTTGCCAAGTCGGTTGTTCATTTATTGACTTATATAATAGCTTAAGCACTTGTTTAGAGAGGGCCTAATTTGAAGCGGACGTTACGACCGAATCGGAGTTGCCCTCCCTTTTACACGCGTTTGTTTGAATGTGACAGGTATATCCTCATTCGTTATGGGACGTTTTCGTTATAAAGCCATCAGGACACTAACAAAAATTTTCTAATAAACGAAGACGCCGGCAGATCTCATGCAACGTTACTTATATTATGAAACTAGTGGCCCGCCCTCACTTCGCTTCGAGACCGTAATTCAGAAATGAAATAGTATAGAAGATAGATATAGATAAGTCTAGCTGTATTCTTCTTAAGGTTACATTTCTTGACAAGAAATCATCGTTCCGCTAAATTGACTTTAATGAGTGATAATAAGAGTGTTAGCGCTTTTAAAGGTCGTTGTATTGATAACGACGTTTCATGCCTGAGCAGGTACTCTGTAGTGGGGAAACTAACTTACCTACGATTTTCTTAACGATACAGATGTAACACTGTTATCTAAATATGTAATGACTAGTGACTTCGCTTAGGGAGAGTAGTTCAAAAATGAATAGATGGCGTTGAGCGTAGATTACTTCGCGCTAGTGTTTTATGTTTTCGGTCCATCTGATGGTAAATGGTAACCGCCGCTCATAGACGACAACAATGCCGAGAAAAAAAGATAGAATACCTTTTATCACAAAGTAATAATTACGTAACAGTGTAATCGAATAGCCGTTGAAACAAAGGTCGTCTCGCTCCTTTGGGAGGCGGTCAATCGAACCGCATCAGTCTGTGACGTAACGATCGACTCGTGTTACAGGAGCCGTTGATTGTTACGTCACACATGTTGTTAGAACTGAGCACCTACCTGGTAGTTAAGGGTTGATTGGCATTTAATACCAATTAGAACTAAGCCTGAGGACCTGTAATGAAGCGCTGCCCGTAACGAATGTTTTTTTTTTGTTTTTTATGCTATCGGTGGCAGAGGAGCTCACGGATCACATGATGGTAAGCGATTGCCGCCGCCCACCTGCAACACCAGTGGAGTCACAAGTACGCTGCCAACCTTTAACTACTTTCCCCCCAATTTGGCGTTGTGTTTCATCCAGTGAGTGTGGGGCTGGCTCACTGTATGAAACACAGCGCAGCTGCTGCTTCACGCCGGTCTTCTGTGAGGCCGTGGTATTAGGGTGCGTTTCCACGCAGCTCCGCTTCAGTGAAAACGCATCCTTACTCATGTCTAGCCGGCCCATTTATACCGAAGCGCTCCCGCAAGGTTAGAATGTTATACTTATCGCATCCTAATAAAAGAGATGTACAGCGTGTGTTGAAGGGTTCGGTGGTGAATTATGTTTTATTTTAGGGCCTCTGTGTAGCTTATTTACTAGTATATGTTATATTTCTCTGTAAATAATATTACTCATTCTTACCTACGTTGATACACAGATAACAAAAACACAAACAAACATTTCTATTGCCACTTTCATCTATTGTCTTGCCATTATAGCATTCTGAAACCGTCTGTTGTCTTTTCCTTAATACGACACGTGCCGTATAACGTTTTACTTGGATTCCAGTCATTACTTTCTTTATTAATATAAATACCAATAATCTTCAGCAGAATTTGCTTTCCCTAGGTGCATTCCACTTCATGAACGCAAAGATCTTTCGTGAATGTTCACGGTTAGACGTGGAACGCATCTAAAAAGATGAAGGTATTTCTAAATCCACGATGAATATTTCACCCATCAGTTGTTTGATGTCAGACTGATATTTAGGCATTTTGGAACTCTTCATTAGTCACCAATCCCCAAATGAATAGATTCTACAAAGTAACTGATCTGTGTTACTTCTGTTTTTTTTCGACCTGATCAGTTAAGGCTAATAAACTGTCATGTTTAAGACAATTTAAGGTGTGTTTTATATTAATGTATGTAGGTTTAATTGCTCACCATAACCTTGAACTTTGTAGAACAGAGAATTAAAAATTCAAATACTTAATTAGTATTGGTGACGCATGTTTTGTTTATCATTTAAGATTCTTTACTTACATGGCGAGAACAATCTAGACTTCTAGAGCGTTGGTAGCTCAGTGAATAAGAAGGCACGCCTTTCGAATAGGAGTTCGTAGCTTCAAATCCGAGCAAGAATTCCCAATTTTTTTAAATCTATGTACATTTTACTACCCATAGTTTGCGGTGAGGGTAAAAGTGAAGAAACCTGGTAGTTTTGTAAACTGAATAGATTTTGATTTGTTGATGAGATAAATCAGTTGATCAGTTTGATTTGTTTGCTGGGAACCGAAGATTAGACTGCAGTCGCTTCATTGTAATTTACCGAATACTGAATTATGGTCCAAGGGCACCCCTGGGTTACCAAGAGACTTCTTTGGAACTTAAGAATTGGGACATATCACGTTGTGGTGGATGACTTTAGACGACGAGTGTTTTTGGGGATTAATAATTAAATATGTAACATGATGTAACCATCGGGGTTTATGATAAGCAAACAGTTTATTGCTTTAGGACCGTAATCAATGTCGATATCATTTATTATTTCGCTGAACTTAATATCTGTCACTATGTAAAACAGAAAGTTTGGTACGTGTTTGATAACGTACTCGTATCATGTAGATATGGGTCATAATAAAAATGAAATTATTTCATGGCATGCCATGCAGTAAACGGTTATGGTTATATTTTTTTATTTCTGGTCAGGTACTCGACAATAACTAATGCTCATTTAATTATTGTAAAAAATAATAATAAATTCACACAACATGTCATACATTGACCTGATTCCATACTAAGTGGCTTAAGCATAGTGTTACAGATATCAAGCATTAGGGGAATCACAAATATAATACTTAAATACGTATATAACAACCTAGACACTGGACAAACACAAGTGTTCATCTCACGAATTATTATCTTTTTTTTAATAAGTGGTCGTTTAGGCTTTAAATACCCATACTCTTATGACATCTCATACATTTTTTTTGTTGCTTGATGTTCCCAAAGCACTCTTTTATTTCAATTCTATACTTTATAGTACATCTGCGGAAATAGGAAGAAATACATTCAACGTACCTCGATAATCTCGTAAAGCAACACAAGTCTGATAAACTATTGACCTTACTTAGTGTCCAAGTAACATTAGTTGTAAATATAGATTTAATAGTGATTTTTTAATTAAGTTATTGTATATTAATTTTTATTTAATATATTTATAACAGAGTTGTTTTAAGAGTAACTATGAGAGGCAATCTGAAATTCTTCACGCATCAGAGACCCTCTTATTACACAGAAGCGTTCTTTATACGAATATGTGTCCAGTGTAGGGATCTAATCTAACCCGACCTTTGGCGCACGAGGCAGAGTCACTACCAAATGAGCCAATCGGGTCCTTAATTTGTGTTGATCATCATTACTTTATCTATCATACAGTTTATGTTTATTTTATCTATTTATAACAGAGTTGTTAACAAGTTAGTCACTGAATTCTAGAATGACCTAGACGCCTTTTATGTGTTGTAGTAACAATAAGATGTAGGTATTAAAGGACTCCCAGACGGATGACCAAGGTCTTATGATACGGCTCGCACCGGGTGCGGATTTCTGGGAGCTCTTTAATACATCTTTTTGTTACTACGAGAAAAAACTTTTAGGAATCTAAGCTGTATTTTCGAGCAGAAAATGAGGAACAAATGAAACAAATAAAAACAAGGAAAATGGTGTTTATTTTAAGTTACAATAGTTAGTACCATTTTGAACCTATGACGAAAATTTTCCTTATTATTTAGAGTACATTTTATCAAATTGCGAAACTAAAACGTTTAGACAAAATTATAAGTAAGTATCATCATTATAACATTTATATCATCATTATCGATGGTTATCATCACTCTACCTAATAATGATGACTAATAAAAATGTTAGTATAATTACTTCCTTGTAGGTTACTACATAAATTAAATGCCGGAATCATACTCCGTAGAATTTTATTTTGGAATGTATTAAAGTGAATTAGTTTTACTTTATTCATGCAATTAAATTGATATGAATAGAACCTGTAACAACATGCGTTGTTTACATGGTGGGGTCATCTAATTTTGTTTGTTCCCATCATAATTATGTCGCTTTTTTATGGACACCCTATGAAACGAGTTGCCATAACATAGGTGTTTAACCGATCCTCTCCTTAATTGCAAGTTCCCTATCAAATAAAAATATTTACACTTTGTTTATATTTAATTTTATAACCGCACGTGCGGGCAGACTGAACTTTTGAAATCGTCGCGTTTCCACTGGTTTCTTTTTATAAATGCAGTTTACCGACTTCACAAAACGTGACCGAACTGAGCGTCACCTGGCGGAAAATTGAGCCCTCAAAGGCATCACGTGATCGCGCGGTCCCTTTGATGTTGTAGGTTTGCCTGATTGGTTCTCGTTTTCATGCTCTCCAGCTTAATTTCCCAGCTTGTTTTGGTAGAAGTAGAGGCAATTATTTCTCAGATTTTAGCTCTTATTCCGAGGAGCATAAGATTCAATACTTGCCAAAATTGTGACTCAAGTACAAAATTTTTGCTAAATTGACTTAGCAATAAAAGTAAACTGCCTGATGATTACTGCGTACTTCCATGATTCTTTACCTCGCTCTCGCCTTGACACGATTGAAACGGGTTTTACTTGTAACAATTTCTGAATGAAATAATTTTAATAATGATTGTAAGGAAAATAAAAATAAACAAACAGACATTATGACCAAAACTACTTTGTTTCAGAGATTGGAAAAACACAGTTTTCAAACTACTTTTTATTATGAATCTTTTTGGATGGAAACGGAATAAATCGTACAGCCACCCATCAAAGTATTTCAAAACTGTCAAAATTTCTTCTATGGGTTGTCGTCTTACTTTCAAACACATTAAGTTGAATATCAATTGAGGAAATTTGACAGGTTGTGCTTACATGATGTGTGGCTGTCTGTATATAGAATTGGACCTTGCTAATTAACTATCGATCCATCCACAAATATAAATACGAGTAGTATACAATCCTCATTGGATCTTTATCAGAGAACCTTCATAGGCACTTAATGTTGATCGTTATTTAGAATTATATGAGTACAACCAGCACTAAAAGTATCTTAGCAACCGAACTGGTCAAAACATAGTGACAAAGAGTTAACTCACTTTCGTAATCTAGATCGTTTATACTGTTAAGTAGTTAGTGGTAAGTAATAAGACCACATTATGTCTCCTATATTTATTATAATACTCAATATTTTCACTTTCTTTTCTCCATTCATGGAGAAAAAAAATTTGTCATTTGTCTAATACTGTAATTTAAATCCATGACCATGACAATATTTTAGGTAGTTTTTAATTTTTTAAGTTTTTGTTTTGGTGGCTACTCTCAGACATGTTGGCTGAAAAGTTTTATGATACACATAAATATACTTAGCCAAATCCTATCGGAATTAAGATATTGTTGATTTTTGATTAAATTGAATTTATGAACAATCAATTCCTATTCTGATATTAAGACCGTCTTATAATACTGTCAAAATTAATCAAATTCATTTGACGATGACTGTACATACGTATATTATTATTATCATGCACGATTTAATGAAAGCTTGATTCTGATGTTATACAAACATATATCAGTGTAATTATGTTAATGGTCGATGATATTCAGAGTAAATCACAGTGTATTATATTGTGACAGTTAATGAACGATCTTTGTTCACGATAAGATCCGTTGCCAGGGCTGGCAGATAGTACCCCCTTTGTGTCCATACAGCCACACATGAGGTTACCATTAACTGGCAAATTTCTTCAATTGATATTCAACCTAATGTGTTTGGCAGTAAGATGAGAGTCGATTGAAGAAATTTGACAGTTGTATACTTTGCTGTGTGGCTGTACGTACATACTGAGGGGCTAGCACGAACATTTTAAAGAATTCGTAACGTTTACTTATCGTGCCCACGTTACGATTACGCTAGTATTCAGCAGTTGCGAATTTACTCATTTGCCACCCCTAAGCAATTGAAATTTTGCCGCCCAAGTAATAACAAAAAAGTATCAGCCCATGTACTGTCCCACTGTCCCTCTCCATAGAATCTAGGTATGAGAGTACCCTTGTGGTTTGCTCGTCTAATAGGTACATCTATGTTTTTAGTTTTCCAAGTAAATCACATCATATTGTACTCTGTGTTATTGAAGCTAATGTCGATGTCCGGGCATGTTGATAAACTGAAGACAGTTAATGAACGATCTTTGTCCGTGATTAGATCTGTTGTCAGGGTTGGCACATAGCACTTCCTTTTATTTACTGGCCCAGATAATCTAAGTACTCCAGTACCCCCTTCGTGTACTGGTCCAGAGAATCTATGTATGAGAGGACGCATGTGGCTTGTTCGTCAAAAGATTCATCTTTGTTTATAGTATTCAAAGTAAATGACAGCACATTGTATGCAATGTTATTGAGGCTAATGCTGATGTCTGGCCATGTTGATAAACTGACGACGGTTAATGAACGATCTTTGTTCGTGATTAGATTTGTTGCCAGGGTTGACATGACAGTACCTCCTTTTGTATACAGGCCTAGATAATCTATGTATCCCATCAACATGATGTTACATAGATTAAAGTTCAAATTTTAACATGCTTTGTTTCTCGAGTTCAGCGTGGTGTCAAGTTCAATAGTGAGACCTACATGACTAATTCTCATTTACGAATTATATTAATGCAGTTCGATGCCACTTTTATTTAATTAATTATCTGGGCAATTTATAGATCCTTCCAATTAATCGAGCAATTAAGTCTAATTGGCAACCCTGTTTGTTTTAACAAAGAACTCTGATCTCGACCAACCGAGATAAGAACTCGTATGATGTCTGACTGCCAGTGATTCACCAGTATTGTTCAATACTACAAATATTTACTATTGAACAATGTCATCTGCGGACTGCGTCATAGTTAAATATTACTTCCGCAGATGTCCTACTGACTTTTCTTACATTAGATTCGGAGATAACGATAGAAGAATAACAATAAACACATTTGTACAGTATTTACCTGAGCAAAAGATCCATTGTTAACAATCCGTAGAACAAAGTACGATCTGCAGTTAGTCCAAAGATATGACTTTCTTCTGCGGAATGTTTCCAACATGAGAACGTTTAAAGAAATATAACTACTGACTTAAATTAAGCATGTCCTAAGGCAATAGTCATACACCTAACTCATGTTGCGCCTCTGGTGGGACTTGAAACTTTGAACCTCGGGTTTTTTTGAGATAACGCTATCAAAGCACGTCGCGGTTAATCGTTCATAACACTTATACAAGGTTGATACTATACGGCGGGGATAGATACTTTGAGGTGAATGGAGTCCTCGCTCGTAGAAATGTTTGCTATCAAAGCGGGCTCAGCCCTAAAGCTAAGAATTAATGCCAAGTAAGACAACCTGTCGCCGTGTCTTCGATGCGACGACTTTTTATCTTACGAAAACAAGGCTTATTGGTAAACTAAACAATTTTGCAATCGACATTCAACACAGGTGGCTTATAACGAAGACGTCCCGTAACGAATGAGAATATACCTGTCACATTCAAACAAAAGCGCGCACAGCGCATGTGAAAGAGAGGGGAGCTCCGATTCGGTCGTAACGTCCACTTCAAATTAGACCCTCAGTATTGGTACAGTTTGGAACCGGGTTTTCCAAATCTAAGTGGATGAATGTAAGGTGTACCCAAAGGAAAGTGTTGCCTTAAGATGGGCCTTTCTGTTGTGTGAATAACCCACACATCTGTATATAACACTTCGCCACTACACTTTAGTTAAAGACCATGA
This sequence comes from Cnaphalocrocis medinalis, assembly GCA_014851415.1. NCBI lineage: Eukaryota > Metazoa > Arthropoda > Insecta > Lepidoptera > Crambidae > Cnaphalocrocis > Cnaphalocrocis medinalis. Next base: position 3,188,730 of record CM026289.1, on the reverse strand, counting down.
GCCCCAAGAAGCTGTTTGCTACATCTTACTAAATGTGATATTTTTTATTTGCAGGCAGTCCTGGAAAAGTACTGCCCAGATATTCTCGCCGGTGGAGTGTCATGCTGCGACACGCAGCAGCTACAGATCCTGAACTCGAACCTCGCCAGCGCGGCGATGCTGGAGCGGTGTCCGTCCTGCATGGAGAACTTCCTCAAGCACATCTGCGGGATGACCTGCTCGCCGAACCAATCGGAGTTCTTGAAGCCAGTTAAGACGGAACCTTCGAAGTTGAAACGTATGTATTGGTTTGACATCTTGTGCTCAGTTGTCTCCAAAAAGTATACCTACAGTGAACCGGCAATACTGTCCTATCTCCTTAATTTTGACAACATTAAATTACAAGCTTAAATACCAGGAGATGGACGGAATGCCAAAATCTAACTCAACTTTTGAGATTGGACAGGACTAGGATTTTGCCGGTCCGCAGTCGGTACACTTTAATGATGCTTTTGTACCAGAATGAAGAGTACCTAGAAGTCAGATCTATTATGACAAGGTGAATAGCAGCACTCATTATTAAATAAAAAGTATTCGGGGCTAAGTCAGTCTAAGCTAAGGATTTCTACTAGCTTAGATTAACCTCTTTTGTATACTTATCTTTTGTAATCCTAACAGATTAAGAGAGATTGGTGCGTCATAGAAACTGTCTCCACTAATTACGTCAGCTTTTAAAGCAGAAAAACCAAAATATAGTGAATAACATAAAATTGAAATGACACATTTTAGCATACTTAAATTTTTGGAAACAACCACTGAACAAGAGGACATTTTTCCAAATGCGTTCGCCCGCCTCACTGAACCATCTTATCTCCCTTATTATTTTGATCTGTGGCACATAATCCCTATCGACTACAACCATAGATATATTGATAAACTTTATTGCATAACATACACTTGACTAGGTATGTAAGTAAGTATAGAAATTCAGTGTCCAGTTTACACAATATTTTTTTCGTTTCAAAAAATTACCAACACACAAACATGCCTTTGAGTTGGATAAATTGAATTGGTGTAATACGGAACTATTTCATAGGGACGTAGCTGTCCTCTGGTTTTGTAATTGATTGATTGCTTCCATCCAGAGAATAGGGGAAGTAATAATTATATTTATAAAAGTTTTTATACTAATCCTTCACATTGTCTTTTTCAGCGGGCCAGGACATGATAACCGAAATTGATTATCATTTGAGTGCAACGTACATGAACACTACCTACTCTTCTTGTGCACAAGTAAGTAACTGTATCAGAATTCCTATTTAGATGGTCTGCTTAAAAAATAATGCAAGTGTAACTTTTGGTCCTGCTGATGAAATTGGAGTTACACGAGCTACGTTGTTCAACGCCAACTAATCTCTAATTCTCTCATCTCATCTCAGCGTGTAATTCCCGCTTGCGTCCGAATCCTTCGAATCTCAGGTTGCGCTTGGACCCTAATATATTATGTGGTGAATCTGGTAATTACAATGAAGCAAATGCTGCCGACCTAAACTCTCTCTCAGCTTTAATCCCATTGTTTGTTCATCGCCGGAACACTTGGTCTACAATACCCACTAAATACTGTAGAATATTTTGATATAAACTAAGACCACATATCTAAGTATTGTGTCGAATGCAAACGAGATTATGAGAGTGAAGATGTAAAGAGTGCATCGACCGCATGAGCTTATGAACTTTGAAAACTGCAAAAATGGTGAGTAGTATGAGAACCACAACTCGGAAAATGTTCATAAAAATACTCCAATTTCATTGGTAAGAAAGACACAATATTATGAAAATATCTTCTCATAATAAATGACATACGAGACGTCTATCATGTAGTGTTATTGCTAGTACGAGGAAAAACTTGGTTATTGTTAAGCATCAAAAACAAGCCCGTCCTTTGAAACTTAAATAACATCGTCGGGATATGTTCTTGTAGGCTTCCAAGCCGAAACTAATTTGCTAATCGAGACAAGATTTGCCTAGGCAATTTGCAAAACAAGATTTTAATTATTTGCCTCAAAGACTTATAATAATATGTTGAATATTATCTGCCATTCCACTATTTATTCGTTAACAGAACTCGAAAGTTCTGAAATATTCTGAGTGAATTCGCAAGGACGACACTATGCGTTCTTATGTTATGAGGTAGATTTAAACATTATTTTTTTAATCTAGATTATCTTATGTAAGTATAAAGATGAGTGAGAGTTACACTAATTATATTAATATTCCTGTATAGGAAAAAGTGTAAAAGAAATTAGTTAACTCAGGATTTGAAGACATTGCTTAGTGACTTTAAGATAAATAAATACGAGTAGATAACATTTTTGAACGTAGTGTCCAAAATGATGAAGTAAAACATTTCCATATGGCTGCTACACTTGTAACCGTGTTGCATTGTTACTAACGGTAGATAGTTATCGCTAAACTGTTTGACATTACAGATAAAGTGCGAACTCATCTGCTGTGAAAGTGATATCTAATCACCCACTATCTCTGCAGGTGCAAATGCCCTCAACGAACCAGGTGGTGATGGATCTGATGTGCGGCGAGTACGGGTCGGCGTACTGCACGCCGCAGCGCTGGTTCAACTTCATGGGCGACGCGGAGGTGCCCTTCGTGCCCTTCCAGATCAACTACAAGAGTGGGGACTGAGCCCGCCGATGGCTTCACGCCGTACAATCCTCCTACGAGGCCTTGCAATGAAGGAGTCAAGGTGAGTCGAGTGGGAAGTTGAATTTGACATGAAATCAAATCGAATAAGGCTGCGTTTCCACCAGAGATGAGCGGGAACATTGTTGCGAGGGATGTGTTAGGTTTAAAACTTATAGTAGCGCATATTTTACTTAGCTTCGCTCAGAAAAGTAACACATTGCTCTAAAGAAGCACGTATCTCATAACGCATCTTAGTCTTAGCACATTTTTAGAACATCAACATAGCACATGTGTGGAAACGCAGCCTAATGCTCTCAAAATTACACCTTTTTAAGAATTTTCGATGCAAATTAGGTATTTAGCGTAGTGATTTGTAGTTATTCAAGAACAAGAAACTCTTAACTTCAGTGATCATTGTCATTTGTTTTGAGGAATTTGGTATGTCGAAGTGCAAGATTGACCCCTTGTTTCACATTTCAAAGTCCTGTAATGTCTGCTATTTTTTTTATTCAATTATCCTCTTAGCCTCCTCAGTCCTCCAATACGCGGCCGTTGAATCATATGATTCATAGGATTAATCATTTTACTTGATTCACATTTTCCGTGTTATAGTTTAGTAACATGTTAGTCCTTAAATCGACTCTTGACTAATGAGGCAACTTCCTTAAACATGATTACAACATACATACAATAGTTGTAGTTTACTTGTTTATCAATTTTAAATAAGATTCTATGACATACTGAAGACAGTAAGGTCTGATATCCCATATCAAGTAACTTGCCTTTATTACTTTTTCAAGATTTTCAAGCATTAAACTGATAATGTGATATTGTGAGGACGAATTGTTTTTTAAGTCGACCAAAACAATAATACCTCGTCATTATTGCTAGACTACTGGCCCGTGTTGAAAAAATTATGGGTCATTTGAACCACCAGATGACCTATGTAGAACGATATAAGAGCATAAAATAATAAGATTCAGCATTATGCCGTCACTTGTAAGCTGTCCAACTGAGTGCAGGTGAGAATTCAAAAGTACAGGTAGAGTGGGTATATTTTGGTCATATATTTTTGTACGGCATTCATTACTATCGATAGATCCATGAAAAATAATAAGACAACGCGTAGTGCCGTACAAAAATGGTGGTCCATAAAGTCGGATTTTTCTTTTGATTTTCCGACAATTTCCAGGGTGAATTTGGTCATTTGATTTTGTACGGCATCAGTTTCATGCTATTTCAGTACTGCTTCTTATACATTATTCCGCAACGCCGTACAAAAATCATGCGACAATGGGGAAAAAACCGAGGGTTGCAACCCCCTCTCTTTCCGTGGTACAAAGGGTGATTTGAAAAAGTACGGCATTGGTTCCAAAACATTATCTGACACTTAAAAGTACTATTAAAATAATGCCGTCAACAAATGATTGTTCATTTGAATGTATATCAATAATTATCTTAATTTCATCGTATTCTTGATTTATAAAGGTGTAAAATCATTTGATCCTGTACGGGAACTTTTTTTTAACATGATAATGTAAAATACAATTGTTATATAGTATTGCCGTTCAAAAGAAACTGTTCTGAAAAAAATATAGAGAAACACAAAAACTGTAATTTTTCAAATTATTGAAGAAATTTAAATATCATACATTAATGAAATATAGCAGTTTTCTACATTGTATCTCATGTTTTAAATAGTATTAACATAAATAAATTAGGGAAAAAATGATGCCGTACATTTTAATGCAGACCATATCTTTTAGGCTGATGAAAATGACGCTACTATCTAAAGGGTACTTTATGGCCATCTGATACAGTACGGCATTAATATATTTTTGAAGAGAACAATTGATAATATGATTAAATCACTATTAAGTGAAACGGTGTGTATATATATATCCAAAATTTTAACTGTCAACCACAGTATCAACAGTTTTGTATACTTTTTGGTTTACTATATACTTCGAACATTATTGATACATATATATAATTGATTTGTTTCATTGTAATGATGTGAAGAAATAAACAATTATTTTTAAGAAAAATTTGATATTTTAATAATGATGATAATACAAAATATGGTTTTCCCCTTTGAAACCAACGAAAATGTACGGCATATGAAAAAATATTATCTATGCATAAAATACTTTCGAAATAAATTAATTTGATGTTGTGTCAAATCACCCCGTGGACCACAGAAAGAGAGGGGGTTGCAACCCTCGGTTTTTTCTCCTTGTCGCATGATTTTTGTACGGCGTTGCGGAATAATGTATAAGAAGCAGTACTGAAATAGCATGAAACTGATGCCGTACAAAATCAAATGACCAAATTCACCCTGGAAATTGTCGGAAAATCAAAAGAAAAATCCGACTTTTGGACCACCATTTTTGTACGGCACTACGCGTTGTCTTATTATTTTTCATGGATCTATCGATAGTAATGAATGCCGTACAAAAATATATGACCAAAATATACCCACTCTACCTGTACTTTTGAATTCTCACCTGCACTCAGTTGGACAGCTTACAAGTGACGGCATAATGCTGAATCTTATTATTTTATGCTCTTATATCGTTCTACATAGGTCATCTGGTGGTTCAAATGACCCATAATTTTTTCAACACGGGCCAGTAGTCTATGCTATATACGTAAAGGAACATTGTTAAAGCAACTATAGTTTTTGGTAAAGTCAAAACATTAACCTGACATCACAAGTGAGTGGATGCGATGCGAGTACGTACAACCACACAGTGAAGTATACAAAACTGTCAAATTTCTTCAGTCGACTCTCATCTTACCGTCATTAGGTTACATAGGTGTACATTAGCTTGAATATCAATTATTGGCGTAATTTGACAGGTTGTGGTAACCTGATTTGTGGCTGACAGTACCTCAAAGTCGCATTTTTTTTTAATGAACTTAATTCATTTTAATATTCAAAATACTTAATTTCCTCATAGTAAGTCGTACAGCAAAGTATACAAAACTGTCAGATTTCTTTAACCGACTTTAATTTTACTGTCAAACACATTAGGTTGGATATGAATTAGAGGTAACCTGACTGTATAAGAAAAAATACATTTTTGCTTGACGAAGCTAGATTTATTTTTAGAGATTGTCATGCCAGTGCAGTTTCCTCATTATGAGACAAACTTGAATCGTGATTTAAATTATAAAACGAGTTTGAACCGTGACGACATCGTTGTTGTCTTTTACGTAAGCAAGGAAGTATAGTATCGGTTAAGCAGACATTAAAGCAGACTATTTAGGATGTGTGAGTGTGACTGCGTCGTTATAGGACGATGTCCTGTGCGTAGACGACCTGGGGCCAATTTTCGTGCACTCGATATACATATCGAATTAAACATTTATATGAACGAATGTATGGAAATCTCTCATTCGATATGTATATCGAGTGCATAAGAATTTGGTTGCTGCCCTGCAGACGTCTGGCGATATTGTAATGGTAGTGGGAAAAAAATGGATGAGGCTGGCTGGGAGCCGTAGACAGTGGCGTGATAGAGAATAGGCCTGTACTCAGCAATGAGTGGGTGTAGGCTGATATTATGATGAATACGTCGTAGCTAAAATTTGGCGGATATAGGTAGAAATACAAATACAAAAAAAGTTATTTCAGTAATTTTGTCTAAATACAAAACATTTAAGTAGATTTTTGCACGACGCGGACGGCTTAGCCTTGAAGGTTATTAGGATTATATCATGGGCCAATGATCCTAATTTAATTATAAACTGACACGGATATACTAAGGTTATGTTTATTTTGAGACATTTTAATGAATAAGTAAATATTAAGACAGTATTAACTGGACCTAACACCCGAGAAGTAGGTCCAGCGTATTGCAGGCGTCCATAGGCGGGGGCAATTGCTTACCATCAGGTGATCCGCCTGCTCGACTGCTACCTATCACAAAAAAAAAATACACATATGGATCGTCACAAAAATATTGTAACTTGTCATTTCCACGTAGTCGTTCTATTCGTTACATATACCTTAACATTAGAGTGTTTCTTTATCACATACACTCTATTTAATCGCAATGACAATAATCAAATTAATGGATATCGAATGTTAAGATATTTGTGGCTCGTTGAGTGCTCATTAGTAAATATTATCATTATAATAGGTTATAACGATAAGTTTAAACGTTAACCTCTCTTTGAACCTTTGCAGAAGATTTCATGACAATAAATATCATGATTTAAGTAAATGAAAAGAAGACCGGCGAGAGCAGTCTTCATGTTTTCCGACACCATACATATTTGGAAACATACTAATTAAACTAAGCAACAAAATGTTTATTTTATCTTATTATAAGTATATTTTTGAAAGCATGGAATAAAAAGTTAAATTATTTTCAATTTGCAAACAATTCAGTGAACAAAACTCACATCACAGAGGAAAAACGAAACGTTGAGTCAATCATAATGTCACTTTGATAGTTAAGATATTTGACATCTTTTTAAATTGTTTTAAATGTGTGATCTATTCATTTACGTTTTCGCGTATTTTCTGGACTTTTGAGTTTATTGATTCAACCTAGACAACAGCATTTCCCTGGATTTGATTTCCAAGTGATTTGGTTTATTTAGTATAATGCCGTTTCGATGTGTCCATTGTTCTTTGCGTCTTGCTTGATCGAAAAAGACGACACCGTTTATCCGAGGAAAGTGCAGAGACGATGGAAAGAAGAAGCCAATAGTGAAATACTCTCTGCATTTAATAGTATTGACCCATATGTTTTAAGGGCCAGAATAAAATCTCGATATTCGGGCAGCAGGTCATACTATACATACATAGTAGTAGATAGAGCAATTCAAGGACGACAAGCTATTTTAGGGTAATAATGTTATTGTGTTGCAGGTAAGCGAACAGTTGGTTGCTGTTCGCATACCATGAGCATATTATGGTATATGGGGTTTGCAAGTCGACGGGGTAATATAGTACCTCCTGCAGCCTTTTTAGACAATTTGTAATGAACTTAATTCATTTTAATATTCAAAATACTAATTTCCTCATAGTAAGTCGTACAGCAAAGTATACAAAACTGTCAAATTTCTTCAGTCGACTCTCATCTTACCGTCATTAGGTTACATAGGTGTACATTAGCTTGAATATCAATTATTGGCGTAATTTGACAGGTTGTGGTAACCTGATTTGTGGCTGACAGTACCTCAAAGTCGCATTTTTTTTTAATGAACTTAATTCATTTTAATATTCAAAATACTAATTTCCTCATAGTAAGTCGTACAGCAAAGTATACAAAACTGTCAGATTTCTTTAACCGACTTTAATTTTACTGTCAAACACATTAGGTTGGATATGAATTAGAGGTAACCTGACTGTATAAGAAAAAAATACATTTTTGCTTTGACGATGCTAGATTTATTTTTAGAGATTGTCATGCCAGTGCAGTTTCCTCATTATGAGACAAACTTGAATCGTGATTTAAATTATAAAACGAGTTTGAACCGTGACGACATCGTTGTTGTCTTTTACGTAAGCAAGGAAGTATAGTATCGGTTAAGCAGACATTAAAGCAGACTACTAATTTAGGATGTGTGAGTGTGACTGCGTCGTTATAGGACGATGTCCTGTGCGTAGACGACCTGGGGCCAATTTTCGTGCACTCGATATACATATCGAATTAAACATTTATATGAACGAATGTATGGAAATCTCTCATTCGATATGTATATCGAGTGCATAAGAATTTGGTTGCTGCCCTGCAGACGTCTGACGATATTGTAATGGTAGTGGGAAAAAAATGGATGAGGCTGGCTGGGAACCGTAGACAGTGGCGTGATAGAGAATAGGCCTGTACTCAGCAATGGGTGGGTGTAGGCTGATATTATGATGAATACGTCGTAGCTAAAATTTGGCGGATATAGCTAGAAATACAAATACAAAAAAAGTTATTTCAGTAACTTTGTCTAAATACAAAACATTTAAGTAGATTTTTGCACGACGCGGACGGCTTAGCCTTGAAGGTTATTAGGATTATATCATGGGCCAATGATCCTAATTTAATTATAAACTGACACGGATATACTAAGGTTATGTTTATTTTGAGACATTTTAATGAATAAGTAAATATTAAGACAGTATTAACTGGACCTAACACCCGAGAAGTAGGTCCAGCGTATTGCAGGCGTCCATTGGCGGGGGCAATTGCTTACCATCAGGTGATCCGCCTGCTCGACTGCTACCTATCACAAAAAAAAAATACACATATGGATCGTCATAAAAATATTGTAACTTGTCATTTCCACGTAGTCGTTCTATTCCTTACATATACCTTAACATTAGAAAGTTTCTTTATCACATACACTCTATTTAATCGCAATGACAATAATCAAATTAATGGATATCGAATGTTAACATATTTGTGGCTCGTTGAGAGCTCATTAGTAAATATTATCATCATAATATATCATAACGATAAGTTTAAACGTTAACCTTTCTTTGAACCTTTGCAGAAGATTTCATGACAATAAATATCATGATTTAAGTAAATGAAAATTTTCCTTTCAATGTCAACATATTTTTATTATTTTGAACGATTAGATATTATCGGCGCCAAGAGTGCGTGTGTAAGCAATTCTGTAAATTCTACGTTTAATCTTCTGCTTAGATTTAAATGGCATCCGTTTTGATTTTATCAGAAGTATTTGCGTCTTTATTTGAAGAAACAGTATAAAAACACAGCCACGCCACATATTAATACTACGCATGACTCATGCACATGCGTAATTGATTACTAATTATTGATAGAGACAATATTACATACATCAGTTTTAAAGCTCAGTTAAGCAATGGAAAACTCTTATTGGCATGTTAATAAGCACTTTCCGGTTCCGTAAAGTCAAGCTAGTTCCGTACACATGTTTTTAAAATAAGACGACAATGTCGCGACCCGGTTATTTCGGTTTGGTGACCCGGCACCGGGTCGCGACCCGGCTATTGGGAAACGCTGCTGTAGATATTTCCAAAATAATTAAATGACAATTATGGATCATTCTCATCGAGATGTCAGTATGTAAGTTAGGCATACTGTTGGACTGAGGACCAACTTCAACGTTATATTGGCATTATGACATCTCACATCAAAAATAACAACCGAGTAGATGGATCTCATTTGCCCGCCAAATGTGACTCTGATTAAGACAGTGTTAAGGCAGCCTAGTAATAAGGTGTGTCATTAAGTTCAAACAACAAGAAGCAAACAGTACCTAATGTCAATTCATTCTTCATTGGTAAAGACTCTACTACTACTACTACTACTAAACCTCACCACTTTACCCTTCCTCCAGGAGGGAGAGCCAGGCTGCTCGTGCTTGGACTGCGCGGCGTCGTGCCCCGCGCCCCCGCCGCCCTCCCCGCCCCCGCGCCCCTTCAGCATCCACGGCGCCGACGGGTACGCCGTCGTGATGGCCATCGTCTTCGTCATATTCACCACGCTCTTCCTCTCCGGGGTGTACTGCTGTAACCAGCCGGAGAATACCATAGGTAAGAAACTATGTTGTTTTGATATCTTTTGACAGATGTCAAAATTTATGGAAACATGGCATTTGCAGATTTAGTTCACTTAATTGAAAAGTAGGATTCTGTGGGTAACTGTGAAACAAGCCGCATCGGCTGATGCAATCCAAAGATTTTTATTAGTATCTAGTGGTTTTTAGTGTACAAATTTGGTGTTACTTTGTGCAGTGAAGTGCCGCAGGGTGATATTAATATAAGAATCATTGAATTGTGTCGTTTTTAACACTGCTATTGTGTGTCGAGTGAGTTGTCACGTGAACAATTTGCTTTGACCTAATAGAGTCTTAAAACCTACGGCTTTGTTAAAAATAGTCTCCACAGAATCCTTAGGACATTAAAACGCTAAACACCGGCGTTTTATTGAGTGACTATGACTTCGACTGTTGACTACACTTTATCAAACTACACTTGACATTGGCAAAATTAAATGTGTCATGAACACAATACAGGCCATATTAAAAAAAAAAATAATAATAATAATAATTGAAAAGTAGGTTACAAGTGTTTATGTTGTAGTTTCTACGGTGAATGAGCACAAAATAAGGTGAAAATCACAGTGCAAAGTATAGTGGGAAGGGGGTTTAGATTTATATTATCAGGTTTAATGTATACTTATGTATTTATAATACTAACAGGTGGCAGTGGTTCAAATTATAAAACAATAATTTAGCGATATAAATCTTATTTTGCTAATCACGTGCACTGTTGGTAGATTATCTACACAAATAGATAAACATCATTATTTATTTACACGAATTCCGCTAAGTCATTTCAAATATGCTGATGTTGTCACTTCTATCCACCCAGATATCTTAATCATGCATAGGTACAGGGTCAATATAACGCAGCATTGGTCAGTGGAACGCTCTCTAGATTACTAACTTTGTTCTACAACCCTGTAAAATTTTGCTACAATTTTCGATACACAATTTTGGTGGATGTCTCTCTGATAATTTCTGTTTTCGTGTAAATAAGTAAATTTGATTCACGATAAATGCACACGAAGTTTGCATGCAGACTAATCACTTCTATTATATAACTGGCTAAATACAACATGAATTGTTAAATATAATTATATTTCATACACTCTTATACAAATTCATGTTTTCCGCTCTCAAAATTAAAGAATGCGTCATATGCTTACGAAAATATATTATTATATTAGACCCCGACTACGGTGATTAATATTCATATGTATCATAGCATATTGGCTGGAATATTGTTTTTCCACTATGCACACTATCAAGGGATGACGTAATTTATAAAATACTTTGAGCTTCAGTGACTTAGGCTGCGCAACGCAAGTCTGACCATTAATTTATAGAATTCTGTTGACAGATTTCAATGAACAAATATGAAATAATTGAGTAGGTAATATACAGAATCTGTAATTTTATGGTCTGACTTTAGTGTCTGCATGTAAACTTTCGTGTAGTATATAGAGGTGTTGGGATATTATACATTTCTTGAGATTTTCAACAACAAAAGGCATGACAAACAAAAGCTTAAACGTTATGAATCTGTTGTGGCAAATGACTCCGAATAGTAAATTACATACAGAACTATGTACAAAACATTTTCAAATCATGTTAGATTCATCTAATTTGAACACTAAAATATAATGTATGTATTTATCAACATTTGCATAAAGCAAATGCATACATTAAATACATATTTGATAACTGCTTTTCTATTTAGGTGGAATATGAACAATACAAAATCACATTTTGTTTTATGTAACCGAGCATGAACTTACTTTCTTTGTTATTATAGTAAAATTGAAATGTATACAATAAGAGATATGAGGTTAAGATTGACCGATAACAAACTATACTCGGGTGTTATGTCAACTGAAGGTCACAGAGACTAGAGAGGGCTGTTACTTCGTACTATACTAATTTATTTTTTAAAGGATACGTACCTAGTATTCCTCAAATAAATACTAAGGTTTTTAACCAAAATAACCTAAAAGGACGCAAATCTTAGTATATATTATTCGGTCGCAATTTGGTTTGATATCTATCATACTATTTCTTAGGAAAAAAGTTAACTTTTTTGACAAACAACACCCCCTGTTCCGATTTCTGCCATCGGCTGAGTCAATTTCATAAATAGTCGTGCCTGATTATTTGCCACCACAGATTGTTATACTGCCTTAGTAACGAGAGACGCTCTCAACTGTTTTTCTGTCTCTTATTTACATCAGTCTTCTTACAAGTAGATAATATTTCCTCACTTTAAAAAAAAGGGGGGCGATAAATAGTAAGACAAGGCTGTCCAATAGAAGTAAGTACGAATTTTACATCAATATCTTTAATGTCACAATGACGGAGCCACTGGTCAGTTTGCGTTTGGAGTCAACCAATTCCTAATTCAAATACTTTAGCTGGCCAAACTATGACCTATGATTGGGCAGCGTTGTTGTAATATCGGTTATCTCGGTTGGTGTGTGAATGAGTTGCTAATCCTGGTGGTCGGGACAGACGGGTGGGCGCGCGCGGCCGAGGCGCGGCGCGGCGGGCCCGAGACCAGTCCGCTGCACAGCCACAGATCCAGTACGTATACATAACACGACATGGGTATCAGACGACAGATATTTTGTCTTTTTTTTCGCTGCAAATTGAGAAGATGCTAATTGAACCACCAATTAGAAGAAGAAAATAAATCCGATATTTTTTATTTCTTTCTGGGACTTACAGTCAAGCTCTACGTCTAAAGAATGTATTTTATATTTCCTTCTTTCTACTAGTGATTCAATGCGTTGATCTGTGACGTGTACACGTGTGATCTGTCGTCTGAGATACCCCTAATGCGAATGCTGTGCTTCGGCTTGTTATAGCTAAGAGAAGTATGCTCATTTTGAACCACTTAATTTTTTGCAACTATTCATCTTTATCAAAAAGAAAGCAGTTTCGAAACTGATGATGATTCCGTAGTGTCTGTTTATCCAAGTTAGTCAAGATTCTTAACTTATTTGACAACTTGCTGTAGACATCTGGCACTTTATCAACAGAGTTTCTCTCTTTCATCAAAGTTCGGCTATTTTTTTCACAAAATGGATTTCTAATCTTAATTTTTTTAAATCAAAATGACTAACTGATTCAAAAGCTGTTAGGACTTGAGCATAATAAGCTCTAAAACTTGAGCATACTTCTTCGAAGCTGAACAAGTAAAGCTACTTTCGCCATTGGTTTGAATGTTGTGTACGTAATTTCACTTTGGTATAATGTAGGTATGCTGTATGTTTAGTGTTGTCCTATAATGTGATGTTCGTTTAGTGCTTTTCTATGACGTTTGCTGTATGTTTAGTACTGTTATACAGTGTATGCCGTGTGTTAGTGATGTTCTACTATCAGCTTTGTGTTTGTTTGTACATGTGCATGTCGTAGTTAGTGCCTCGTCTGTTTAATTCGTTTAATATCACGCTTTTGCACTCATTTATATTTTCAAATGAATTTAGATTCTTGTCAGTTCTCAATAAATTTATGTCTGTCATCATTACACTTCAGTTAGATAAAGCTGACCATCTTCCGTATCTTTACATTGAAAATTCCGTAAGTGCGAAAAGATAATGTATGAGTATGTAGGTATGATAAAAAAATTATAGTATCGATAAACTATCAATATCAAAAATGTTATCGTTTTAGCACTTAGTCATTATAATTTCAGTTTACTATATCTGAATGTGCAAGGTATTCCCAATGTATATATTTTTTATTGTTTTTAAGATAACACAAAATTACATAAAAATTGTGATGATGCCATACGATAAAATGATTTTTATGATATATTAATAAAATTCATTTACAGCAAGATAACATCGATCCACTGATTGTTGGTAATAAATATATACTTAGTATTATGTATATCAAAAATACTGGATGTCAGTATCTTTAATTAAATGGAATCACATTGGATTACTTAGCAATATTAAACTTATCGCTCTGGATATTATACCCAATGTTTAATATAACTTATGTCTAAAAGTTGAGTGTTAAAAAGAGACATCTAAACTTATGGTTAGTACATTCACAAAAACAACCCTAGGTGTCTTTTACTCTATTACTTGTTTTGTTTGGATATTGAAATTTCGTTATTGATTCAGACTGAGTGACTGAAGTTACTACATAAATTTCATTTCAAAAAGAATCACTCAGCTCGGGTTTGTGATCATCAATCTGCATTAGGCAAGCGTGGTGATTAAGCCTAATCCCATCATAGTAGCGATGACTTGATGTCTATTATGTAGGCCTTTGCCCTGCAGTGGGACAGTATATAGGCTGATACTTTTCTTTTTATTGATACTAAGTGGCTAAGTTGTTGGCCAATAGTACAGTCGCTTGCAATAAAATGTAAACACCTCGACTCTTATGCCAGGACCTTAAAGTTCATATTTGAATAAGGTTGTATACTCTTAGTGCAAGTGCAACTGCACAGGGAATGCCGTCGTTTGAGACTAAGATGGTGTGAATTGTTTGGCGTATTTGTACCGTTAAACTCATCCATCATTTATTTCTTTACATGCATGATTAAAAGTATAACCTATGTAATGTTTTCGTTATATTTGTCTATCTGTTTATTATAGGTTTTTGTACTTTCATCCTGTATGTTTGTTTGTTAATGTTATTTATGTATTAGTTTACTCGTAATTTTAGTTCAAGAATACTGATCTTTAGATTAACTTATTTATTTGGATACGATAAGTAATTAAACAAAAACGATAATTATTCAAATTTATATTTGTTTTTTTATAAAGTAGTTAAAGGCGTTGCAACACCTCAGTTTTTCTTACAAAAATGTAAATACTGCACTTATGTTCCAATTTACGATTAAAATGTACCTTTGATGAGGCGTTCGGTGTCGTTACATGACCCTATAAGCCTTATATAGAACCAATCTCCTATTAGAATGACCTCACGCTACCTAGCGCCGTCTATAGCCATCGTTCATACTAATAATAATGAAACACATTTTGAAGTGGTATTAAAATAGTTTTACTCGCAATAAATAATTAACAATCACAGAGCGCGCGTATCTATCTAAGAGGATTGACAGTTGTAATGTCTGACTGTCACTAGGTATGTGTTACGCGTATTGATGTTCTAGCTTGGTGATCGTCTTTTGTTTTGTCTAGCTATCAATACAAAGTTCAGTACTAATCCCTAATATTTGACAACAGGCGTGGCATCTGACACGAACCAGGAGATGACGAACACCCCGCGCCCGTCCGGGTGGCACATCGACCAGCCCGACGGCGTGGAGCAGGCCACGTTCTTCGAGAAGCTGGGCGCCGACACTGAAACCATGCTGGAGGACTTCTTCCAGTGGTGGGGGCAGCTGATGGCGTCGAAGCCTTGGACTGTGCTGTTTATTGGTAAGTTTGTCGAGAGGAGATGAGGAGCACTCGCCATCCGTCAGATTGTTGTAGAGATGTTGATACATAGAAGCTATTGCTATACATCATTATTAAAAAGCCCAGTCATATTCAGTCTTTTATTTAGGATAGTCTCCTAATACTGTGATGATTAACCGGTATAGGGCTTGGGCTCTCATCTAGTAGCACCTTCTATCGTTGGACCTCCGTTTCGGTGGTATATTTTTTATTTTGATTAAATCAATAAATGACAACAGTACGATGTCAACTGATAATAAATGAATATCCTGTTATGTACACTGCTAATATAGGTACCTGTTCCTTTCTCTCATTTTCACTTTTCACCATGTGAAGTGAGGTTAATTTACTATGCAAAGAACCAGTCCTTAATAAAAAAACTAATCGGTTGATTATGCCCGCGAGAGTATCTTTTTACATTTAAATAAATTGTACTTAAAAGTATTACTATGCGCGAATCTAATAATCGTTCGCTGTAATTGCAATGTGGGCTGGGTGGATTTGCTTACCATCAGGCTAAGGTGAGCTAACATACTGTGCCTTTAAAAAAATTACAGGCCAAGTGACAATGGAGTAGTGTTGTGCGTAGCGCCTAGGGATGTCTACAGCCAATCGATTTCATTCGGCTAACATTTGCAATTTTTTCTCCAGGTTTCTGCGTAATAGTGGCCCTCGGACACGGCATGAAGTACACCCAGCTGACCACAAACCCCGTAGAGCTGTGGGCCTCGCCTTACTCCCGGTCGCGTATCGAGCGCGAGTACTTTGATTCCCACTTCGAGCCGTTCTACCGCACGGAGATGCTCATCATCAGCTCGAAGGGGCTCCCGAAGATCGAGCACGTGACCCCCTCGGGGGTCATCGAGTTTGGCCCTGTGTTCAATTCTACTTTCATGCTGGAGGTGCTAGATTTGCAGAATAAGATTATGGGTAAGTTTGTCTTGCCTAGTTAACGCTAGTGATTTAGTTTATAATATGATGACTTGGACTGAAAAAAAAAAACGCTTTTTAATGCCTTTTGGTTAAATATTTACAGTTTTGCTTGAGAAATGTAAAAATTTTATCTCTCCATTAGAATATCTATATGGGCTCTTAGGGCTCTCTAGGTTTGAATCCCAGATACATAAGGCTGTATATACGCTTAAGTCTTAAGTGCAGAAATGGGGATGATGAACCAGTGACGTGCCTTTTAAATAGAACAATAAGCTGTGCATACTATAACTTATTAAAAATTATAAATTACCTAATAACTGAAAGAAACTTAAGGTCGAGTGATCGATATCATTTAAAAGACCTGTTAAAAAGATAACCCATGGTGGTCGAAATCAATCATCATGCAAAGCACAATCAGAAGGCACTTTAGTGACATTGACAGAAATTAAAAACTCTGTTGTCCATAATATGATACTTGTAAATGAATGAACTTTTGTCACACGCCAAAATAACCGTAGGGCAACGATAAACACGACGTTTTTTTCGTTCTTTTTTTTAATATTCTGCTTGCATACCCCGATTGGAATCTGAACGCCCGTGAGGGTAAGTAATATAAAATTAACATCCATCCAGTCCACCATTCTAAGTTTCACCGTTATGTTAGCTCTCCGCGGCAGCGGCGGCATCGAGGACATCTGCTTCGCGCCGCTGTCGTCGCCGTTCGGCGGGCCCGTGACGCCGGAGCAGTGCACCGTGCAGTCCGTGTGGGGCTGGTGGTCCAACTCGCCCGACGAGCTGGATCTGGAGAACAACGAGTATTTGAACAAAGTCATCAGCTGCTCCAAGTGAGTTATCGGTCTGATGCTACTTATGCTGATGAGCTATGTAGGCTGTATAGAATAGAAGAAAATTTTAATTGAAACCCAAATAAAAATATAAAATCAATATTTAAACTTCTAATAAAAACACACTAGTTATACTCTGATTCATAATCATGTAAAGTAAACTGACAGATGAAAATGACAAGTTTCTATGCATTTTGTCATTTTGCATGTGTCAAATTGAGTGTTAATGTATGGGATGACACTTTGACATCTGTCAGTTTACTTTACATGATTATGAACCAGAGTATAGTTATTAATAACAATAATTTTGGTACCAAAATGGTCTCGGCTAAGTACTACGACTTTGTGCGTCACATAGTGCCACGCGAAGCCACTGGTATCCTGCAGAAATTGAGGAATCTCTTGTGGAAAATACTCTAGATGGCGTACTGTTAGTCTGAGGTCCAACTTTAACGTTATTGATTGTTAAGTGACACGTTGCATTACCTAATCCGATCACTGTTATGTTATGCCTTGTCATTTTCTTCAGAATAACTTTTTTATAAATAGTGTACTTTTGTGTGTAATTTTTATAATAGTGTACTTTTAACATCCGGACTACTCTGGCTTGAATACGGAGAGTCAAATGAGTTTATTAGGGACGAAAATGGCGATCTGTGACGTCGGAGGTCAAGACCCACCTTTGATAGCTGAGCCAGCGTAGTTAGTAAGTTATATATAATAACTAGTGGCCCGCCCTCACTTCGCTTCGGGACCGTAATTCAGAAACGAACCAATAGATAGCGCTGTGTCCAATTACATCGCGCAAGCGTTTCGTGTTTTCGGTTTACCTATAAGCCTTATCGTTGTCTATAGAAGCTATCTCTTTATAAATAGTATAGATAGTGTAGAATCGTGGTCGTCAAACTGCGGCCCGCAGACGTTATTTGTGCGGCCCGCGATATAGTAGATTTTTTAAATTACAAGTCAAGTACTTATCAGAAATCAGTTTAGTTGTTTTTGAGTAGAGAAGTAATAGACATACCTTTTCGCATTTATATGAATAGTGTGGACTACTATGGATAAGTACCTATGCAAAAGCTCTTGAAACGCATATACTGCGGCCCGGGCCCTGATGTTCTTAATGATATGTGGCCCTTTAAGAGTAAAGTGTGACGACCGCTGGTGTAGAAGGTAACAACGGTCACTGATGGTCCACAGAAACCCGTACAGCTGCCTAGCTCCGTACGGCGGGCCCGTGCTGCCGGGCGTGGCGCTGGGCGGGTTCCTGGCGCCGGGCGAGCCGCTCAGCAAGCGCTCGCGCTTCCACGAGGCCAGCGCGCTCATCATCACCATCCTCGTCAACAACAAGCACGACAAGACCCTGGTGCGTACTGACCCTAAACGTACCGTTCCTTGACGCTGTCGCTTCGGACGCTGAACTATTTGGATACACTCTCTTCTAGATCAGGGATGTTACGAATATTCGCATTCGCTTATGCGCATCATTTTTAACATTCGCATCGACATTCGCATTCGCTTAAATCAATGCGAATGTTATACGAATGCGAATGTGTGCAGGTCGTGCGTGCGTGAACTCGTGACTCTTGATCTTGCTAGACTGACATACAGCTGCATGCAGCAGTATGTCTTTTGTCTTTTCTATTCTATACATACAGGGTGTATCTGTGAACAATTACATCCCTTTAACCACGTGTTCTGTCAACCATTCTGAACAACATTTGTTTAACAACTTTTCTAAATTCTTTGAAAAAATTTTCGACTCCCCATACAAAATGACCAAGTCACGTGACCTACTGTGTATGGAAAGATGAAAATTTTTTATGCGAATTTTCAAAAGTCATAGAACAAATGTTGTTCAGAATGGTTGGTAGAACACGTGCTTAAAGGGATGTAAATGTTCACAGATACACCCTGTATACTCTGATTCATAATCATGTAAAGTAAACTGACAGATGAAAATGACAAGTTTCTATGCATTTTGACATTTTGCATGTGTCAAATTGAGTGTTTATGTATGGGGATGACACATTGACATCTGTCAGTTTACTTTACATGATTATGAATCAAGGTATAAACGCGCCGTTCCCTGATGCTGTCGCTTTGGACGCTGAACTATTTTGATACACTCTTTTCTAGAGATGGACAGCAATGCCTTCTACTCAGATAGCGTATGGTGCTTTTGGGGGCGATAGCCTTTATGTTAATCTCTCTCCCTTCTTTTCTCTCTCTTTCTCTCTATCTATCTATCTCTCTCTCTCTCTATCTCTCTCTCTCTCTCTCTCTCTCATTGTAGCCCCTTACATTAACTGTTCTGATAACTATTATTAACACCATCAAGTCAAGGTAGAAAACCAACCCTAAACCTTGGTTAATGACATCATAAACTGATTTCTAATTGTAATTTGATCTGTTTTCGCTTTAGTTGAAACCTGCTCTGGAGTGGGAGAAGAAATTCATCGAATTCATGAAGAACTACACAGAGACTTCGATGCCTTCTTACATGGACATCGCTTACACGTCGGAGCGTTCTATAGAGGATGAGGTAAGTTTCATGGGCAAGTCCATTTTTAAAGTATACAATTTAAAAAAAAAAATTATATCATTGAACTACCCGTACATTTTTCACCAACTTTTATTATGAAACCATTTACTTAAACGAAACATTTGATATAGTTACCAACAAAATTTACTAGACGCGCTACAAGATACAAGCGTGTGACGTCACTTGCCTGTAGCCATTTGTATAGAGCGTTTTTGGGCTTGCCCAAAATATGTGCTCTTAAAGTTGTGATATCTCAGGTGATTCAAATCAGAATCAAGCAATTCTTTCAATAATGTTTCTTAATTGAGAGGTCTTTTGATTAAACACATAATTTTTTTTGTCAAATACCCTATTGAGTCTTAACACCAACTAGAACAAAACAAAACAACAAATAAACAAACACATATAGACGACACAATGTTAAGAGGGAGATTCGCTTATGAGGTAAGTTATGAAAAGTTATTTCGAAGTAAGAGTTATGTCACAATCGTTACTTCAAAAAAATAAATATATTGTAGTTATTGTTAAAAAATTAAATCAAACTAGAAATTCCGAATAGTCAGTGCAGAAACTCGGTTGTAGAAACGATATTTAGGGTTCAATGAAGATATTCTGCTTTGGAATTGTTAATTTGTACCGGTAAGGTTGCTTCTACAATGCCGATTTGTATCGGGTTTTTTTTTGTAACTGGGCGGAAAACTTCTTGAGAGTTGTTATAAATAAATAAATTGAGACAACATCACATACATTGTCCTGATCCCAAACTAAGGTTTTCCCTTGTACTATGGAAACCAGAAACAACGAATCTTCTTCTTCTTCCTTGTGCCGTCCACACTGTTGACGTTAAATTACCCGGCTTATAATAGCCATGAATTATTTCAATTTGTTTTGCCATCGTGAGATTCCTCAATCACAAGCCTATTGTTTTGTTCTCCAGCTGGACCGCGAGTCGCAGTCGGACGTGTCGACGATCCTCGTGTCGTACTTCATCATGTTCGCGTATATCGCCATCTCGCTCGGACGCTTCACCAGCTTCTCGCGGCTGCTTATTGACAGCAAGATCACTCTGGGTATCGGAGGTGAGTACATGTGACTATGTTGGTAGGAAAAATCCGTTAGATGGCGTACAACGAGGTCCTATAGCACGCCATTCGGCAGGGTTTGGTTGGGTTCGGTGATAGGTTATTTTTGAACCTAATTGTCATAATGTCAATGTGACGAACGACTCGACCAATCCTGTTGAATTGAACCTCGGTGCGCTATTTAGCGGACTTTTCACACGCGATAGCATCTTTTTTATGTAGGGTCCTTTTTTCACCGTCTTACAAATATTTGAGTCATATAGTTTCACAACGACCTATTTCCAGTATCCGACATAGTTCTATCCTGGAAAAAAAATATTCAGCACATCATGACTTTCGCAATAGGAAAATTCTTAATAGGAAAGAAGATCTACTGAATCATGGTTACACTTTTATGAAACTAGCTGAAACATGCAGCTTTCTTTACCTCCAAGCTAATGCAAGATATGCGCTCATAGATTTAGAAAATTTTCTTGGATTCCAAAATATTGCCCGTAACGAAGCGCATTCTTATTCACTAAGCTACCATGGTCTCAACAATGTTTTTTTAATTTCAGGTGTAGTCATAGTCCTGGCCTCGGTGGTGTGTTCGGTTGGCATGTACGGGTTCGCGGGCGTGCCGGCCACGCTCATCATCGTCGAGGTCATCCCCTTCCTGGTGCTGGCCGTCGGCGTCGACAACATCTTCATCCTGGTGCAGACCAACCAGCGGGACGCCAGGAGACCGGACGAGACCGTCGCCGAGCATATAGGCAGGACGTGAGTACTTGTGTAACCCGGACTATACATGCTTAAGTGGGCCCCTGAACTTGTTAGGTCATAACTATAGATACGATACCAGCCAGAGGGACCCGAGGAGATCCGATGAGACTGTCGTTAAGCATATAGGAAGGACGTGAGCACTTGTCTAACTCGGACTATGCATACTTAAGTGGGCCCCTGAACTTGTTAGGTCATAACTATAGATACAATACCAATCAGAGGGACCCAGAGAGATCCGATGAGACCGTCGCCGAGCATATAGGCAGGACGTGAGTACTTGTGTAACCCTGGACTATGCATACTTAAGTGGGCCCTTGAACTTGTTAGGTCATTACTAATAGATACGTAAGCGACAGCGACATACAGATGTAATGGAAAAACACTTGCATAATTATGTTATTTACATAGGTACCTAAATGATCCCGTGAACTTATTGTTTCTTAACTTTACATATTTGGGTGGGCCCCACCCAAATATGTAAAGAAAATACCTCATCATCATCAGCCTGTTGCTGGACGTAGGCCTCTTCAAATGCTCGCCATATTGATCGATCTTCGGCTACTCGCATCCAGCTCCAGCCAGCTCTGTTGCGCAGATATCTGGCCATAGGCCGTCGTATATTACGTTTACCAAGACGCGGTCTCCACTCCAGTGGCCTTACCATGAGTTTGAAATACTATCCTCGCTATCGGAAACTGTCGCTTGTCTCTTTCATTGTAATGCATTTGAAAGAGCAGAGCAATAGTTTACGTTGTTTTCGATGTCAACTCATGGTAGCGCTACAGGACCGTTTACCCCAACGGTTGTCAGTACTGCGGCAAATAAGGCTAGCCCACTGCCACTTCAGCTTACTAATCCGGTGAGCTATATCGATAATTTTAGTTCTCTGCCGGATCACCTCGTTTCGGAATGAATACTTATGTAATGTTAATTTGACTGTATTTCTGGCAGGCTGGGTACTGTAGGCCCGTCGATGCTGCTGACGTCGGCGTCGGAGTGCGTGTGCTTCTTCCTGGGCGCGCTGTCGGACATGCCGGCGGTGCGCGCGTTCGCGCTGTACGCGGCCGCCGCGCTGCTGGTGGACTTCCTGCTGCAGGTCACATGCTTCGTGGCGCTGCTGGCCATCGACACGCGCCGACAGAACGATAACAGGTAATAGATTGAAAGAAAGAAAGAAAATACATCCATGTGTCATGCCCATACATTATCACTCAATTTTACAAATGCGAAATGTCGAAATGCATAGAAACTTGTTATTTTCATCTGTCAGTTTACTACACATAATTAAAAACCAGAGTATACAGACGATTGACACAAATACAAGAAAATACAAAACACTAAACAAAAAAGTATGTAAGTAGTAAAAATAAAATGAACTAAAATAAAATAAGACAAAAAAACAACTCTCCGTGGCCATTGGCCAGCAGTGCCGCGTGTTTGACTGTGTTTTGTTGAGGCCCTCACTCATCATCATCTTCATCATCATTAAATAGACGTCCACTGCTAGACATAGGCCTCCCTCAAAGTTCTCCACACAGATCGGTCCTGTGCCACCCCCATCCAAGGGATTCCCGCAACCTTCAGATCGTCGGTCCGCCTGGTGGGAGGCCTGCTGCGGCCTCCGGCGCGTGGCCTCCACTCAAGGACCTTTCCACCACAACGGGCGTCTGTTCTCCTCGCAATGTGTCCTGCCCATTATCATTTGAGCCACACCATTCTTTGGGCTATGTCTGCGACCTTAGCTCTTCTGCAGATCTCATCATTTCTGACACGATCACGCAAGGAGATTCCGAGCATA